>LPNX011160446.1:97629-247808 GCA_001517045.1 Pseudotsuga menziesii | reverse complement strand
CTGGTTATGTACATGTGTCTCAATGTGTCTGTTATATTTATTTTACAATGTGTGTGTTAAGTGTCAATCCAGTATGTAATTCGCATATGAATTGGTAATTTTGTTTTCATTTCTTGAAATGTGAATGAATGAAATGTACTCAAATTTTCTTTCAAGTAATATAAAACGTAAAAAATGACATAGTAAGTTAGGGTTTCACACCTGATAATCACCATTGCGTTGGGAAACCACAAGCTGAGAGTCAAGTCTGACTTCTAGAAGAGTAATGCCACGTAGTGTAGCATCCCATAACAACTCAATAACTTCACTATATTCAGCCATGTTATTAGTCACAGGACCTAAGCAGGTGCCACCAGAGGCAACCAGTTGTCTTGTGGGTGAATAGATAACCTAGGAGGTTGAATCGAGATTACAAGTGTGGAAGCTAGTGCCATCAAAAAAACCTACGAACCACTCAGATGACATCTAAAACAACAAATAGACTATATAAGAAACACTAACCAGTTAATGACCTATTGTACATAAAAATACATACAATAAAAATACAAGAACAAGTACCATGCCTAAGCATAGTACTTCTTCAGGTAGAGTCCATTCTTGGGCTCCGACAACTTATTTCCATCAAAATCAGTTAATTCATAATATCCCCTTTTCAAAAATTTTGACACAACGTAGGGACCTAACCACATTGAATTAAATTTTCCTGCCCCCTTGGGTTCCTTGTCTTGATCCTAAAGCAAAACAAGTTCTCCCTCGAAGAAAACTCTTTGTTTGACAGCTTTGTTGTATTGATTTGTTACCCTATTTTTGTGAGCCTCATTTGCAGTCAACGCATCTTTGCGTTGTTCATCTAGATTCTCTAGGTGAAGCAAACGTTCTTCCATATCCGTAGTGTAAGGAAGCACATGAATAACAATCTTAAAGGATGAAATATCACACTCAACCGGTGTGACTGCTTCCACCCTATGAACGAGCTGTAACGATGAGAAACCAGTAGAAGTATTGACATTAGTCTGATATTCCCAAAGTGTAGGGTACAACATTATATGTAAATTTGACCTACTCGCATTAATAGTGCGATGTAGAATGGTTTTAAAGGTTTTGTTAACCGCCTCTACTTGTCCATTCACCCGAGGATAAAAGGAAGATGAATGATCTTGCCTAAATCCTAGCATGGTGGTCAACTCAACCATCATGTTGTTCTGAAAGTGACTTCCATGGTCAGTGAAAATCTACTTTGGTATATTGAAACGAGCAATTATTTGGGTGAATACATAGTAAGATGTCATTTTTCCATCGGCTTTGAAGGTAGCCATTTCCTATTCTCGCTTCGTGAAGTAGTCTAGAGAGACAATGATGTACTTGCGTCCCCCAGCAGAAACTGGATTGCACATCATGTAATCTACCCCCCACTTGGTGAAGGTCCCTACCACGATTATAGGAAACAAAGGAGAAAGATGTGACCACATATTTGTGGTATAAAGTTGACAAGGATGACAAGGCTTTACAGCTTCCACACAATCTTTGAATATAGTGGGCCAGAAATAACACACACATAAAAATTTATGGGTCGTTGCTAACCCAGACAAATGAACCCCACATGATCTGCTATGGGAATCATTTAGGACATGCTCAACCTCCTCATGGATGAGGCACTGATTCAAGATCAAATCTACCCCTTGACAATATAAGGTATCAACGATGATTAGGTGGTTTTGTGCATTGACACATAATTTGTGTTGATCTTCTCATGAGAAGGATGCATGCCACTTAGGAGTCCAGATATATACTAGGATATCTCTGTACCAGGGATCAAAGGTGGAAATCAGAAATATATACTCATCTAGGAATGAGTATTCTTCCACTACTACAGTCTCTTCTATAGTGAATTCCAAGATCAGTTCTGTGAAAACTAAAGATTTTTTGGATTTAGCAGATTGAAAATCCAAGTCAAACTCTTGGAGAATGACTACCCATTTGTTGAATTTTCCCCTAATTATGCGTCGGTACAAAACATACTGAGATGGATTTAATTATGAAACCAATATGGTTGTCCTTCACAATATGTAGTGACGTAACCTCTGAACAACATAGACTACTAGTAGCTAAAGCCACCTTCTTGACACAGGAGTACCTAAGTTCAGGACTAGCTAATGCAAGACTAAGGTAATAGACAACATGCTCTTGGAGATCATCGTCCTCCTGAACAAGTAATACTCCTATAGTCGACTCTGACACAGCCAGATACAATATAAAATATTTGATGTAATCTGGTGAGCGTAGTAAAGGAGACGATAGTAAATCCTTCTTTAATGTCTCGAAAGTGAGATATGTGGTTTCATCCCATAGAAATGGGGTGTCTTGATTCAGAAAGTGCATGAAACCCTTAGTTATCTTGGCATGATTGACTATGAAACGTCAAAGGAAATTGGATTTCCCCTACAGACTCTGAAGTTTCCTGATGGAACGAGGAGGAGGTATATTTACAATAGCCTCAACTTTCAAAGGATCCACCTGTATTCCTATATTTAACACAATAAACCTTAGTAACCTCCCCGACTCAACGCATAAAACACACTTGTGGGGATTCAAGCGTATATTATAATGTCTACAATATTCAAATATCATACGAAGATGATCTGGATGATCCTTCCTCTTACGAGAATGGGTAGGAATATCATCCAGGTAAGGTTCGACAATATTCTTGATATTGTAGAAGGAAAAATTCATTGCACATTAGAAGGTTGCTCTAGGATTTTTCAAATCGAAGTGAATTTTCTTATACGCGGAGGTCCCCCAAGAACATATGAAAGCCATTTTATGTTGGTCTTCTAGCTTAATTTGAATTTGGCTATACCCGGAAAAACCATCCATAAATGAAAATACTTTGTTGCCCGCACAAGCATCACTAATATGATCGATGAAGGGAGTGGGGTAGTTATCCTTGGGACACACTTTATTTAAGTCATGGAATTCATAGCACACACATATGGTCCCTTATTTTTTATCAACATGAATGGGATTGGATACCCATTCCATCAGAGAAATTGGGTAAATGAGCCCTGCTTTCAACAGTTTCTCCACTTCAACATTGACAGCTTTTGTTTTCCATGAAATTGCAAGTCAAATTTTTTGTCAAAGAGTTTTAGCATTAGGGTAAGTGTTGATTTCATTTTTAATGATAGATGGATAAATTCCTAACATCTCCTCATATGACCAGGAAACGACGTCACGAAATTCCTTTAACGAGGCAATACATATGGCAATCTCCTATGGAGAGCCGTTTGCACCAATATGCACATTTTCAACGATGTTAGGGTTTACAGAGATGTTGATTTGAATGGTAGCAGAGATATTTTCCATTTTCCCCTCAGCAAATACTCCCTCCTTCGGTAAAGGATTAATCGGTGAATCAACACCCTCAGCCAGTCTCACATGGAACTCTTGATTCTCAATTCTGCTCAACTCTGGAAGAAATAAGGACTTATGATGAAAGTATTCACAAGTATTTTCCTATTCACTCATAGCTTCTAGAATGGCTTCATCCAAAGGAAAAACCATGTCCAAGAAATCATATGAATATGAATATTTCTCTTCCCATGCAGGAAAATAAGCTTCATCTAAATCCTTGGAAATTGAAGAAGGAGTCGCGATGGAATCAATAGTTTCATTAAAAACAAATTGATAAGCTACTTCCACAACAGATAAGGGAACTTTAGGTTCATGATGAGAAGGAAGGACCCAAGGATCAGTTCTATCGACAACCATCTCCATAGACTTCCCTACAATCGTAGAACCTAAGTAGTTAATAGGGGATGGGATATCAAATGTTCCCATCAAAGATGCATACATTCCAACCCCCAAGATCTTTTTATCTGATTTTGTCTGATCTATCAAAGGTACCGTGGACTCATTAGTCTCCAAATGACCCTTCTGAGTGAAACTGAGTTGGTCAACTGTACCCAACTTCCCTTCGTTTGTAAACACTACAACTCAAAGAACGATCGAGGCGATCGCACACATAGTGTAAGTCCAACTTCTCCCCAACAACAAGTTATAATCCAATGGGGCATCGATCAATTCCACCTAAACAAATACTGCTTTTTCTTCCAACTTTATTTCAAAAGCTGGTAGGATACCTTGTGGACGAAAAGACCTTCCGTCGAAAGTAATAAGTAGAGTGTTTGATGGAACTAACTCTGGGGAACCTAAGGCTTTCCAACAAGACATTGACATTACGCATGTGGAAGCACATTTGTTAACCACTATTTGTCCAATGGTTTTACCTCCATGGACAACATCAATTGAAAAAGCTACATGGTATGGCAGAAGTATATTAACGTTGTAAAGATTAAATTTTGCCAGCAGGATCGTTGAATCCATACTACCTATGGCTACTAAGAGTGAATCCCTTTGACAAGGTCAACTCTGTAACACCTCCAAATTAGACATCGCACAAGGAGTTTGAGCTAAGTCTTCAACTACAAAATACTTGGAAGAAGCCCTAGCATTAGGGTTGTGAAGTGTTTTCTTAAAGACACCTTTCGGTATCTTGGCCATTGGATCAACTGGGTTTTCAATAGTGAGAGGGGTTGAAGCTTCAGCGGTAGACTTACCCTTCTCTTGAGCCTATGATTCATAATTATTATTTCTTGTTTGGAGGAAAGTGTTAGATTGTACCATGTTGATATAATTTTGATTAGTGGGAGCACTAGGAGTGCCCCTGGCTACATTCGAAGCAGAATCTACATTCCATCCTTGGGGAAAGGGATCCTTCAGGACATCTGGTTGTTGATTCGTTAGCTGCTTCTGATATTGTTCCATTAAAGGGCACTAATAAGTAAGGTAGTCTCCATGGCACAACTTACAAGGAAACTTGACCTTTTTCTTGTCTCCCCCCCCCCCATCAGCATTGTTTGTGGGATTTTTCTTGTTTTGGTTACCCTCACCTTTCTTCCCCTTCGTATTTTTCCCACTAGGTTGTTGATTTCCCTTTTGAGAAGACTTTTCAAAAACATTTTCATTTTTTGGTGAGAGGGTGGTAGCCTTAGCTGCCTCCGCTGCAAATTTCTTCACTGGAAAATAATGGAGTTGATTTTCTAGTTATTCTACAGTGGGAGAATTAACTGAACCAACCATGCCATTGGCATGGGGTTTAGGCTTGGGTTTCTCTTGATCATTTGTATACCTCGACGCCTCAGGTATGATTTCATACAAAATCCCATACTGATCATATATCAAGTCTAACTATTGGGCCCTGAGGATCGCCTCTTCTTCCGTTGTCACCCCCAAAGTGGATATGTCCTTAGAGATGTAAGGCAGTAGATATTTCAAGAACCACTCCAATAAAAAATTGGGAGGTATAGTGTCTTTAATAATCCTCTTTCATCTTTTCTACTCCTGAATGTGATCAAAAATATGTGTGGCCTTGTTTTGTCGAAAAGTCGACAACAAATATGTGCGAGCATCATACCGTACATGTAGACAAAAATGGTTAAGGAACACGGTTGCTAAATACAGAAAACTATCATATGCAGGATAGGGAAGTTCTATGTACCATTTCACTGCCAAATGATTCAACATTCTCTGAAAAATACTCAACTGAATGGATCCATCATTCAGTAAGTTCGAAGAGCCCCAAAGGTGAAAAGTGGTAATGTGTGCACCTATATATTCACCAGATTTTCCTTCAAACTTAGGAATGTTTGATGACAATTTTATAGGTATAGTTGGCCATGCCACATTGTGTCACACGAGGTCATTCATTAACTTTGACAAATCTGGCAATTTCAAGGTTTCTAGGAAAGAAAGTTTGGGCCTAACTAAGGTTTGATAATAAGGAGTTTGGGGTGTGGAAGTACCTCCCCCTTGACTCCCAAACAAAAAGGTGGGGTTGGGCCCATCTACTGATTATAAAGTGGTTGCAACATTACGGAAAGGATTCCACCCAAAATCCAGTGGATTACTAGTTTGTGGTGCATTATATGTGGTTTTACCTACCCCAGCTAAAACTAGAGATTGAAACAGAGGAGCAAGAATCCCTCCACTAAACAGTGAAAATGGAGAGCTTGTGAAAGGAATGGCTGAAACCTGACTAGGTGCCTGAAAATTATGACCAAAGGAATTTTTGTTTCATGACATGCCCACATATGTAGGTGAAGGACCTACATAAGGAGTGGATGGAGGAATATGTTCTCCATTCCATGAAAAACCCTTGACAAACGAAGTGGATCCACTTGGAACAATTTGAGCACTTTTCATAAACGAAGGAGAAGCAAAATGTGCACTGGGAATTCCAGTGACCACCCCACTAGACTGACCTGCCACATTAGAGGTTGATGAGGGTTGAACCACTCAAGCACTTGGTGAAAGAGGTGCAATAGATGCACTAGGTCTAGGAGCACTCACTAGGGTAGGTGATACTCCACCAACCAAAATGGTTGAAGTCGGGGTAGACATACCATCTCTTGAGATATACATAACTCAGCTCAAAGGAACACCAGAACCAAGTGAACTAAATGGGAGGACCTAGACTATCACGAGATCGTTCAGATCAATCAGAGGTGAATTAAAGTTTCTTGAAAACTCATAAGTGTGAAAGTATTCTATCTAGACTGTTGATGTTTCATCCTAATTAAGCCTAAGTTCTGGTTCACCAGGAACTTCGCTAACACTAGTCGGTTCAAAGGAACCGTCTATATCAAGTCTATGCCTTTGAAGTGGCAATGGAGGCTTCACTATAACAGATGGAGGAAGGTTTTGCAACCTTCTGGACCGACGAAGAGGTTGGTCCTCCACATCTATAAATTTGACTCACACACCTAAAGGCCAACTAAACACAAACAAGCCAAACATCACACACTCAAAATATCAAAAGTAACACAGGCACACCAGATAGAAGATACACCTTCCAAAGGAAATATTTGGATGATTAGGGCCCAGGTCCAACTAGTGAATATCAAAGGATGTTTACTTGGCATCTCGTGAAGATGTTTCTGGGTGCAAGCACTGGAATCATCCAACTACCCTCCCAAATTTTCTACCGAGGTTACCTTCCAAGTCTATCCTAGGTGTACTGGAAATAACCTTCCAATACCACCTGTGGAAGATCCTAGTGTCTGGAGACTAAGTCTACCAAATCTACACTGAGAGTTAGGTGGAACAGTCGCAAGCCTGATCATTATGCATGGGCAGGGTAGCTAAGCCCGAAAACCTATCTATATTGGAACCACATGAGGCCTAAGAGGTGATATTGATAAGATCCCCAAATGCATAGAAATCCCTGTAAACGATCAAACAAGGAAGTGGAGGGTTATCTCCTCAACAGATCTCTCACGTTGCCTCATGCTTAACTCCTGTGTGAGAGGATATTTCTATATTGTCTCTTGTAGAAGAGGATTTACCTAATAAAAGGCCACTACATTTGAAATCAAATGTTTTTGGGCATTTTAAATCTCCTAGTCCAAAAACCTAGCCTAAGCTAGTTAATGTATGAACATATAAAAAGAAACTTAATATTAAATTTTAATTAAACATTCTTTTTAATGGGGTATATTAGTCAAAGGTAGTGGAATGAGATTGAATGGTTTTATAGACTCAACAAAGTGAAAGCAAATGATGTATAAAAATTTAAAATGAATGCAACTACAAATGGAATTTTTTCCTTTCTTTTTCATTTTAAGTGAAAGCTAATGAAATTTTTAAACAACGCGAGGAACTATAAGACTTAAATTTTTTTAATTTTTCTGAAAAAATAGTGAGAAAAACAACTAATGCAACCTAATCCAAAATGCAAAAATGCTTCTTGTCTTTCCTTTTTCAAAGAAATAAAAAACTATATGCAACTAAATGCACTATGAGAAAATTTAACAATATGATCATATAAAATGTAAATGATAACAGTTAGACCCTATAGTAACAATCTTCAATTAATCAGGAAGAGATGACTCAAACCCTAGACTTGGCAGAACTATTGACTTGCAAGGACCGATAGATGCAAAAGATGGCAAGAATGACTCACTTAGACTCCTAGAAAAATAATCCTAAGTATATCAGTGTACTTAAAGGACTGTTAGACCCCAGTGAAAAAAAATACACAAGCACTCAGACCAAGAAGCCAAGCAGGAAGGACCCAACACATTCACAAACGAAGAAGTCAGACCAAACTCACTCAAAAGTACTTGATTTAACAAGAAATCAGTGAAATTTATACACCCTAAGCTATAGTATCATGCTAAATAAGAACCCTATCGGACTCCTGAAGGATCAGAAAATGAAGGACAAGCAAAACCTTACACATTGATAGACACCTACAGGAAATTCATGATTGTCATTAAGGCATCCTGCATACCACACGCAACTGTTACCGAAGCAACATGTGAATACAACAGACAATGCGAGACTATCACCAAAGTAACCTGTGAATGCAGTCAAAGTTTTTCAAATAGAAAAATAAATGACCTACGGGCTTTGAACACGAAGCACTGAAAATTAAAGGAAAAATATGAACAAATCACTAATAGGATCAATCAGAGAAAACTGTCAAAACACCAAAGGAATGGACCCACAACAAGTTGGACTCCCCAGTGGAGTTTCCAGTTCTATTGTTCATGAGAATACAACCTTATAACCTAGTGTCTCTAGGGATTCCAATGTGGGAAAATAAACTACATACAGTCATCCATTAAAGAATTTGAGAGAGAAATACATAAGAAATTAGGTGTACCCTGCTTATGGCGGTTGATCCTAGATTTCTTCTTCAATCCAAATTGATCCAACAAATTCTAGGGAATATTCAATACCTGCAAAGAGACAGAACTTTCCTGCAATATATTATATATTATATGGAATATTAATGAAATAATATGCTTACAATGAAATGACAAGACAATTCAGAAATCATAATACATAAGAGTACAAAGACACAAATAAGAAGAAATGTTATATTTTTATCATTTAAGCAATATGATCTTAGGATATTATCTGAGAGAATAACATGCACATCAATCAATCGCAAGAGACAATAGACACAAATATTTTCCTCAGTAAACCATAAAGGAGAAAACCCTACAACTTCCTCAGAGATAGAATGAGCACCAATGGCAGCAATAAAACCCAAAGACAGGAAAGATGATCTCCAACAGTTGTTCTGTCTCTCACTTGTGTGAGCACTTCCTCTCTCACCTATGCACTATAGTTGGGTGAGTGTGTGTAACAAATAGAGAGTCTCACTCTCTATTTATACTAGTTTCCAACTTGACAATTACTTACCAGGGCCGACATCTCTAAGAGAGTCTAATAACCCTAGTTCCGCTCAACTGTGGGGATGTTTCCCCCCTTATCAACAAGGAGGGTTAACCTCAACTCAATTGTGGGGACTATTGCCCTGAATTACAATGGAGGTTTAACCTCATTGACTTTATATGACTTTATTATATTAATGGCTCTCCCGATTGGAACATCAGGGTACAATGAAATACGAGTAATTCTCCCGATAGGAACATCAGGGTACAATATAAGATATACAAGTGAATACATTCTAAAGTTACAAATACATCAACACTCCCTCTTAACTAGGAAGGTATTCTCTTGACACAATTCATCAGCACAAGTCTTATTCTTTGGATCATCATCAAAGATGGATCATCTTTGAATCATCATCACTAGATCATCATTAAAGCTGGATCATCACTAGATCATCATCATAATCACTACTTCCGCTATCTCAATGAAATGGTGCTATCTATCAATTATTCTCGTCATAGGAAGTTCTACAGAGCCAACCCTTTTTCATGTTGGTTGTAGGCCTAGCCTCCATGTAGGTCTTCATCTTCTTCAACACTTATATCTGACCCAGTCAGAAAGGCCCACCCATCACTTACATCTGATTATGGGAGGAACACATCCACTACCATGTCATAAAGGCACACACAACACTCACATCTGACCGTGGGAGGAACACATCCACCACCATGTTAGAAAGGCCCAACACTCACATCCGACCATGGAAGGAACACATCCAATAACCATTTTGAACAGGTTCAACACTTATATTCACTAGCATGGTAGGACACACCTATTACCATCTGTGAAAAGACTCCAAAACTTACATCCACTAGCATGGTAGGACACACCTACTACCATCCATGGAAAGGCCCTAACACTTACATCTACTGGCATGGTAGGACACACCTACTACCATCCAGAGAAAGGCCCCAACACTTACACCTACTAGCATGGTAGGACACACCTACTACCATCCAGAGAAAGGCCCCAACACTTACATCTACTAGCATGGTATGACACACCTACTACCATCCAAAGAAATTCCCTAGCACTTACATCCACTGGGATGATAGGACACACCTACTACCATCTGTGGAAAGGCTCTGCACTTACATCCGTTGGCATGATAGGACACACCTACTATCATCCAAGGAAAGGCTCTGCACTTACATCCGCTGGCATGATAGGACATACCTACTATCATTCATGGAAAGGCTCTACACTTACATCCGCTGGCATGATAGGACACAACTATTATCAGCCAGGGAAAGGCTCTGCATGTACATTCATCAGTATGATAGGACACACCTAATACCATCCGTAGAAAGGCTCAACACTTACATCTGACTGCCACCTTGTCAGAAGGGCACGACACTTACATCTCACCATGGGAGGAACCAATCCTACCACCATGTTAGAAGGGAACAACACTTACATATGACCATGGGAGGAACCAATACTGCTACCATGTTAGAAGGGCACAACACTTATATCTAACCATGGGAGGAACCAATCTTGCCACCATGTCAGAAGGGATCACAGACTCATCACTTCCTCTTGGAAGGAACCTCGATCTGGAGAACACCAAGATTCACTCTGGCCATTTCTAGCATAGAATGACATCAGGGATGATTATGTCAAACAATAACCTGTGAGCTTCGCCAGGACCAATTACATCCGAGGAAAACCTACATGACTAATTACGTCTGAGAAACCTACGAGCTTCACCAGGATTTATGTTCAGACAACCTATCTCACCAGCTATGATAGAACTCCCTCTTTCGAGGGATATTGATCTAGATCACATACTGGAGCTTCACTACTCCTCTCTACATAAAAAAATGTAATTCAGATCAATCAAATCAAATAGTAGTTTTCAAAAGAAACATACTAACTACCAAATAGCTGAGCCAATGGCAACATATTTTTCCTCGACTGTACTCAGTCCCATGCAGGATTCCTTCCTACTAAACCAAGAGATCACACCTGATCTCATACTGAAGCAGCACCCCGAAGTGCTCTTCCTCTCAATGGCACTACCTACCCAATCTGAATCCACATAACCCTCTAGGTTAATGTTTTGATTCGCCTCATACTTGAGCCCATAATCAACTGTACCCTTTAGGTACCTCACTGCATGCTTTGCAGCCATCAGGTGAACATGTCTCAGATCTATCAGGAACTGGCTCAATGTGTTCATAGCAAAGCAAATATTTGGTCTCGTATTCGTCAGGTACATCAAGGACCTAATCATCTGATGATTCATTGTAGCATCAACTGACTCTAATGAAGCATCACTCAATAGCTTCATGTTCGATGCCATAGGTGTGGTCATGGCCTTGCAGTCCATCATCCCGAACCTCTTCAGGATATCCACTGCATACTTCCCTTGTCCCAGGGAGATTCCATCTACACTCTGCCACACCTCCATGCCTAGAAAGTAGTGCATCATATTCGAGTCCTTCATCTCGAACTCGGCAGCAACTCTCCTTCTTGCACCTTTAATGAGTTCCTCTTTTCTGTTAGGAACAAGTCATTGACATATAATAGGAGCATCACTACTATTCCACCTTCAACATTGAAGTAAATGTTGGAATCATCTTTACTCTCAGTAAATCCCAGAGTCATCAATAATATGTCCATCCTATCGTACCACGTCGAACCTCAGGATCTTCTTCAGTCAATCCCTTTAAAGCGAAGCATCATTCTCCCTCTACCTTTTGTACTCTATGCATTGAAACATTTTGTACCGGAGTGACAAGTAGCTTCCTTTGCTACTAATATTCTATGTATCCATCTAGGGTCACTGGATACCAAGATCCTTTATCTTGAACCTTTTCAAAAGTTCTTCTTGCACCCATCTATGAGCTTGTCTATAGGCTTTCATCTTCAACCTTGTAGCAAAGGTTAAGATCTTCATCACTCTAGGTGATCTTCAAGATCCTCATGTATGTGTTATCTCATGGGTGCCTTATGAGCTCGTACAAGGTCTTCTTTCATTTGCACACATAATTCTGCCTGTCATGTGTCTTATCTTCCAGTGGCTGCAAATGTCTCTTCATAGTCTATTCCTTCTTTCTATGAGAAGCCTCATGCTACGAATATTTCAAATAATCAGTCGCTAATGTACATATGTTTTTTAGAGGATATTTGTAAATAAATAAGTCCTGTGGCTTAAACCTGGTTTGTTCATTAGTTTAAAATTGCGGTGTTAAACTAAGTCTTTTAAAAATTGGTTTAGAATTATCAGAGTTTATTAAGTCTGTTAAGAACCTATCATTATTTTAAAATATTTGTAAATATGGTTTAGATTATCACTCATTCACCTATTTCTTTTGACAGTTAGGATGGCTGATTAATGCCTTTTTCAAAACTTTGTAGTTGAAAAAATCTTTATGGATCTCTATCATCAGTCATTTTTTTTTAAAGTTGTTTACAATCTAGAAAAATTTTAGAACTGTTTGATTCAATAAAATTCTAAAGTTTAAAATAAGAGACAGAAGGTCTTAGTAATAAGCCGATCCGATCAGGATCATAAATATCATCGGTATAACATTATCAGGAAACTGATAATGGCTCTTAGTCGTAAGGTCAAGAGATAGGGGGTCTCATCACAAGCCAGCTGATTCATTTTCTGGTGATATTAGTGACTGACATTGCCATTTGGTTACCATGCTGGGTAGTGGTCTCTTATTTTATAAAAATTAAACTTTCAAACTAATAAAGCGAAACATAACTTTGATTGAAGAATAGGAGGTCTCATAACGAGCCGGCCTAATCATGATCATCAATGTTGTCTAGTATAACTTCATTTCTGATCATCAGAGTGATGGCTCTTGGTCAAAAGATCAAGGGACAAGAGGTCTCATCACGAGCCGACTTTCTTATTCTAGGTGTTTCTCGTGAATGATACTATGATATCAGGTTATCATGCCTAGATAGTAGTCTTCAATCAAAGAAATTGTTTCTGATTTCTAAAAAAAATACAATAAATGGAACAGATTCTAGAGATTTTTCAGAGAAGTAAATTCCTATATCTTATACTGATGGTTAAGATTATCATTACTATGAGTAATTTGTTTTGACTGGGATATTCTTAAGCTTATCTTTAACAAGATCTTTATGGACAGAGATGGGAATAATTCTGAATTATACTTGCAAATATAAATTAGATATTGGTTTTTATTAGACTGAGAATTTTTTATTGTTTTGAATAGATTTTAAGATTTTGTTTATATAGTCATTTGAAAATTATATGAGTAGAGATAACTGGTTCGCCCAGGTCATCACCATTTGTTGGCAAGCAACAACCCTTCTCAATTTTCTTGCTATATTGCATAATAAATTGATCAGATCTTTTCTTTGATTAATTAAAAAAAAATTATTTAAGAGTGCCTTCAGAATCTTTGATTCTGAAGGTACTCTCAATGAAGGAAGAGTTAGTGGTCAAGAAGGTAGTTTAGGAAACACTTTGAATTAAGCTAGTTCTTTCATTTTGCAGCTGCTAAATTCATTCTCATTATTTCATGATCATATATCATCAATACAAATGGATTGCTGCTTTACATTATTTGATTAGAGTGAATTGGCTTAAATTATTCATAACCCTTGCATTTCATAAAATTTCTTTTAAATTTACATTTAAAGATTTGGTTTCAAGTATTTGACATAGTTTTATTATCAAACATATATGTTAAGGTTGACTATTTTTTCTATATCATATGATAACCTTTATATGTTGGTTGAACATTTGTATCATGACAAACTTCTATAACTTATGTCTTATACTATTTGTAAATAAATAATATTTGCATTGTATATACTTATAGAAAGTAAACATTGTCTTTATTACTATTTCAAACTCTCATCAAAATCTTTTATATTATGCTTCCAATAATAAATCGAAACTGGTTTTGATCTAAGGATTAGCTTTAAACATCATCTTTTGATTGATCGATCTTCATTAAACTTGGAATGATGTTTTCTAATCAACATTTATGTGGCTTATGTACTCATTGTGTCATTTCTAATGATCATCAATTTAATTTTCCAAGTTAATATTATTGATGAACCTATATTGGAAAGATTTGCTTGGTGTCATTGTTGATGCTTTCGTTGATGCACCATAATTACTCTTGAGCAAAAGGTTTCCTATTGCTTAGGATGATGTTACATCTAGCATCCATGTATTAGATTGAGCATATCAAGGATTAAGAGCTAGAGAAGAGTGACTTTGACACGAATCTATACATCCTCACACCTGTTAATTACTAGACCACGAATTGATAGAATTTCAATGCAAAAAATAATTATTTATCATATGGTGATTTATTTCAACATTTGGTCATTATCCTAGCATGGGGATTGAACACGAAGTTTCATAATCGGACACATGTAGGATAGTGTACTAATTATGTTGTTTTAGATTAATTCCCACAAATCTTTGAATATCAAACACGTACAAGGTTATCATTTTATTTCTTGAGTTTTTATGATTTTAACCTTGATATCATTTTGTTGGGAAAATAAATCTTGAAATCAGTTTATAGTTTGATTGCAAAAAAGGAAGTTATTGCATAATGGTTTGGTTATCCTGGTGATTGCATTTCTTTTAGGAAGTAGCAGGATCTTGGCACTATTTTTCATTATTTTGGAACTATGGTTACTAAGATTATCTTTAGGGTTTCAGTTCTCGTTTCAGATGAACTAAGCTATGATTTGATGTTTCACATAATTCCATTTAATGTATTCCAATACCATCTATATTCACGCATCCCTTCAACTTGAACCCTAATCAAAATCTTTGCAGGGTGAAAACGACACCTCTTAATCGCTTTGAGATTTCAGGCCCTGAATTGGCTGAATCTAACCCAGAAGCAACCACGTTATTTGGAAAAATAGGCTGGGGTTTGTTTTTTAAAGGTTTTAGTAGTAGTCATCATGTGGAAATAACCAGACAATTCGCTATGTCTCTAAAGGATGATGTAGCTCAAGTTGGGGATTTTCAGCTAATTCTGAATGAGGATCTGATTGCTAAAGCTACCAAGCTTCCCCAAATTGGTGAACGTTGGTTCAAGGGTCAGAGAGTAAATAAGAAAAGATGTGAAATGTTTCTCTTTCCATTACCAGAGGGTTTAGATCTTGCAAAATGCGTTTCTGTTAAATTTTTGAAACCACAATGGAGAGCTTGTTTCGAGATTTTAATCAGGTATGTTACCTGCAACGGCCGCTACTCTCATATACATTATTATCATTTATGGTTGTTGATGGCCTTGAAAGGTTGCAGAATCAACCTACCTTTCTTTCTACTTCAAAGTCTTAGGAAAATGGCACATACTATACAGACCACTATTGGAGATGTAGAACAAAGTTTATTTCATCATGGTCTTCTTAAGATTCAGTTTCAGTACCAGTTAAATCGTCTAGGTAGATCTTGGGATGAATTTTTTAATGTGAATGATTTTGGATTAACTTAGTATTGGCTTACTCTGTGTCCTAAAACTCGTAGAAAATGTAAATGTTTTCCTCAAACTAAAGCCAATTCTGAGTCAAGAGGTGTTGAATCGTTTGAATTGAGGGTGCTTATAAAGGATAATCCAAGACATACAGTTGCAATAGAATCCCTTCCTTTAAATCTTGAAACCCCTGTAGTCTCGGCTTTATATGAGGATCTTCATACTATATCTTTGAATGAAAGGGAAAAATTGAAGATGTTAGACAAAGGAAAATTGAAATTCGATGGCAAATCAAACTTATCAGAATTCCCCATTACAAAGTTAGGTTTTCACAGAATTACTAGAAGCATGCAATCTTCTACTTCATAAGCACCTTTGTATGCCCAAGATTTTCCATTGTTCGAAGTCCTAAGTGAAGAAGGAGATTATGGTTCAGTAGATGTATTGTCACAGGAGTGTGAAGATAAAATTGATGTTCCTATTGTATCTCTGAATGATTATTTTAATGAAAATAGATCGCCGGTTCTGCAAAACGATACAGAGATCAAAATAGGATCTGCAGTGAATAACAATTCTTCATCAGAGCAGATGTTGAGAAGTACCATGAATACTATAAAATTAAAACAACAAATTGAGCAATTGAAAGAAAAATTGAAAAGGTCTGAATTGAATTCCATTGTATTGAAAGATGAAGTACAAAACTTGAGAAGTGAGTTATTAAACTGGGTTAAGCGATGGCAAGATTTGAAAGTGAAGAAATATAGGTTGAAAACTATGAAAAGATCGTGGATTTCTACTAACAGGAAGTTCTTGAAGCATGAAGAGCAACATAAAATTGAAAACATAAAGTTAAGGGCTAAATTGTCTGAGGCTCATCGAGTTATCAAACTCAGAAGTACACCTTGAAAATTGTTACTGCTGCTGAGTTTTTTTTTGTTTATTTTTGGAAATAACAGAACAGGTAATTAGCATGCCCATAGAATCCTAGATTCTGCGGGCATTGCACATCATTTAATTAAATTTGTTATTTCGGTTTTGTTATTTATTATAGAACTCATGCATGGTTAATTGATTTTTGCAGGTGTCATATGGATTCTTGATTTTGATGGTGTTCTTCTCGTTTATATTTTGCCAGCAAATGATGAAGTTGTTCAAGCTCGAATGATCTGGATGCTAGATGTCAAATAACAGTTGCTATATGGACAAATCGACATTTGAAGATTAGAAAGCAATTATTGGATTGATGATTCAGATGCCAGGTGCACTATTGAAGAGGATGATAATTAAATGTGCTAGGTCCTAGATGTTCAATCATATAGGCTCGATGGTTTATTTTTATTTTTAGTTGCATAGAATTTAAGGAAAGGAAGTTATTAGTCTTTCTTATAAAACTTTGAAAGACTTATTGTAAAGGGGGTTGGAGTTTATATGAAAAGACTTATACTGAGACTTGAGATTTTTCACTTGTGGGTATTCGAAAGGAGTTATCTCTTTCTTGGATCTCTCAGAAGCACTGTTTCTTGGAACTGGTATAATTTATGATAAATGTTTTTTGAAACACACACACACACACACACATATATAGTCTGGTATTTTATTTTCTTAGTTTATATATATATGATCATGCTTGGTTGTGATTGATGTATAATTTGTAAAGACTTACTCTAATCGCATGTTAGTTATTTCTTTGTTTGATATTACTTATACATTTTCTAATATATTTTTTTAAAATATTTGTATTGTAACAAATATTTTAAAATTATTATCTAATTATCATTATTGTTCAAGTATCAAAATACTGAGTATTAATTATCTTTTGATAGCTATAACTATTAAATACTGAAGCAATTTCTTGTTTCAAGTATTTCTCGTTCATAGAATTTATAAAATCAGAAATTTGTTTTAGTTTCAATTCTTAAGTTTTCTTACTGAATTGGAATTATTCTCTTTTCAAATATACTTATCATCAATTGATAGTTGATTTAGTCTGTTAAACTTGCTCTCAACTGAGATAGGGTAGTTAGTTAGTTTAATTCATAGTTTTAATTTAGTTTAATTTTAATAACTGTTAAATAGGATTTAAATCAGATTATTTTGTTTATTTTAAGTTTAAAATAGTTCTTTAACGAGAAACTGAAAACAAAACCAAAAGAAAATAGGAGAATTTCATTAGGAAAGCAATTTTAGGATGATTTAAACTTAAGAACTGGCATTAGGGTTAGATAAACTTTAGATTAACATAAGATACATTTTGCTGATTTTTTATATTCTCCTTAAGAGGATAAATTCAGATGGTAGAAGGATACCATAACCTACGAGATTTAGTCATCCCAAACACACCGAGGCTGTTTTAAGTGATTTGTGTGGACTATTTCTCCGTAGTTGGCCCAGGTTAGAAAATCAGGCCAACAGGTATTGAAAATTTTACCACAAAAATTAAAGTATGTTCCCTATCTGTAACATCTTTCAAAATTTCATTTCTACCTTCGTATCCCGAGATATAGCAATTCTCCCTCAATGTCATGTTTAGGGATGAATCCTGGAAGAGGCTGGAAGCCTGATTTGGAGGAATCGTATCTCCCAGAATATAATGAATATGAGGCTAAAAGTTTTACATAGAGTACATCAGGATTTTATATTCAGCTTGTGAAACGTTTGGCCCCTAAGACGTATTTAATCCCAAGATATAGCGAATGTCCCAAAACTACCAGTTTTAGTATTTTAGGGTTTTTTCACCCCGAGGTCAAAGTAGGGTTTGAATTTCCTTGAGTTTTACTCAACCAAAAACTTCAACCTTGGTCTCTAAACTTCAATTTTCATGAGGAGAGAAATCCTATGTTGGGATCACTCCAAAATTCCTCTTATGTAAAAATCCCTAATTTCCCACAGCAAAATCTAAAAATGCCCGGAATCAAATTCTGCTTCGATAGAAAGATGCGCCCTTCAATGGAGAGTTATCCTAGCCTCATTTTGCTAATGGACTATCCAGAGAGACCCAAAAAGTAAGAATCCCTAGCTTCTGCAGCTGCACAATGTCTTCTTCTTAGGTTAGCTCTGATACCATGTTATATTTTTTTATCATTTAAGCAACATGATCTTAGGATCTTATCTAAGAGAATAACATGCATAACAATCAATCACAAGAGACAATAGACACAAATATTTTACTCGGGGAAACCATAAAGGAGAAAACCCTGCAACTTCCTCAGAGATAGAATGAGCACCAATGGCAGTAGTAAAACCCAAAGATAGAAAAGATGATCTCCAACAGTTGTTCTCTCTCTCTCACTTGTGTGAGCACTTCCTCTCTCACCTAAGTGCTGTAGCTAGGTGAGTGTGTGTAAAAAATAGAGAGTTTGACTCTTTATTTATACTAGTTTCCAACTTGGCAATTACTTCCCAAGGCCGACATCTCTAGGAGAGTCTAATAACCCTAGTGCCCCTCAACTGTGGGGACTTTCCCCCCCTGATCAACAAGGAGGGTTAACCTCATTGACTTGACATTACTTTATTATATTAATGACTCTCCAAATAGGAACATTGGGGTACAATGAAATACAACTGATTCTCCCGATAGGAACATAGGGGTCCAATATAAACTATACAAGTGAATACATTCCGAAGTTACAAATACATCAACAAGAAAGACTCTCTTTATTGATAAATAAGTGATGAAAAATTACAACCAGTATCTCAAACAAGTGCTCCTCTACTAGCCAAGGAAAGTAAATTTTGTTGCTCCAATATCTCCAAAGGAAATCCACCAGCATAACGTTTCTCTAGAATTGATGATGTTTAGCCTCAACCTCTACCCTCTATTTATACTTGAGGAAAGAGAGAGGTTACAAAGGTTGAGATAATTGGGGAAGTTGGGATAGTTATGATTATGGACCCAACTCTTCTTGACTAAACTTGTTTTAAATTTTAAATTTTTGGATTAGGGCATTCACGACTATTAATACTAGCAGGTCGTGGGTGATACGCGACTTTTATAAGGGAAACCCGCAAATACAAACCCTGGTCATGTATTCACGAGTTGCAATGTCAATAATCGAAAATGATTCGTTGGTTTCCATGGAAATAGTCGCGAATTCTCTCTAATCATATTATAAAAAATAGGTCAAGCTAGAAAGGTGTCAATATATGAAGGCACATGAACATCTATAAGGATTTGGCCACTTCCATCCATTTTGTCCTTTTGTGTACCGACACATATAGTGTCAGTAATTAGATGGAGAAGTTCCATTGCATAGGATAACACCCTATATGTCACATCCTGATCTGAACCTTTAACTCTACCTTTCATATGTCAAAATCGAGCTAGTTATGCAATTTCCCCATAAGCAATTTCACTGAAAGTTATCAAATGAATGTGGAACTCTATAACCAGTTTGCAGAACTAATGACAATGTGTGATGAAATTCCATGAGTCATTATATCAGTCCCCATACTCCTCTTACAAATTTTGGAGGTTCATACATGAGTTGGGAAGCCTAGTTGGCCTACACCCTAAGGGGAATTTCATCACAATTTCCTAGTAATTTTTGGCCTTTTTTTCATCAGCCCAAAACAAGGTTGTAGAGGTATAAAGTCTAATACAAAGTATTCATAAACCACCTTGGGATTTTTTAAGACTCACCATACCATCTCCTTTCAAATTCGGGACCATTTGGAGAAAGTTGGAACCCTCTAGAGTCATGACTAGTTAAGCTCGATTTTTGCCCAATTGTGCATTTCTCCAAAATTTCCAAAAAAGGGACATTACAATGGTATCATAGCATGGTATTGGAACCTATTTAATATATGTATGATATAGATGAATTTAATAAATTCCTGAATTCATATTTTGATGATACGACCAAGCATCTTATGCAAGGGTTTGAATTGATGGCTAGCCAGATTAGGGGTAAGATGGAAGCAATGATTAGTAGAAGTTTCCATCACTGAGAAACACATGAAACCATTACTTTTGAATACTTTGATGATTCATTGAATTTATATAGGCACGAGAATTCAAATGTGAACTCATTAAGGGACAATCAACAATCCACAATTTTGGAGGAGCATGAAATGGGAAAAAACAGCCTACTTGTGAAAAGAGCCTAGATACACCATTACAGGAAGAAACAGAGAATCATGAAGTGGAGAATCAATTACTGTCAATGTTATTGTAGAGAAGAACATAAATAGGAAAGTGAGTACAAGCACACAATCCTTACTGATGGGGGTTGTGAAAATCAAACAGAATCTATTGATGGATCATTGAACTATGAAAGAGTACCTAATGAAGGGTTCTCATAACTCTATGTTGGTGACATAAATATCAGATTGGAAAATGTTTCTGCAATACAAAGTTTTCATAAGAATAAATATGAATACCTTGTGATAGATAATGAAGAACAAAGATCAACTTCCCCATCACACTTGAGCTTCAAGAAGTTGATCAAATCAAGAAGAAAGAAGAAGAGGAGGTTCACTCCCATGAACCATCCTTCATTGAATGGTCTTTGAAGATGAGTGAAACTGATATCCATGAGGCCCTTAGCATACTCCATGACACTAAAGCATTGGTGTCAAATTATTGTTGGAAAATTTCTTCATTGGAGGAGTCATCCTTCCTTGAAGACATGGAGAAGATTCAAAGAGAAATGTGCAACATCGAAGGTAATTTCATTTCTTAGCTTTTTTATAGAAACAATTCGGTTGAGCTTAATGAATGGTTACATGAAGCATACTTGAATAATAGTGAGGATTTTCATAAGATCAAAATTCAAAATGAGCAACTTCTTGAGAGGTTGCAAGATATGTGTTCTTTCTCCTATGTTTCATATTGTCATATGGTAGATTGCTTGGATGATTCTCATGAAATGATGGATCATGAGAAACATAAAAAATTGCAGGTTCCTGATGTGTTTAAAGATGATATTTATGAGAGACAATCATTTGCTATGGTGTAAGAGGAACCTAAGTTGTCTCTTTAAAATGGTTACACACTTTTTGAAGAAGTGCATGATTCCACCACCTTGGCACCAACCCATGAGGAAATTTTTTCATTTTAAGGGAGGTGCATAATCCTACCCCTATGGATCCTTCACAAGATGAAAAGTTTTCACTTTTGGATCATTTGGGTGAGTTGGTTCTTTCTCCTACATCCTACACTTATGTTGCTGCTGCAACCACTACCCCAAAAAAAAAATCATGTTTTAGGGCCCCTCTTTTATTTCTAGTTTCTAATCCTTCCTAGACTACCTTTTCCCTCTAAGGACCCTTTCCTTAACTTAGTTAATTTATCACAAATCGAAAAATATCTTAGGTTGGAACTCAAATTTCCAGCCGCCGTATTGGATGAACTCGTCGAAGTTGATCCGACATAGCGGAGGAACTACTCTTTAAACTTGTCAATCCTTTTCATCCTTTGTCTCTTCCAGAAAACTCACGTGATTTTTTTGATTCATCGGTTAGACTCTGGTCTCTGGAGCCAATGTTATCAAAGAAAACTTCTGATTTCTTTCCAATGTCTTGTAAACAGCCTTTCCCGGTGCATCGAGTCGTCTTGTTGAAACTTTTCGATGACATCGGAAGGGGTTACATTTCCTTATCCGCCTGTCGTGTCAGAAACTTCCCATAAGTTCTCCGATAGGATGCTTCAGGAGTTGTTGTCGATCGTGTCGGTAAGACTCATTTGGTCGACACAATGTTGCCAAATGTGCATATTTGTTTGCAAACGATGTCTTTCCTGAAGTTTCAACCGATACCGTTGTAGGTAGAAAAAGTTTTCTTTGCTGATGCAGGATCATAATATCATCCTGGCAAGGAAAGTCTCTGTCCATTCGATGAACGTAGGATCTATCCCAATATTCTGCCCGAATGCATCGATTAACTCTTAGTTCATTGTCGATGCGATGTTTTATCGATAGTTTGTAATGTTGGAGCCAACGGTGTTCACTCATGGGCCATTAATTATATTTCTCGCAAAGGTGCCTATTTAAGTTGCACGAGGGTTACACTCACTAGCAGTCAAGCTCGTTTCGCTAGGTAGGATTTGAATCATTGCCAAGTCATTCTCCTCTACTATTTTTTGTGGGAAAAAGCTTGTGTGGTCTTGCAGGATTAGGTTTTCCCATCCTCATAGTTATACATTCCAAGACAATAGGATTTTTTCTTTCGAGCTTAGGTTTAGACAGATTTTGATAGCACCTCGTTATCTCCCATGCAACAAAACCCTGGTTGCTTTACTCTTTTCTAGCAAGGCAATAGGTTTCCCTTACCTACCCCATGCCACTCGTCCTCTCTGCCTTGCCATGAGGACTATTATGTCAGTATGGTGCAGTAGTAAGGTTCCGTCTAGACGAGCGTTTTGTCGTCTTCGTCGTTCCTTGTTCTCATAATCAACGAATGAGTGGAGGAGGTATCCTTGACAACTGAGGTTGTTTTGGGGAGTTTTCTCTACCCAGATCCATGTTAAACTCGTCTTTTCTTGAATATTGTGATCCGCGGATAGTTTCGGTTCATACGAAAACCCATGGCGCTTTGAGTTGGAGATTTTTCCCAGTCATGATTTGGGTAGGGAAATTGTTTATGGAATCCAGAGGCTCGCTGCTCAACTCCCTTATGTTGTGGCCTTGTTTGACTTGGGGTTCTAAAGTGGGTAGTCAGAGGTTGTTTCCCTAGTGTCTCGGAGCTGATTGAGATGTTTCAGGATGTGTGGGTAAAGTTGTACTAAATTTGATCTCTAGCTATTTATGTTTCTTTCAATCTCATGTGTAGTGGTTTTTTTCAATATTTATTTAGCATGCATGCATAAAATAGATCTAATACATTGTTTGGTGTTTTTACAAACTCAACTTTTATATAGCACCATGCATAAAAAGAGAAAGAAGAATTTCTAGACTACGGGGGACGATCCTGAGGTGGAAATCATAATAACGATGGATATTATCTACGAAGATACTAAATCTTTCACTAGAGTAGAGCTCAAATTTAGATGGGTTCAGATCTATCAGATGATCGAGGACCAGGTTGTCCCAGATACGGGTTTAGAAGACATACCAATATATGCAAACATAAGGAAGTCAACTATCATGAAGGTGTCTACACGTCCCGAACTCTTCCCATGTGCCAAGGTAATCAGTTGGATTCTTCCAAGGGTAGATATAACTAAGATGATTTTGTCAAACATTATTTGACAAGGTTTTGTTGCCTTCATCCCGACATATGTAGCTCAAGCATGTAAGCTACCTAAACCTCAGATCTATATGACAGAAAAGTGGATAACGAAGATAGACTTAGATGTTTTAGATTGTGTAAGTAAAATGATGGTTCCAAGGAGGCAGTTCCGCATGAAGCCTTCTGGAGAATATGAAACTTCAAACTTACATACCCCATACAAGCTTCTAGATTTGATGTTAAACCATATTTTCATCCAAGCGAATGGAAAGTTTTATAAGATAAGTTGGGTGCCAGTGATTTAGTTTGTAGCTACAAAGGGTACCATATTCAACCGAGTTGATATAGTAGAAAACAGTTTGTCCTCATGCATAAGTACAGTACAGGGTTGCAATGCAGGAAATAAACAATAACTCCTACGTTTAAAGACATCGTAACACGTCTCTAACCTATCACACCTTGCTACAAATTTTAAACTTAAAATAACGCTTAATTTTATCTTGAACGGTTAGGTGGATGCATGAGGTGAGGACATAAAAATTAAAACCATGTAGTATGATGTGCGAAATTTCACTTTCACTTTCAAGGTATGCCCTACTTAAGGAAGGGAGAGAGAGATTTAATTCCTTTGAAACACAAAATAAATCCCATACAAAAATAAAACAAACTTGCTTATATGATCTATTCCTAACTTAAACAAACAAAAACTTCTCTTTTGAACTAAAAAAGAAGTGAGATCTCTAATGAAAAGAAAGAAAAGATTGTTTACAACTTTTATAGAAAAGTGTTTAGATTTTTCAACTAAAGCGAGAATAAACTAATCGCAAAATTATACAATAATTTTCATATGGACTTTTCCACAATTTATGAAAAAAGGAAAAACATACAAAATCATGTATAACAAATGAAGAAAAACTGAAATGAATATTTTCTTATTCTGTGAAAGAAGGACATAAATCAGACATCTAACAAAACCAAGTTCTATTCAAACCCAACTATGAAGCTTTAAATACCAACATCAATCATAATTCTTGAAAAGACCTATGATATTGTAATTTCAGAGTTCAAACAACAATTGTAACTATCTGAAACATGCATCTCAAATACCAAAACAAACATTTAAGAATCAAACACCAAATAGGGCTAAGAAGAATACCCACCACCTCTTCTACAGGTGTTGAATAGGGTGTTACCAGCCTGAGCACCGCTTCTTATGCACAGAAACAAGGCGGTGGCACCACTTCTTGCAGTTTCACACCAGAGTCTTACCAGCTCTAGCATCACTTCTTTCACACAAAAACAGAGCAGTGGCATCGCTTTATTCTAACAGGGAAAAGGCGATGACAACTCCAGAACCGCACTTATAAGACAGCCCAGGAACAGTGCCCGAGATGGCAATTTGAAAAATAAAAGAGAAATAGAAAAGTAAGCTACAATCCAAAGAATGAACCCAAACAATCACCAGAAAACACAATGAACCAAAAATATAAAGATCTAAAGACAGATAGAGGAAAATCAATCAAATTCAAAGGATATCTACAGATCTATCAATTGGAAAAGTATATCTAGAAATTGAAAATGAAGGTGAAGGTTTCAACTTACCAAAGATCCATAATTTGAAGTTTCCCCAATGGAGTCACCACTTTTGGTAGCCAGAAATACGCACCTCCTGTAGACAGGAGTTGGTTCCCTAGTCTCAATGGTTTAGATCTAGAACAAAACACAAACACCAAATGTTAAACTTCCCCTATATCTAGTTAATTAGTTGAATGAAATGCCATGATACTTCTCTCAAAGGTTTTCCTAGCTATCCCCGCAGAATAACCTCTAAAAGATGGAAAACAACAAGAGAAACATGATAGCATACAATATAATCAACTAGATCTATGCTTGTGACCAAGAAATCAAGCAATATATACACATGAAACAGTAAATATGTGAAAGAAAAGACATTTTTTATTAGAAATGATTGGAAAGACTACAACCTTTATGCCTTGGTGTTGAGAGTTCCTTCCAATGGATCCTTACCTCTAACTTCACCTTGCCTCCAATATCTCAAGAATTATTTTGGCAGAGTATGGGTATGCAACACAATTATTCCTCCTTTTCCCCATGGGGGATGAGCCAGTATTTAAAGGCATGGGAGGATAGGTATGGTTGAGGATCTCATGGGTGAGGTGGAGATAAGATCCAAAAGGGAGGATCTCAAGCTCCATCTGGTTCCTAAACCATAGGGATGAGGCTCCACGAAGGAAAGCTTCGAGAAGCCTCTCGAAGCTTCTCTTTTTTCCTTGAAAACTCGAGCACCACTCCTTTAATGAAGCACACAGGCAGTGTTAAGGGGGTAACACTTCTTGCAGTAAGGCTAGAGATGATGGCACCACTCTTTGCTCATGTATCAGGAGCATTGCTGACTTGGGTAATTCTTTTTGTCAATGGAAGAGGAGTGTTACCAGCTCAAAACAAGGAAAAACTATAAGGGGATATGTTTCCTTCATTTCTCTAGGGAAAAGTTTGAGGGATTGGAGTAGACAAGGGAATACCTATCTCATAACATGAGGGTGATGATATTTAGGTGTAACAGGCACTACTGTACATAAGATACTAAGGGTTGGGTATTATTAGCCAACTTTTTTAAGGATGATCATGCTTACGTAAGGAAGTGTGACACATGCCAAAGGAGTGGAGGGAGACAAGCAAAGGCAGCTGGGCCATTGCAACCATTCATTGTTTCAGATCCAGTTGAACAATGGGGAAGTGATACTATTGGAGAAATCAATCCAAATTATTCATTGCAACACAAGTACATCCTCACGGCCACAGACTATTTTACCAAATGGGTGTAAGCAATCCCTACAAAAAGTGAATGAAGATGCAGTCATAGACTTCTTACAAGACCATATTATGACCAGGTTTGGGGTTCCAATCTCCATGGTTTTTTATAATGCATCTTACTTTTCGTCAATTAAACTTACTGAATTTGCTAATGAGAAAGGAATGAAATTATATTACTCTTCTAACTATTATCCACAAGGTAATGGATTAGCTTAATCGACTAATAAAAATCTCATTAGAATTTTAAAGAAAAATGTCATAGAAAATCAGAGAAGCTGGCATACAGCTCTTCCTAATGCACTATGGGTTGATCGGGTCACACCCAAGAATTCCTTAGGCATGTCACCTTATACCTTAGTTTATGGAAATGAAGCTATTTTACCTACAAATATTTTGTTTCCATCTTCCCAGTTAGCCCAAACATCTCGAGGGTCTAGTAGTGGGATTTTACAAGCTAGAATTAATACCCTACTAAAGCTAGAAGAGTCTAGATCTAAGTCTAAGGAAAGGTTTAAGCACCAGCAGGAGATTGTTAAGAAATGGTTTGAAAAACACAAGTCCGGGAAGGGAAGCTTTGAAGTGGGAGATTTGGTTCTAAAGTAGGATCACCCGCATGATGAAAAGAGAAAACATACTAAGTTTCAACATTTGCGGATTGGCCCATTTCAGATTTCAGAAAAGTTAGGCCCCTCAACATATAAGTTACAGGATTTACAGGGGTGGGAAGAGAATCTTCCTGTCAATGGTTTGGTTCTCAAACCTTACTTTACTTAATACCTTAGAGATCTTTTGTACATAAATAAATCTTTTTTGCTTCTTGTAGCAAGGATTTCTCCCTTGCTACAGGGCAGGAATGACTACCTTCCATCTATAAGACGAAAGGGTGGGGTTCCTAATGGTAATGCAAGAAAAACGAAACTGAAATGAAGCAAATAGGACAGAAAAGAAAGAAATGGAAACCTTGCACACAAGGTTAGACTCCAAAAACCTGCATACAAGTAGTTAGAACATAAAACAAACTTGCAAGCAAACTAAGTTAGAAAAAACTAAAAAAATGACAAGAAACAAAGCTTATACCTCTTGGTGGAAATGGGCCACCATGCCTTAGCTTGGAGAAGCACCTCTCGCTTGGAAATGGGGGAGCTATGGCTCAAAGGGAAAATGGATGAGAGGGAGTGTGGGTGGCTTGAGAAGAAAATGGTCTCAAGGCATCCACTCGGGCAGCATAACAGTATGCAAGGGAGGAATGTTTTGAGAGTGACCCTCACCCCTCTATTTATAGTTTTTTTAGGGTTCTAAGCCCTTGGTTAGGGATTTAGCCCCTTTTTTGGGATTTTAGCCCCTTTCGCTCAATCTTTAGCTCATTTTAGGGTTTTAGGCTCCTTTCAGGGGTTTTAGCCCCTTTTTGGAGGCTTTAGCCCCTATGAGAGCTATTTAAGCTCTTTTCAGGGGTTTTTAAGCCCATTTTCATGTTTTTAAGACTTTTTGAGGGTGTGGGGGTCAAATGGGGTCAAATGAGAGTCATGCATGGGTGTCCTTGGGTGGTGTAGGCCATGTAGAGCTGAGTGAGGGATTTTTTGGGTTAATAGATTGCCCCCTGATGTGTGAGGGTAGGAGCTCATCGTATGGATGACGGACATCATAGGATTTTCTATGGAGAGGTGGTGCTTCCTGGGTTGGGGCATGGGGGATTTTGGTTTTTGTATTGATATGGTTCCCAACAATGGGTGAGATACAAATAATGTGTGACATGTATATGGACGAGGCGGGCATACCCATGCTCGTAACAATGTCAAAATAATAATGTGATCCATGGTCTATAATACAAGAGCGGGTCATATACAACTGATGATACATAGTGTTTTCCTCAATGAGAGGTTAAATACAATACTGATCTGAAGAACTACTACATTGGACCCATGGAATTCTCATGGAATGATATATCTTCATGACTGATAGCCTGTTGGATCTGGAACGGTACATAGATGTATGGACTCACTGATTGAGAGTCAGAGTCTATGTGGTACAAGTATGCGACATCAATCATGAATCTATATATAAGTACTGTTGGGGATTTTGAACACTATCTCCAATGCAACCCAAAAATCATAAGGGACATAAACCTATTTAGGTCCCTCGAATAGACTCATCAATGTGCTAGATTTAGGTGACATCCGAGGCCTTCGACCAAATACTACATAGACCAATACCCTATACGAATCTCAACGGTGCGATGATGTAGTTGGAGTTGAGCACGTGAGAAACGACCATCCTGAGGGGCACTAAGGACTCTTCTCAAGTGTTCCAAGGAACTCATCAATGAGGTTAATGAAACCAAGATACATGGACCTCTAGGTCTATCCTCTAGAATATGTGTGTTGTCGTCGACAGAGGGAGACCTACCCCTGGTCAAGGCAATGGTGTTTTCTTCACGAGAAGCGCAAGGGAAATAACCGAAATATGTGAGACAATCTGCGGACTGACCCACTGAATTGGGGGAGGGGAGAAGGGAAGGAGTTGAACAGCGGCATAGGGAGTGTAGTAGACTCAAAATTCCTTTGTTCAGAGTATGATGACAGTGCGGACCAGGCAGCAAATGAAACTAGCTCATGAGAATGGGATCGTAGCTGTAATACCGGGAGTCTCACTGCAGATGGGAAATACTTGGGGGAGGTAGACACTTTTGATATTAATGGGATCCAAGGAAGACAGATTGCAGAGTACTCTGAACAAAGGTGACCCAAAGTGGGAATGCTGCCAAACTGTTTTCTGTGGGGTGGTGTCTAGAGACACCGTTGTGGTACGATATCGTGGATTTTTGGTGAGCCCGAGAAAGTAAACGATCGATGGTGCTTTCAATTTTAGAGAGTCTTAAAGCATGTAGAAGAATCTAGTGGGGGCTCTTTTTTGTTGGTAGTCTCCTGTGCCCGAACAAGGATAAAAGTATACATAGGAGAGCTCGCCCATCCTGTAGGGGATGAGAGACTTCTTTACCATTGGTAGTCCAATAAGGCCGGAAAAGGTTAAACCTATACTGACTAGATGGTCCTTCAGATACTTTTACAAGCATGAATGAAGCCAAGTTTTCTCAACAATCTTTTCTTGATGAGAAGGCTGGAAAAGAGCTTAACTGTCAAAACCACAAATTTTCACAAAAAAATTAAATTTTTAGATAACCATAAATGCTAAAACCCGCGATCTACTAACAGCTAACAGTTTGCATAAAAAGAAACAGTCAAGTAAATAGTTTCACTAAACTCTAATATAATAATTTAACAGTTCATTTTTGTAACAAGAATATAGTTTTTTTGGGTGCTATTTTACTTCAGTTTTCTGATTAGTCTTTTCATGTCAAGTAGGTGGAATCTACTTTTGAGTACGGGGCTTACTTAGAAATCGTGCTAACGTAGATGAATACAGATTCTTACAGGCTTACAGGTATGATCGAACGACTACATATTAAAATATCTTTAAAGTGTCAGCAGTATTTTATTTGCAATTTAAAATCTTAATAATTAAGCTGCTAAACTTTAGACAGCTCCTATAAGGTAAAACCAATTGGCTTCCTTCATTTTTTCTAATAGACATGATTGGGAGTAAGTAATGACAGTAAAGTGTGTTTGCGACTTTAAGCTTTAGAATCTCAATTACAAAGTATTTCTACTTTTGTCTATGTAATTTGTAATGTTATAATGATTGTTTTTATCAGCGTTTAAGTAATACTACAATATCTTGGCTGAGTAACAATTATCCCACGATTCACTTCTGCAATAAACCTACAGTCTGATAAACTTGGGCAGTATCAGTTCTATTGTATAAGATGCAAGCCATCAAAAGGTCATTGTTTATACCTATACTTGTTCATCCACCCGCATAAGGTGCGGTGGACGAGGTAGATAGCTATATGTTAAAAGGTCAGTTCCTTCATAAGGTCATTGTTTTACCTATACTTTAATTTTCATATTTAACCCTGAGATTCTAATAACTTTTGGACTCAAAAGATTTATTCCTATTCTAGTTATCTTGCTTAGTTTTATAACTACTTATTACCCAATTGTCCTGGTGAATCTTTTAGTAATTTCCTATTTGAGTTGTAACTCAAAATTCATCAACGTAATGTTGCTATGAACTATGTAGCAAAATTCCATAGCAGTACTCTTACGATAAGTTCTTCTTATCACTTCAAAGTTCTGTTATTATTGAGTTGTTAGATTTTGTGACTCTCATAGACATACATAACTATTGTTTGATAGACATTTAGTCTATACTTAGTTTATAATCAACAACGTATTCAAAATAGAATTTATAATCCTTTGCACTAATGCATTATGCCATTCATAACATTATGACTTGTGATATTGTTATTGCAAGAGAGTTACCAAGTATAAGCTATAGTTTTATTATAAAGAAAACTACAGTTGTTTATTGGTTAGTAAGAACTCTCCCAATACAACATAGGTCTCTTATCTATAGTAAAGAAAACCTTGATCTCTATATATATCAATAAACATGCATTAATTGATTTCCAAATTATAATAACAACATCGTTTAACAAGAAGTTATGCCACCATTCAAATTGTAATTGTGATATTGTAATAACATGTGGTTTATAGTGGAAAAGAGTTTTATGCAAGGATGATTATCGGGTTTTTAACAAAGGTTTAAGTGTCACCATGATGGACCAACGTACCCAATAATGTTGATATTTCAAAATTACACTAATAATGATATGGTGCATATGATTAACAATGTCATGGAAAATTATTGGGATTATAATATAGTTTAAAATACTCGTCCCAATGATTTAATAATTGGTTTTGCTCTACTGGCAGGAACCATAGTCTTTGACCCACTGCATGTTTGATTATTGGAGACCATGTGGTCGTCTCCTAACCATGTGTCGGGGATATAAAACCCTGCTTGACCTAACCCTTATCATTGTTTCTTCGCAGTTTGTGCTAGCCCTTGAGGCTGCTCGGCTTGGCCTTTCCATGGAGGCCGTCGTTCTTCCTCGCTCTGGTTGTCTTAAGCCTTGATGTAATGCTGCAAGTGTTGCTAGTGTGTGATTTGAAAGCCGTTGTCCATGGCTAGGTTCTTATTCTGCACATAGTGGAGATATTCGATACCCTTAGCTCACCACCTGTGCAATCTTCTTTTGTTGTCTTCGTAGATTTCAGTGTGCTTCAATATTTGGTTACTGTTCTCATGGCTCGCCGTTGTGTGAGAGATACCCTTGCATGTTGTTAAGCTTTTAAGAAGGCAAATCCTATAGGTGAAAATGCTTCGTTGAGGCTGCTCGTCATTCTCTTCTGTCAAGTAAATAATACACTGAGTTCAATTACTTCGTCACCGTTTTTACTTTGTTGTTACAGTAGTTTGTAAAGGTATAATTAACTAACAGGTGGTTCACTTTCGGGTAAGCCCCGTGGTCCAAATGATGGATTTTTCACTCTACTAGTGTTAGGGTGGTCATTGGACTCGCCCAGGGTTTTGGAAAACCCTCCCTCGTCTCGCCACAAGTTATGTTATTGTATTAATGTTTCTATAGGTTGTTGTTATATTACTTAGAATCAAACCCTTGCTAGGGTAGAATCGGTTTATCTAAGCACTGTAATTAGTGAATTTTTGGCTTTACGGCCGAGTTAAAGTTTGTAAATTTTGTAATGATAGTGGTGTCAGTAGACTTGTTTGGTTTAACAATGTTTTACATTACACTCTGTGTAAAAAGTTAGGGTTTTACCCTTCTTGAATGTAATGAAGTTTATACTCTGTTTGCGTACTCTGTAGGATTTTATAAATAAAAAATTAAGGTTGATACTTACAGCCATAACTTAATTCTTTCTTGTTTGATTGGAAATATAGATTAGGGTTTGACTTGTTAAAAAAACCCTTGTTTTGATATATATTATTCTTGTTATAATAATTATACAGTTTTTCTATTTTATTCTATTTGTCCTTAAAGGACTGTGAGTAAATTATTATTTGCCCTTCAAAGGACTATGAATAGTTCATTTTAACCTGGTTATTAATAGTTATATAATTTATGTACATTAGGTTTTAATGTTTTGGTACTTGTAAATAATTTTAAGGATTTTAACCCTGACAATTATTTTTATGGATGCATGCTGTTAGTAAAAGAAAAGCACTATTTCTTTTATAAATACATTTATACATGTTGATCAGTAATGTAATTCATTTCTGTGCATAATATTTTTAATAGGTTCTTTAATAGTTTTAAAGGAACTATCTTATGTTTAACCTAGGTTACTACAGTATATGAAAATACAAATGAATTACGCTCAGAAAATGAGCTAGGGTTTATCCTATTTAACTTTTATAGAGTATTAATTTTTGTAGTGTTACTTTGTTAATTCGATTGCTGTCATACAGTTTTCTTCAGTTTGATTTTAAGAATTATTAATTTTATAAACATCACTATTTAATTTTAATAATATCATTATCTATATTAATAATATTATTATCTATTAATAATGTATCCTCTTAAGTTTATATTGGTATTTATATATATTAAATAAGACTGAGAGCAGTCTATAGTAATTGTATTTATTTAATAAAATTATCTTTGTAAGATTGCTGAAAGAAAATAAGAACTTTCTTGTTTATTAATACTCTTTACATCTATACTGTCTGTAAGTGTATAAGGACAGTTTCATAATAATAATAACTTAAGCATAGGTTACTATTGTCCTTTAGTTAACAATACTAAGAAAAGAATACTGAAGTATTTATCAAGTTCTTATTTTGAGTTCAGATGGTTACAAGTAAATTAGTTAGTACTAAAAGAAAAGAGATAACTATCTGTATTATTTTTACATCTTTTCTTAACATAGATGATAAACATAAACATTCATCTAGTAATACTAATTCTTCTCTTTCAGTATAAATGTACAGTTTATAGAAGTAGATACCGTGTAGAAAATGAATTATATACTTAAACATACTACTGTCAGTAAATAATAAGATTCTTGTTCTTTTATGATATTATAAATACACAGTCTAGTTCTGACAACATCTCTACAAACTAGATTAATAAACTTTCTAGAAAACAACTATCTACTAAAAGGAAACATTTCAATACTCTGAAAACATAAGTATTCTATTCATTCATATTCCTATCATACTTCATTTATTTAAACACACTACCTGTGCTAGAGTACGATCTGGATTACTCCAGATGCGGAAAAACACAGGCAGGATTTATCTTTCATCAAAGTACAGATCTAGCCTTGAAACAACTAAGAGATTTCAACTTAACAATTTACAGCATAACATATAATCATTCATTATTTGTTCACACACAGACATAAACTATAGCACAGAAATTAAAAGATAATGGAACCTGTCTTTAAAGCTGGATGACAACAGCAATGGGAGGTCGTTCCTCCCTACCAACTCCTGTAGAGCGCTCAAACAACGACTTCTCAGGACCCCAGAGCCTGTTCTGGTCTCCTTGGATAGAACTAGGTGGAGCAAACAACAAAGTATTAGTTCTAAGACTCAATACCAACTCTGCATACAACAGTAAGACCTTTCAGCTGCAAAGTTGTACTAGATCACCTTCCTGTAGTTTACCCCTCAACACCTTCCTCAAAATTTCCCTTCCCAATGAATTCCTTGAAGTGCATTCACCTTAATGATTCTTCTCCTAGAATGAGCAGCCTCGGCTCTCTACATTGGGTACTTTTATTAAGATTGCCTAGGTATTTTTTTTTGGGTTAGTTGTCATTAATTGAGCCACCTGCTCTGATCCCACTTTCTTGGGGGATCATGACCCCAAATGTAGGGAGGTTGCCACCTGCAACATAGGAAGTGTTTGAGGATGCTGCCACTTGTCTTTTTTCTCTCCACCTAGTTCCCTCCACCAACTTGACCAGTAACACTCTTTTTAACAGCTCTCCCAAGCTGTTGTCTCCATTTTTATTTATTTAAAATTAAAATATTCAGAATTACATTCGACATCTCTTGACTCTGCTGAGTCATCAGTTTCAACTTAGCATTAAATTTAACATAATGTCTTTGAATAAAATCAAAATACTGGAGCTCTGTGGAAATTCTAAGGTCGGCCGCGGAGACTAGGGTTTGCTAGGTCAAAAAGAAATTATTTTTTAATTTTATTTAATTTCAAAGTGTGCGGAAAATTAATCTACAAACCTATTTACCGGAAAAAGGAAATGTTATATTATTAAAATTATGACCGTTGGAAAATTTTATTAAGGAGAAAAGTTGATATTTATTACTTTTTAACCCTCCAGTTTTTAAAAGATTTTTAAAAACCCACCTAATGCCCTAAAATTTTTAACAACCCTTAACATCCTAAAGTTTGAAATTTATTATTAATATTTTAAAACATAAAGTTCTTAAACATATTAATATTAATAACAAATTGAAAACCTAAAAGTTAAAAACCCTAAAGTTATGTCATTTGTTATTATTAATGAATTGTAATTTTTGCTATAATTAAGTTTTATTGAAAGGCACGACCATTTAGCTTAAATTTAGGATATCAAAGGTTTGGACTCGTCCTGATGATGGATCCTGATATGGATTCGAAACGTCGACCTGGTCATTTCGATACTGTGGTTTCTCCGATTACATCATTAACCTATCACCACATAAATTTAGCAACAGAGATTACATCCCTGCACGGAAGGGATATCTGGCAAAAATTCCGTCTTCTGGAGAGATTGAGGATTAAGATAAAACTGAGGGCTGCGGACTTAAACTTTTTGAAACAGTGTAGGGATAAGAAACTCATCCCTGAATTCGCCTCCATCAAACACAGACTGCGCAATAGATGGAATAAGAAAGCTTTCGACAAACTTAGCGAGTCGTTGGTGAGAGCTGAAATAAAAAAGACACGGTTTGAGTTGGATGGTCTGTCCAAAAAAGCACTCACCCTGCACTTATGTTTAGCAAACACCACACGCCTGGATCTCTGGACAGTAGCAGATGCGAGCGCGGCCCTGAAAGCATTGAACCGAGAACGTAAAGCACAACTGAGGCAAGAACAGAAAATCTTGAAACTGGAATCACACCTGAACCCGAGCAATTCACCTGCGCAGACTACAACGGATGATAGAATAGCAACCAAAGGGAAGATAGTGCTTGATGGTTTGATGGCAAACATTTGCACAATTAATGAGGAACCCGCGTTTTTCAATTTGATGCCTGGTAAGGAGTTAAACGGTGTCTGCCCCAGCAATACACCAGCATCAACGCTTAATGAAAATGGAGGACAGGACAACAGCGATTTAATCCATCGTGACACCAGCAATACTCTAGTGATAGCACAAGGTCATATACCAGCGTTTAGGGCACATGGCTATACACTAGCAACGCGTAATGCAAACGAGGGACATACGCCACCAGTACAATTCGGCAATACACTAGCACATAATGGAGATCAGGCCAACAGCATTATACATCAGCATGACACCAACAATACACCGGCATCAGCGCTGAGGGCATACGTGAGAAATACACCATTGAAAGGGGCGCATGACAATATAGCAGCGCGTGATACAAATCTTGCCAATAACAGCATACCAGCACTTGGGGGAACGGCTGCAAACGACAGGTCAGTTTTTAATATATCAATAGCAAAGAATGGTTTAACAAGTGATAGCATTGATTTAGAATTGAACAGTGACTTTTCTTTAATGAATAAGGCTATTGATACCTTAGCGCATAGTGAAAACGTAGGCAATATTAGATCGAGGTTAAACCCCAGAATGGGATTAATGACAACTGCGCAGAACAATACATCAGCGCGTAGGACAAATGATGGGAAGAAATTAGTGAATCTCTCCAGCCACACACTAGATTTTGCGGAATCCACCACTTTGAAAAAAGGTCTCAATTTTGCCGTAGCCCCTAGAACCATTCCCGTCGAATCCATTATCTTCAACATTGAGGATAGCATCCAAAATTTGAGCACTGTTCATCAAGAAACAATAAGACAGGAGTGTGCTCTAGTATTGAGAAAATCCAAGCCACCTAAGCTCAACATTACCAAAGAAGAAGAACGCGCCTTAAGGAACTTGAGGGCTAATGAAGACATAGTTATTCTTAAAGCGGACAAAGGAGGAGCCACTGTGATTTTGGATAGGGTAGACTACAATATTAAAATGCTTGACCACCTCACTAATAGTGGAAGCTATAGGAAACTAAGTAGCAATCCCATCTCTAGAGTAACTAAAGAAGTCAAAAAAGTGATTATGAACTCCAATTTGGATGATCATTTGAAAAAACACCTTATCCCCACCAGAGACATCACTCCGAGGATTTATGGCCTACCCAAAATCCACAAAGAAGGAGTCCCGCTCCGTCCTATCGTCAACACTATAGGATCCCCCACTTATGAGCTTTCCAAACACGTAGCCAAGGTTTTAGGTCCCTTGGTCGGCAATAATAGTTCCTTCATTAAGGACTCAAGCCATTTTGTCGAACTAATTAAAGATGAGAAATTAGAACCTAATGACATGATTTTAAGCTTTGACGTGGTCTCACTCTTCACAAAGATACCTTTAGAGGAAGCAATCCAAGTTATCAAGGATGCTATCGACCCCCACACAGCCAAGCTTGCAGAAATCTGCTTAAGATCAACCTTCTTCAGCTTCCAAGGTGAATTTTATGAGCAAACCACAGGTGTAGCTATGGGATCCCCCCTCTCACCCATTGTTGCTAACCTCTTTATGGAAAAATTTGAGAAAGAAGCCTTGGACTCCTTTCCTCTAAAACCATCAAGATGGAAAAGGTACGTGGATGACACGAATGTGGTTTGGCCACATGGTGAAGAGGAACTCATGAAGTTCCTAACACACCTGAATAGTATCTCCCCCAACATCAAATTCACAATGGAACTTGAGGTAAACAAGAGCATCCCATTTCTAGATGTCCTCCTTACGAGAAAAGAAGATGGCACTCTAGGATACGAGGTGTTCCGTAAAAAGACGCACACGGATAGCTACCTCCATGCAGAATCCCACCACCATCCTTCCCAGAAGATAGGTGTTCTCAATACCCTGGCAGTGAGAGCCTCGAGGATCGCAGATTCGGAACATATTGATAAAGAGAAAGACCACCTCAAAGAAGTCTTCACAAACATAGGCTACAAACCCAAGGTCATCGCGAAGACCCTCGGCAAAACCCACAACAAGAACCTGACGGGTGTGAAAACCTCTGACAACAAGACCACCACCAACCCACGTGCTTACTTACCATATATACAAGGGGTGACTGATAAGATCGCTAGAATTCTCAACAAGAACAACATCACGACTTCGTTTAAACCCCTAGAGACCATTAAGAAACGAATGAGATCCGTTAAAGATCCAGTTGATCATACACAATTCAGAGGGGTTTATAAGATCCCATGCTCGTGCAAGATCAGCTATATAGGTGAGACGGGACGTTCTTTCCACACGCGACTAAAAGAGCATGGGGCGGACATTAGAAAAGAACATATCTGTTCCTCAGCCCTGGCAGAACATGTAGCCAAAACCAAGCATCACATCTGCCTAGAAGATACCATTATCCTCGTGAAAGAAGATCACTATTTTAAAAGAAAATTTCGAGAGGCCTTAGAGATTACCAAACTCCCACACAACCTAAACAGGGATGGTGGCCTCGAGGTGAGCACTAGTTGGCTTCCCGCTATTCTCAATCGGAAAGGCCACTCTGTCCCTTAACCAGTTTCCCTATGCCCCTTTTCCTCTTTCAAGCCCTTCCCCTTTATCCCCTTGTCCTCCTTCCTTGTCGTTAGTAAAACCTTAATTTAATATATCCCAAGATTTTAAAATTAAAATTGAGAGATCTTTTTAAATCAGTTTAAAAACTTTAGGGTTAAAAATAATTTAAAAACCTTAAAAATCCTCCTATTTCTCCTTAATTAAAATTAAAATAAAATTTGTTATTTACCTTAGGATTAAAATTCATTATCAAGGTTTTTAAATGTGCGATTAATAATAAGAAATTTAAAAACTTTAGGATTATTAGTAAAAACCTTTAAAATTTAAACAACTCCTAAAATTAAAAAACTAAAAGAACACCTTTCAAAAAATTTAACGATAATTAAAATTCATTAATAAATTTAATAGCTTTAGTTTTTAAATGGTTTTCAATAATAATAAAATTAAACCTTTATGTTTTTAAATTTATTTTGAAAGTTTAAAATTGTTAGTAATAATAATAATTTAAAACTTTAGGTTTTAAAACTTTAGGGCTTTAAAATCAATTTAATACTTTAGGGTTTGAAATTAATTATAAATCAACATTTCAACCTTTGATATCCTAAATTTAAGCTAAATGGTCGTGCCTTTCAATAAAACTTAATTATAGCTAAAATTACAATTCATTAATAATAACAAATGACATAACTTTAGGGTTTTTAACTTTTAGGTTTTCAATTTGTTATTAATATTAATATGTTTAAGAACTTTATGTTTTAAAATATTAATAATAAATTTCAAACTTTAGGATGTTAAGGGTTGTTAAAAATTTTAGGGCATTAGGTGGGTTTTTAAAAATCTTTTAAAAACTGGAGGGTTAAAAAGTAATTAATATCAACTTTTCTCCTTAATAAAATTTTCCAACGGTCATAATTTTAATAATATAACATTTCCTTTTTCCGGTAAATAGGTTTGTAGATTAATTTTCCGCACACTTTGAAATTAAATAAAATTAAAAAAATAATTTCTTTTTGACCTAGCAAACCCTAGTCTCCGCGGCCGACCTTAGAATTTCCACAGAGCTCCAGTATTTAACCTTCGTTCTCACTCTCTCCACATTCGACTCGTCCTGATGATGGATCCTGATATGGATTCGAAACGTCGACCTGGTCATTTCGATACCGTGGTTTCTCCGATTACATCATTAACCTATCACCACAGAAATTTAGCAACAGAAAATCAAAATAAGATAACATTATTTTACAAAATTGGGGCATGTGACATTAACGACAACCCATGGTGAGCTTTTTCATAAAGTTTGGCCCCTCTGTCCGAGAAAGCATAAAAGTATGCAGAGGGGAACGGTCTTGGCTTGAATGTGCAAAGGTGGTCCTTTTCATTTGATGGTCTACATAGTCCACAAAAGGAGATAAATGAGATGAGGTAGATGCCCTTTCCTATAATTTAACGAGAGGGAAAGGAAGTTGTTGCACTGAGCAATATTTTCATTCTTTTAGGAGTCAGAAAAGAGCTTAAAAGAAACTCTAGTATGGTCAACCGATTGCGGTGGCATAGGGGGTGCCCCATGTTGGGACGATGGATAGTGGTCCAAATGTCATCCATGGAGTATGGATGGAACAGGTGGCTCTTAAACATAGCAATACATGAATGGGATAGATTGCAGCAGAGGCACGCGAGTCGATGCGACAGAGGCACGCAAACTGAGGTGGATCTCAAACAGAGGTCAAGAGAGTCATGTGTGAGTTGTGGTGGATGGACTTGACTACATGTGATGTGAGTGCAAGTCCGGGGGTAGTTATATGCCAAATATATGCAAACAAAATGATCCATCTTCCGAAAAATGGTCCGGAGACCCACATAAGGTGCAATGGATGAGGTAGACAGCTATATGTTAAAATAAAAATGATGTTCCTTATAGACAGTGGCCCGAGAACTCGCATGATTGGTGGTAGGCAAGTGTGATGCAAGTACAGGTCTGAAGACACTTGCATCACCATGATGTGGCTCGTAAATTGAGGTAACTTTCGGGAAGTGGTCCTGAAAATTACTTGTTAAACATGAGATGATGGTCTCATAAAAAGATATAGGACGAAAATTTGAGCCCGCAGGTGTGAGAGGTGTCTTGAACATGCTCCAGGTGATGCTGAACTGGAAGCTAATGGTGTTACCCCTGACTTGTGGTGAAAAAATGTTGAAAAACAAAAAGGGAAAAAACTACGCTATAAGGGACTCATAATGGTTATATCCGGCATAGAATCTCTTGAGGTGGATCCCATTGCACGGCTTCTTCAAGACTCGACCATCTAAGTCAAGGAAGAGGTATGCCCCCTTGCCGAGACGAAGGTCATTGGCAAGGCGGGATGACAGAATTTGGTATTTTATGGGAAGAACCGATTCAACACTATGGTTTAAAGGGAATGGGGTAAAACCGGAGACAATCTTACAGATCTCTCCGTCATCGCGTAAGTGGCACCGTGATAGATCAGGTGGATCTTCCACAAGCGATGAGATGGAAGGGCGACTGGTGCTAGCGATCATGTAAATGGTATTGGTTGTGGTTTTTGTGGCCTTGTCCTCAGTCTCTGTTGGAGGAATAGGGGCAGACCTGGAGACAAGAGGAGTCTTTGATGAACCCAGAGGTAGGTGCAACATCATCTCAATTGGTTGGATAGGAATCAACACATCTTAGGGCCTCAAAGGTAGGGTAGGTGGTTCAAGGTACCACGCAGAAAATCCTAGTGTGAAATCCTACAGATTGCAGGTTTCCAAGACATATTTACTCACGATCCCGAATGGTAGGAAAAGGAAAAGGATCGCGTTGATCGGGAATGAACCCCAATGTTTCCCTAGTAACTGAGGTTGCGGCTGTGGATGGGGTTGCGGCTGTGGATGGAGCTACGACTGTAGATGGAGTTGCAACTGAGGATGGAGCAATGACTGCAGTTGGTGCATGTCGTCCCATGGGTATTTCAGGGTGGTCAAGGCTTCAAGTATCTCCTCATCATTGCAGAAGCAACGAAGAGAAAGGTTTGATGGACCATCGATGATGGTGGAGACAAGAGGGTATGTGGAACTGGACATCATGTAAATGGACATGGTGTCCGAAGAAGGACGTGGGGGGTGAAATTATTCGATCAGGGTGATCTCAGACTCAAGGGAATGTTGTCAAAGGTCAGCTAAAGCCATTCAAAACTCAGACAAGTCTTGGTAGTGGTGAGAGTAGTGTCCATACAATCTGCGAAGGGCGCAAGCATGGTTTGTTCAAAATGACTTGTTTCTCACTACTGGCACACTTGGAAGTTCAACCACGGGGAGGTGTTCTATTGTATCCATGGCATCCAAATGCGCCCGGATTATAGGAATCTCAGGGAAGTTCTGAGTTGGATGGCCCTATTCTTCGCAGACGGTGCAAGGTGGGATCTGTTGAGGTTCAACGATATCTTTCGCATTCTTTCCCCTATCCCTTTTTGGGTGGGGCGGTGTGGGTGCGGGTGCGGTGGTTGGTTTTTGCAGGCCGGGTGGAGGGTGAGACTCGACCGCAATGGGTTGCACAGGGGTTAAGACTACCTGGGGCATTGGTGGTTGAGATGGTGGATCAAGATACCATATGGGAATTCCCAATGTAAAGTTGGGTAAGTTTAAGGTGGCCATTACTGGCTTTCTCATGACACCAGGCGGGGGAAAGAGGAAGGGAATTATGTGGACTGGAGAGGAGCCCAGATAACTCCCTGATGGTTGTATGTGGGGATGAGGTTGTGGTTGTGTCTCCACGTAATGCTGTGGCTGCGGATGATGTTGTAGCTGTTGTTGATGTTGCGGCTATGGACGGTGTTGTATTTGCGGTTGGGGCTGCGGATACAGTTGTTGTTTGGGTGCAGCGGTGCTGGATGAGAGCATGCACAAGTCTGCAGTCTCGTTTGGTGTCGGTGGTGGTGACACTAAGGGGAAATAAGCTGTCATGGTGGTATTGAAAAACAACCCAGGGCCCACATTCAACAATGGGGAGGCTGGTATGTTGTCAACCATGGTGTTGACCGCAGGGATAACATTGGAGGGTGTGGTCAGCCCTTGCAGATCAATGGTGTTGATCATAGGGATAACATTGGCGGGTGTCGTTATCCCTTGCGGATCATGATAAGTCAATTGGTCAACTGTCACGATTTTCCCTTCGTGGGGGAACATCATGAGATGGAAGACAATTGATGCTACGGCTCTCATGGCGTACATATAACTTCTTCCAAGGAGAAGATTATAGTCCAATTGACCATTGACAACCTCTGTGTCAATCAGTACTGTCTTCCTGGCTAATGTGATGGGGATGTGGGGGAGGATTCCTTGGGCTTTAGTGGGATGGCCATCATAATCCCGCAGAGTTGTGGAGGATGGCTGCAGAATTGGGGATCCAAGTTTCTGCCAGACTAGGGTAGACATAACGCACGTGGATGCCCCCTCATCCACTATGCACCAGTGCATAACCAAATTCCGAATAGACACCGAGATTTGAAAGGAAATGGTTGATGGCATTCACGGTTCTCTATTCTCCCTGTCGAATGTGATCAACTTGGAGTTAGAGGAGTCCAAGGCCCCCTAGGGTGGCTAGTAAGTCTTTCTGCTGCATTGGGAAAGTTTTGAGTACCTCAAGAGAAGACATGGCGATAGGTGTTTGGGCCAAATCATCCACGATGTTGTAGCTAAAAGCAGCTCTAGCTGTGGTGTTGTTGGAAACCCGATGTATGGGGGGGCGTAGAAAAGGGGGTAACTGAAGAGGTGCATTGACTATTTTAGACGTAGATTCCGTTGATGTGTCAGCGGGTTCGGTGTTGGTTCCGTACTGATTTCATATGATTTGTAGATTGACCTATTCAGTTGTCATAGCTAGCAGGTGGTGGACACCTGTTTCTACAGTGGGAGGTGCCACCAGAGTGTTGGCATTGGGTTGGGGAGGGGGTGTGTTTTCCACCAATCCTTGGACTGGTAATGGGTTTTGGAGCATCATAGGAGGAGGTCCTTAACGTGCTGGGTTGGGTTGGGCTTGGATCGTTGTATTGGTGGCATGTTGAACCTTGTTTCTAATGGCCTGTTTAGCATGACCCATGAAGGGACACTCGAATGTGTAGTTCCCGTAGACCTCGCATAGTGTGCATAGTTGGTTTTTCCGCAATGGAGCGTTGCATCTCGGTGCATTTGGTCGTTGAGAATTTTGGGCTGGCCAGTTCGTCGTGGCATTATTGGGAGGATTTGGTTGTTGACCGCCTCCCTGTGGATGATTGTTTCCTTGGTTCTGGGGTCGGTTATTCCTAGCTTTCCCTTGTTGGTTATTGGGGGTTGGCTAGTTGGGACAGTTTTGTTGTGCAAACATCTGTCCCAATGGAGCAGGTGGAGCAGGGGCGAGGGCTTGAACGGCTTGCACCGGTGGTGCATAGTAGACTTGGGTAGGTGACGGTGCCACAAATGTGGGAATTTGTCCCGTGTATTGTTGTGTTGGCCAAGCTAATGCATGGGCCTGCTGCAGTGGCGCAGGTTGCGCATAAGAAGTCGTGGCTCTGGCTGGGACATCATTCTTGCACAGTCCGTAGTTTGTTTTTGGTAAGCAACACTAGAGGTGTTGCTTAGTTGTGGTGGTATTGCAGGTGGTGTCGAACGGTGCTGTGGTTGGTGTGAGGCAGAACCTATGATGCCATCTGTAGCATGGGATGCCCCCGGTGCATCCCGATAGGAGGTGCCTGCACAGGAAGCGTCTGGAATGACAGTGTAAAGGTATCCAAACTTTGCATAGATCAGATCAAACTGTTGGGATTTCAAGATGGCCTCCTCTTTGGATTGGGGATGTTCGGATGCGACGTCCTTTGCTATATGTGGGAGCAAGGTTTTAAGGAACCAATCCAAGAAGATCTTGTCATCAAGTTGGATCTTACACAAACTAGGGCGTCTCCGCCACTCATGGATGTGGTCGGTTATGTGGGTCGCAGTATTCTTGCGGAAAGATAACAAGATATCCACTCCTTCATCGTATCTAACGAGGAGTTGGAAATATTGCAGGAACATGAAATCCAAGGAGTCGAAATCTGGGTACTTGGCTTGTGGTAGCTCAATGTACCACTTGGCTGCAGCACCTATGAGGGTGTGTTGGAACAGTCAGAGCCTGATCGAATCATCTACAATGCTATTTGATGAGCACCATAGATGAAATGTCATGATGTGGTTTTGGGGGCACTCCCCTACCTTCCCTTCAAACTTGGGAATGTCTGAGGGAAGTTTGGTTGGCATGGGAGGCAAAAACGTTTGATGGCGGATAGGGTAATTTGTTAACCGGGCCAAGTCAGCCAAGTTGAGACATGCCATGAAAGGAAGGTTTGACCCTAGGTTGATGTGAGATGGGGCAGCCATGGTGGTGGGGTTTGTAGGTACATGATGCACCTGCATAACTGGGGGTACTAGTGGCACCATTATGGACGGGCCAGTGCCCCCAAGTGTGGTGGGAGGGATAGTGTGGGTGGAAGGGCCACTGCCCCCATGTATGATAGGAGGTGCAGTGTAGGTGGAAGGGCCACTACCCCCATGTGTTGCAGGTGGGACAACTTGACTGGTCAATATGGGTGGTGGTAGCTGGCTTATGACGGTTGCATGACCGTGTTGGGGCCACCTGCAAGGGTGTTGGTTGTGGTTTGTGGTGTGGACATGGGTCCAATAGCAATTACTACTCTGGAAAATGGATCCGGGTTTGCACAAGCCATGGGACTTGATGGTGCAATGTGCATATCTGGTTCAGATTGATATGAGTCTGAATCTAAATCAGAGGCTGTGTGGCCTTCTGATGGTGTAGAAGGTTGTCAAGAATGGTCTCGACGATGTCGGTTTAATGCCCCGTACTGTGGTGGTTCACCTCTTAGGTGTGAGGAAGAGCGTGAGGGATCAATCGTGTCAGATTTGTATGTCAAAATGGTGGTAATGATTTTTGGTCCTCGATTTCAATGGATTTCTATTAGCTTCAGGTGGTCACTCGGCCACCAAGACTGCCAGAAGACAGCGCTTGGATTTTTCCTCATGGGAGTGCTAGTCAATCAGTGGGGGGCGTTGCCTGTTTCACTTGGCAATTCCTCTCAGTGGCCAGCTACTTTGGGGTTCCCATGGTACTCCTCATAATGATTTTCTGGGCTGAGCCCAAGTACTTCCCACGATTAAGGCAGTTAGGGACTTCAGTCCTCAAAGACTGCAGATGTTTAACTTAGTGTAAATTGTAAATTTTACTGGCTCACTCAGCGTCATGAACTGAGTTGGGTTGATTTATATGGTATGCTGTGTATGTCTTTTGTTTTTTTGTTATATCTGGTGGCTGCTTAAATGGTTTATGAATATTCCGCAGAGTTCATAACATTGTGAATGAAAGTAGTAAATAGTAATCAGAAATTTTACACATGTACCATTTGTGATCCTGAACTATGAGAGCTCGACTAGATGACTACCTTGCACCTATATTTCTCTTCAACTAGGAAAGGGTATTGGGCTCTCAACACAATGGGACTAATCCCATCCGTAGATCCATAGGTCACCCTCCAGATGCAAGATTGGTCAACAAGGAGGACGCTGAGCGTTGTGAGAAGGCCTCCTTCTCTACCCCCTCTACTTTCCAAGTCACCCATTTTCAGTGGCTTTGAAAAATAATAGGTGAAGTGCCTATTACTATATGAGCTTCACCCTTCGTCTTATTCCAAAATACCCCAAAGGGTGATGACTGGGTAGAGGAGGAAGGGCTAGGAAAGATGTTGATTTTAAGTAAATTTTAATCAAGTTATGTTCATTAATCCAATAACCATTGATTTACACATTCTGCAAATGAAATGAGCAGAAACAGAAACAAAAACAAAAATAGTTTGGATGGATAGAGGCAGCTGAGCGGCACTCACAGTCCTTAACTTTTAAAAAATAAAACTCTGAGTGACAGATCGCACTTTTAGGGTCAAATGTGGCGAGGGGGTCGCCAAATTTTCCCAGAAACAGGCGAGGGGGTCACTCAGAATCTGCAGACAGAAGCGGGCTGACTTCTGGAAGAGGGTCGCACCTTTCAAGGCTAAATAGGCGACTTGGCCGCACCTGTCAAGCTAGAATGAGCGACCTGATCCCCTCTCTGGGCCCGATAAGAGCGACCTGCTCCGAAAACTGAAAGTTTTTTGGTCCTGAGCTAGATCTGGCCGACAGTAACCTATGTTGTGGCCAAATGGACTTGTATTTTCCTTGAGGAGGCTCGGTAATAACTAGAAATGCAAATAAATAGGAATCTAAGCTAAATTTTCACAGAAAATTAAACTAGGTTAATAGAACAGAAAAAACTAAAACTTTGAAAAATAAACCTAGGGATCCCATGGGATCGACTTGGTATGGTCGCCAGTTCTATAGCAGGGATTTCTCCCTTGCTATAGGGCAGGAATGGCTGCCTTCCGTATATAGGACGGAACGGTAGGGTTCCTGATGGTAATGCAAGAAAAATGAAACTGAAATGAAGCAAATAAGATACAAAAGAAAGAAATGGAAACTCTGCACACAAGGTTATACTCCAGAAACCTACATACAAGTAGTTAGAACATAAAACAAACCTGCAAGCAAGCTAAGTTAGAAAAAACTAAAAAAATGACAAGAAACAAAGCTTATACCTCTTGGTGGAAATGGGCCATCATGCCCTAGCTTGGAGAAGCACCTCTCTCTTGGCAATGGGGGAGCTATGGCTCAAAGGGAAAATGGATGAGAGGGAGTGTGGGTGGCTTGAGAGGCAAATGGTCTCAAGGCATCCACTCAGGCAACATAACAGTATGCAAGGGAGGAATGTTTTGAGAGTGACCCCCACCCCTCTATTTATAGCCTTTTTAGCTGGTTTCTAAGCCCCTGGTTAGGGATTTAGCCCCTTTTTGGGGATTTTAGCCCCTTTCGCTCAATATTTAGCTCCTTTTAGAGTTTTCGGCTCCTTTGAGGGGTTTTAGCCCCTTTTTGAAGGCTTTAGCCCCTATGAGAGCTATTTAGGCTCTTTTTAGGGGTTTTTAAGCCCCTTTTCATGTTTTTAAGCCTTCTTGACGGTGTGGGGGTCAAATGGGGTCAAATGAGGATCGTGCTAGGTGTCCTTGGGTTGTGTAGGCCATGTAGAACTGAGTGAGGGATTTTTTGGGTTAACACTTCTATTTGATTTCTTTTAGTTATGTTTGTTTTCTTTATGCTCACTTGTGTTTCTTTGCATTTGATTTATTTCAGTTCTTTTCTTTATTTTCATTTCAAATAAGCCAGCTCAGCTTTTGGTGCTTGGGTGACATTGAGGTTTGGAAAAACTACCAATATGTTAAGCCAAAGAACTGCTCATTGGATTTATCTATGTCAAAAAATTTCGTGACAAGATTCTTTAATTTGATAGACTATTTGAAAGGAAGTTATTTTATGAACATATTGAAGTCCTATTTTTAAACCATGTTAAATAATTGAGGTTGGAGAGGTCTAGAATACTATTTTGAGGCTCCATCCACTTCACATTAATATCTATCCTAGGAATCTTGTACCAAAGGATCCACGGAAATTAAGAAGTATGCATAGGTGTATGGTATTCAAGATAATATGATGCCACAGATTAAAGCCAAAAGGCTTAAAGATTTGAAATTTCCCAAAAAGAAAGTATGTATCAAAAATATATACTAAACGAAAATCAGTAAGATAATTGGATTGCTCAGAGGTTCTTCTCCGTCCGTCAGATGAAACAAATTATCACTCACAAAAAAGGACACCATGGATGGAAGAACCTAAATCAAATCTTAGATGCAAAAGAAGCAATCTAGGAAGACTCAAAAGACAAAAGTCTGAACGCATCAAAAGAATGCAAAAGGCATGGGAATGCAGAACAAACAAATACGCATGTCCACACTCTGTTATGATCCTGTGGTGTCTCAGCTGGAAGAAACCGAATGCAGAGGTAAATGAACCTCATTTTTTGGCCTAAGAAGAGTTATCAAGACTTTAAAAAACTTTTTACCTTACCCTATTGGACTACAATAAATGATAAGTTATGAATTTTTCATTCCTATAAAGGTTTGGATTTTAAACTTAATCTTGAAAAGATTTGGGATGAGTTGGTTTAACATAATGTTATAAAGCAGTTTTGTGTTTGAATGATAGTTTTTCTAGAGACCTGTGTTCCCTAGTCAGTCGTTAATTGTTGCTTCTGCAACCACTATTCCAAAAAAAATTCATGTTTTAGGGCCCCCATTTTATTTCTAGTTTCTAAGCCTTCCTAGACTACCTTTTCCCTCTAAGGACCCTTTCCCTAACTTAGTTTTTTATCACAAATCAGAAAAAATCTTAGGTTGGAACTCAGTTTTTCCACCCGTCGTATCGGATGAACTCGTCGAAGTTGAGCCGACATAGTGGAGGAACTACTCTTTAAACCTTCTAATCCTTTGCATACTTTGTGTCTTCTGGAAAACTCACACGAGTTTGTTGATTCGTCGATTAGACTCTGGTCTCTAGAGCCGATGTTATCGAAGAAAAATTTTGATTTTCTTTCTGATATCTTGTAAACAACCTTTCCTGGTGCATCAGGTCATCTTGTCGAAACTTTCTGACAACATCAGAAGGGTTTACATTTCCTTATCCACCCATCGTGTCGAAAACTTCCCATAAGTTCTCTGATAGGTCGATTTAGGAGTTATTGTTGATCGCATCGGTAAGATTCATTTGGTCGAGCCGATGTTTCCAGATTTGCATATTTATTTGCAACCGATGTCTTTCCCAAAGCTTCAATCCATACCGTTGTAGTTAAACAAATTTTTCGCTACCGATGTGGGATCATATTATCTTCCCAGCAACAAAATTCTTTGTCCATCCGATGAATGTCAGATCTATCCCAAGCTTCTGTCTGAATCCCTCGATTACACTCTTAGTTCATTGTCGATGTGATGTTTTTTCGATAGTTTGTAATGTTGGCACCAATGGTGTTCACGCATGGGCCATTAATTAACCTTCTCGCAATGGTGCCTATTTAAGCTGCGTGAGGTTTGCACTCATCAACAATCAAGCCTATTTCTCTAGGTAGGATTTGAATCCTTTCCAAGTCATTCTCCTCTACTATTTTTTGTGGGAAAAACCTTGAGTGGTCTTGCGAGATTAATTTTTCCCATCCTCATAGTTATATATTCCAATACAATAGTATTTTTTCTTTTGAGCTTAGGTTTGGAAGAATTTTGATAGCGCATCGTTATCTTTTGTGCAACAAAACCATGGTTTCTCCTCTCTTTGCTAGCAAGGAGGTAGGTTTACCTTACCTTCCCCATGCCACTCGTCCTATCTTCCTCACCATGAAGATTTTTATGTCAGTATGGTGCAGTAGCAAGGCCGCAACCAGATGATCATTCCCTTGTCTGCGTCGTTCCCTTTTCTCATCATCAGTGCACAAGCGAAGGAGGTATCCTCGGTAGCCCAGGTTGTTTTGGGGATTTTTCTCTACCCATAGCCATGTTAAACCTTTCCTTTTCTTGAATATTGTGAGCCGCGGATAGTTTAAATTCATATGAAAACCCCTGGTGCTTTGAGTTGGAGAGTTTTCCCAGTCATGAGTTGAGTAGGGAAATTTTTTACGAAAGATAGAGGCTCGCTGCTCATCTCTTTTCCGTTATGGCCTTGCTTGACTTGGGTTTCTAAAGTGGGTAGTAGAATATCGTTTCCCTAGTGTCTTGGAGTTGATTGAGATGCTTCAGGATGAGTGGGTAAAGTTTGACTAAGTTTGATCTCATGTTTTTTTTGTTTGTTTCAATCTCAGATGTAGTGGTTTTGTTCAGTATTTATTTATCATACATGCATAAAATAGATCTAAGACATCGTTTACTATTTTGACAGTCTCAACTTTTATATAGCACCATGCCTAAAAACAGAAAGAAGAAGGTCCAAACTACGGGGGACAATCTAGAGGTGGAAATCATAACAAAGCTGGATATTATCTACGAAGGTACTAAAGCTTTCAATGGAGTACAACCCGAATTCAAATGGGGTCATATCTATCAAATGATCAAGGACAAGGTTGTCCCAGATACAGGTTTAGAAGACATACCAATATATGCAAACATAAGGAAGTCAGCTATCATGAAGGTGTCTACACGTCCCAAACTCTTCCCATGTGCCGAGGTAATCGGCTGGATTCTTCCAAGGGCGGATATAACTAAGATGATTCTGTAAAACATTAGTGGACAAGGTTTTTCTGCCTACATCCTAGAATATGTAGCTCAAGCATGTAAGCTACCTACACCTAAGATCTATATGATAGAAAAGTGGATAAAGGAGCTATACTTAGATGTTTTAGATTGTGTAAGAAAAATGATGGTTCCATGTAGGAAGTTCCACACGAAGCCTTCTAGAGAATATGAAACTACAAACTTACATACCCCATACGGGATTTTCGGATGAGAGAATGGAAAGTTTTATAAGATAAGTTGGGTACCATTGATTTATTTTGTAGTTACAAAGGGTACCATCTTCAACTGGGCTGACATAGTAGCAAACAAATTTCCCTCGTGCATAAGTGCAGCACTTAGGGGATTGAAACATAGGAAGTCAGAGTTTTATATGAGCTCTTTCCTGATTTATTGCATTTTGTGCACCCACCAGTTCCTAGCACTTAATTGCAAATGGGATACTACCAAGACCCCTGTATATTCTGCATATCAGATCTTCTGGGCACACAAGTACTATAGTTTCAAAACAAGAATCTGTGAGGATTTCTTAATGTCACTTTACAAGCTAATCTTCCTCACATACTACAATTGCATGTCTGAAAGATCATTGAATATGGTGAGTGATAATGGGGATTATTAGTTTTCAAAGGAGGTTCTGTACTTAAGAATGTACAGAGGATCGAAATCCCCTTCCTTACTGCAAAAGTATGCTACTAACTATGTTATTCATAAAGAATTGTTGATGCATCTCTACATAGACGGGATATGAAATTTCTTATTTGATATGAAGAAGGTTGTACACCCACTACTCCATTTCTGCATAGGTAGTTATAAGTTTACCAAGGTGAAGAGTGCACCAGAATTTGTGAAAGAATTAGAAAACTTTCATTTTGGAGAGAAAAGTTTTCACAGGAATGATTCAACACACAAAATCTCAAAATATTGAGCATTAGCAGGGGTGCACTTTGAATACACAAATTACTAGGATAAATATGAAGAGATATATCGCAATGCATGCAACATGGCCACCTTAAGCAAAATATTCAAGAAGAAAATAATAACTGTGGGAGGCAAAGGAAGTAGTAATGGTACTGTTGAACAACAATAGTAAGAAGAAGAAGCTGCAAAGAAAAGGGAAGAGGAATCCTGTAACACCCCGGTTTTGACCCCGTTGCATTAAATGTACATGATGTATATATTGTAAATGATCACGGTGTGGAGCTAAAGGCCAAGGCCCCACTATTGATCAGTTATGCTATGTTTTGGATTCAAATTTGTCATCGATGGTATATCGGGGCATGCAGCATATATTATGCTTGTCATCATGTAAATATGCATCTATAATTAATTAAATTAACCCGACCAGCTACGATCGCATAAACTAAAATGAGAAAGGGGCATGATTTTCACAAGGATAAGGGTGGGAAAATTGTTAAACCTTGGCCAATGAGAGAAAAACCCATGTGCCATCTTCCCTTGTTTTGTTCCAACCACTTTCATTAAAAATGGCTGCTGGTGGTTGAGGCAGTTAATGGTCTTTGGGAGTGGGGTGGCATGACTGTCAGTCCTCACCCACACTCACACTCCACCACAGTTGACTTCACAATGGAAGAAACCACCATCCTCATGCACGCGGGCATTCCACTCTCCCTGCGACATTGTTGTTGCTCACGCACTTCCAATTTCGCATCCTCTCTGTAGGTTGTTCGTCCTCACGCAGGAGTGGAAGTTGCTCACGCTCAGGCACAGGAGTTTCTGGTGTTCACCCACGTAGTTTTTCCTCTGCGGATCGGTGGATGGTTTGGCTGTATCCTTTCCTCACGGACTGATTTGTGAGTCCTGCGTTGTTGTTTCACTCACGCACAGGATGGAAGATTGTAATTTCTTCCTCAGCGTGGTCTATGTATGTTTTCCCGGTGACTTCATTGCCCAAGGACGGGATGTTGTTTTCCCCATGTTGTGAGCCGTGCTCACTGATACATTTCAGGACTGTTAATTTCCCCATGCCGTGAGTTGTGTTTGTTGTTACGCTTTGTGGCTGCTGTAGATGGTTTGGATTTGTTTTCCCCCTGTTAAGCTGTAACAGCCAATTGGTTGCATACGTGCAATGGTTGGCCTTCGGACTGTGTAAGGAGAAGGAATGGGAGCTTGGTTGCTTGATAAACCTACTGTGTTGGAAACCACACAGACAGAGCTAGAGGGTTGGGTTTCTTCTCCACCACCCCTGAATAGCACTGGAAGGGAATGCAGGGCCCGAGGGACTGTGTAGCAGAGAAGGGACTGATTCCTTGTGTTGGGTGTGTGTGGGTGTCTTAGAAGTCAGGCTAGTTCTGGTGTAGGTGTTACTAGCTCTGCAATGAGCTCACCAGCTTAGCATTTAGCCTTTCCCAACTCCTGGATGACCTGATAAACCCAACTGTGTTGGCTTGGCTGTGTTTGTATATCCTTGGCTATGTGTAAGCCTGCTAGTTCCCTTATTCCTTGGAGAATCATGCCCATCTCGGGGGTGGCAGCGTTGCTGAGAGATTAAGGAGCACACTGGCCTATGGTTGGGTGGAACATTGCAGCGACGTAGCTGGTTGCAGAACGATTTCTTCATAAGATAAGTGATCTTGTCCATTTTACTTCTGCAATCGTAATTTCTGTTAATGAAAATGATGAACATGTTAAATGAATGCTTGTGTGAATGCATTTTGTTTCCGCTGTGCATGATAAATAACGATAGCTGTGTATGATAAACAATGGCATTTGTGCCTGTTTTACCTTAATGCATTTTCCTGCAGCATTCTGTTTATGCAATTTTTATCCATGTACATGTTCATGGGCTCTTAGCCCAGATGGTTAATGCCATGGGTCGCGTCCTCTTCGTCGGTCGGAGGCATGGGGACGTGACAGTATGGTATCAGAGCTCATGTTGCAAGCATGGGCCTGAATGAGCTTTGAATGATGTAGTGACAGAGGCAGGACCTCATTCTGCTCAGCAGAAATCATAAAGTGAATGACTGGAAAAATTCAAAAGAAAACGGTCTAAGTGTTGAGCAGTCGGGACACCAGCGGGAAAGACTTTCGCTGTAGTGGAAGGGATAGCGGGAAGGACATCCGCTGTAGCAGAATCGTTAGGCGGAAGTCTGTCTGATGGAACAGTTTGAAGAAACTCGGAAAATTTTTCTAAGCGATTTGGCGTCCGTCAGAAGGAATTAGTGTTTGGTGTGTCGTCGTTGCGGAAGCCAAAGGTACTAGCCTTTCGAAGCACAAAGACCGCCGACGCCCGAAGTTAAAATTTCTCTAAGTAAAGAGCGGCCATCGAAAGGAGTTCATGTTGGTTTGCCACCATTGTGGAATCCAAAGACACTAACCGGCCGATGTGAAAAGGCTGCCGACGCCATGAAAGAAAGTTCAAATTTTTTCCTAAGTAACGAAAATATTGGCCGATTGGAAGAGAAAGTGGTTCGTGTGCCACCGTTGCGGAAGCGAAAAGCACTAAGTCTTCCGATGAGAAAGACTGCTGATGCCGATCACGTTATGACTTAGTAGATTGGGCCGCCAATCATAAGAAATAGTTTTTTCGTGTGCCGCCGTTGCGGAAGCCAAAGTCACTAGGCTTCCGATGTGGAAGGACCGCCGACACCGAAGTTGAAATTTTTCTAAGTATCAAAAACATTGGCCAATCGGAAGAGGAAATGGTTTGTACGCCACCATTGCGGAAGTCAAAAGAACTAACCTTCCGATTAGAAAAGATCGTCGATACAGCGGAGGAATTAGCGATTTGGGCTGCTGAAACATCAGATCTCTAGTGGAAGCGAGAGCCGATTCTGCGAAAGAAATAGTGGTTCCGAGAGCCGATTTTGCGGAAGAAATAGTGGAAGTGAGAGCCGATTCTGTGGAAGAGATAGTGGTTCCAAGAGCCAATTCTACGGAATAAATAGTGGAAGCGAGAGCCGATTCTGCGGAAGAATAATTGGCGAAGAGACCCGATTGAACAAAGGAAAATTCAGCTGTTTTTCAGAGGAATTTTCAGTGGATTTTTGTGGGTTGAGAAGGAGAAAAGTGGCAGCGATCTTATGCGCTAGATTGCGCGAAAAACAATGATTTACAAAGATCAATCCCCCTTGACCCCCGTCGTCCCCCTCAGATAGACATTCTTTGATGAAGAAATCTTGTGTTAGGAAAACTTGTTATTTTATGATTATTCCAGGAGAAGGTAAGTAATGCTGGTTTATATCAATGTTATGCATCTAACATTTGTGTTATTAACATATTTGCAGAATCATAGTCACTTTCAAGGGAAGTATTCCAGGTAGTGCAGTTTGGTAAGTAAGTGGTAGTTTGGCTATGAGAACCCATGATGGATATGATGCTCAGGATTCCTACGAGCGAGCAGAAGATGCCATGGGAGAAAATGCCCGTAATAGAAACGATGACATAGTCTAATGGAAGGAGATTCCAAGAGACACCGTCAAATGTTGCAGCCACCATGAGAAGCTTGATCAAAGCCCAGGAAGAGCAGCATCAGTTGAATGCTGCTATGTTGCAGAGTTTGACAGACTTGTAAAGGAAGATAGACTCTGGACGAGGTACAACGAGACCAGAAGGAAGTAAGAGCAGTACTAGGAGAAGAAGAAGGACTTCTAGTGGGTCATCTGATTCTGAAGAATCTAGCAGGGATTCAAGCTCTTCTTATCATAAAGGAAAAAGAAAGAGACACCATAGGGATCGCTCTCGGGATGAATTTAAGAAAGCTAAACCTCCTACTTTTGATGGTGAGATAAATACTGGACAAGAAGCTGAAGCTTGGCTTCTTGGGATAAAGAAGTAATTTCAAGTGCATGATTATTCAGGAAACATGAAGGCAAGAGTTTCCATATTCAATTTGAATGGAAGAGCATCCATCTGGTGGGAACACTTCAAGCAAGTAAAGAGGATCAGTGAAAGGAGGCTTAAGTGGAAACAGTTCAAGAAGTATTTCAAGCAGAAATACCTCTCTGACAGGTATTATGATGACAAGATTAAGGAGTTCCATGAGCTGAGATTAGGACAACAGACCATGGAAGAGTATGCAAATAAGTTTTTAGAGATATTGAGGTATGTCCGGTACATCAGAGATGAAAAAGTGAAGGTCCAGCATTTTCTGAGTGGATTACCTTAGTCCTACAAAGATAGAATTGAGTTTTATGAACCTAGAACTCTTGAAGAAGTAATAAGGAAGGTTAAGTATTGCTATGAGCAAAGCAAAGGTAATACGGATTACCATAAGGCATGGAAGAACAAGAAGAATGAGAAGTTTGACCAAAGAAAGAAAGGTTTCAAACCTTCTAACTTCAAGAATCTGCAGAAGCAGCCATCTCAAGCTGCAAGTAAGCTAGTTGGAGGGGCAGGAGAAAAGCGTAAAGATCCACAACAAAATAGAGGGCCACTTCAATGTTGGAAATGTGGAGGACCCCACATGTGCAAAAATTGTCCACTCGAGAATGAGAGTGCAAGGCCAGCTTATAACATTCAAGAAGCAGAAACAGTGGGTCAAGTAGCAAGGGCAGTTCCTAGGATCTATGCAGCATTGGAGGACCGCCAGGCAGATCACCAGTCCACTGTAGTTGAAGTAGCAGGTAAGATTGTTGAGCAATCTGTTTCTATTTTGATTGACCCTGGTTCTATGCACAGTTACATTACTCCTAGAGTAGTGGAGATTTGTGCTTTTAAGAAAGTAAAGCATAGGAAGTATTGGTTAGTCCAGCTAGCCACTTGAACTAAGAGAAAGGTCAGTGAAGTGGTAGAGAAATGTCCATTAGTCATGAATGGATTGGTCACTTGTGTAGATCTGAATGTTCTACCGCTTGGTTCCTATGATGTTCTCATTGGAATGGATTGGTTAGAAGCTCACAGGGTGAAGCTTGATTGCTACAATAAGACTTTCGAATGCATGAATGAAGAAGGGAACCTAGTAGTTGTGAAAGGTATTCCAAAGGTAATTTCAGTGAGGTAGGTTTTGGCAATGCAGTTAAAGAAGCTCTGTAGGAAGGGTTGCTAGTTGTATGTAGCTCAGATTTTGGAGGAAACGAGAGATAAAACTCCTAGGTTGGAGGGCTATCAGGTGTTACAGGAATTCAGGGATGTGTTTCTTGATGAGATTCCAGGGCTTCCTCCAAAGCAGGACATTGATTTCACAATTGAACTTGTGCCAGGATCAGCACCAGTGTCCAAGGCACTCTACAGGATGAGTACACCGGAGATGCTAGAATTGAAGATGCAATTGCAAGAGTTGTTGGAAAAGAAGTATATCCGGCCGAGTGTGTCCCCTTGGGGAGTGCCAGTTCTGTTTGTAAAGAAGAAAGATGGTACACTCAGGTTATGTATTGACTACAGACAATTGAACAAGGTTACTGTGAAGAATAAATATCCTTTTCCTAGGATTGATGACCTCTTTGATCAAATGAGAGGAGCAAGGGTATTTTCCAAGATTGACTTGAGCTCTGGTTACCATCAGGTGAGAATCAAGGATGAAGACATTCATAAGACAACCTTTAGGACAAGGTATGGGAATTATGAGTTTGTAGTGGTACCATTTGGTCTCACGAATGCGCCAGCTACATTTATGTGCCTTATGAATAGTGTCTTCAGCAGGTATTTGGCCAAGTTTGTTCTTGTTTTCCTTGACGACATTCTTGTTTATTCTAAGAATGAGGAAGAGCATGAAGAGCATTTGAGATTGACATTGAATTTGCTCAGGGAGCACCAGTTGTATGCCAAACTGAGCAAGTGTGACTTCTATAGAGATAGAATTCAGTACTTGGGTCACATTATCTCAGAGGAGGGTATATCTGTGGACCCTGAAAAGATTGAAGCCATTATGAAGTGGCCTACTCCAAGAAATGTGACAGATGTAAGGTCTTTTATGGGACTTGCAGGATACTATAGGAGATTCATTGAGGGATTCTCCAAAGTTGCACATGCTATCACTTCTTTGCAAAAGAAGGGGATGAAGTTCGAATGGACATCGAGGTGTGAAGAAAGTTTCCAGAGGTTGAAGAATCTTCTCACCATTGCACCAGTATTGAAGGTTGCAGATCCAGAGAAAGATTTTGTGGTATGTACCGATGCATGTGGACAAGGGCTTGGAGGAGTCTTGATGCAAGACAACCACGTGATATGTTTTGAGTCAAGAAAGCTGAAGGAGCATGAGAAGAACTATGCCACTCATGATCTAGAGCTTGCAGCCATAGTACATGCTCTCAAGATGTGGAGACATTACTTGATGGGCAGGAGATTTGAGCTCAGAACAGACCATTGTGGATTGAAGTATCTATTTGATCAGCCTAATCTGAATGCTAGGAAAGCAAGATGGCTGGAGTTTTTATGTGAATTTGATTTTGAAATCAAGCACATAAAGGGAAAAGAGAATAAGGTAGCTGATGCACTCAGCAGGAAGGTGCAGGAAATGCATGTGGCATCTCTTAGTATTTTCCAATCAGATTTGAGGCAACAAATTGTTAGTCATGTTGCTGGAGATGAATTGTATGAGCAGGTAAAAGACAAATTGCAACAGCAAAGTCTTGAGAAGAGGTATGAGGGATATAAGTTGGAAGAAGATGGACTTCTCACTTATAAAGGTAGAATTTATATTCCGAATGTAGCAGATTTGAGGAGAGTTGTTATGGATGAAATCCATCAAGCTCCATATTCTGGTCACCCAGGATATCAGAAGACAATTGCTACAGCTAGGAAGCAGTACTTTTGGCCAGGAATGAAAAAGGATATGGCTGAGTACATTTCCAAGTGCATGAAATGTCAGCAGGTAAAGGTTGAGCATCAACACCCTGCAGGTTTGTTGCATCCTTTGCCAGTTCCAGAATGGAAATGGGAAGTTATTTCCATGGATTTTATTACGGGATTGCTGATGACTTGGAGACAACATGATTCTATCATGGTTGTGGTAGACAAGTTGAGAAAGGCAGCAGATTTTATACCGGTTAAGTCTACGCATCAGATTGATGACATTGCAAAGATCTTCATGAAGGAGATTTTCAAATTGCATGGATTGCCTAAGGCAATAGTCTCTGATAGAGATGTCAAGTTCACTTCCAACTTTTGGAAGGGGTTGTTTGCAAACTTGGGTACAAAGCTAAACTACAACACTGCATACCATCCTCAGACAGATGGTCAGACAGAGAGAGTTAATCAGGTGCTTGAAGATATGCTTCGCATGTACGTGATGGACAAACCAACCAAGTGGGAATATTACTTACACTTGGTAGAGTTTGCTTATAACAATGGACAGCAGGCATCCTAGGGGATGAGTCTGTATGAAGCTTTGTATGGAAGAAGGTGTAGGACACCAGTGAATTGGGATAATCCGGTGAACAGGATTGTGCTTGGACCAGAATTTCTCAAGGAAATGGAGCAAGAGGTTGTAAAGATTAGGCAGAAGCTGAAAGCAGCACAGGACAGACAGAAAAGCTATGCAAATAAGCATAGGGTGAATAGAGAGTTCAGGGTTGGAGATCATGTTTACCTCAGAGTGAGGGCAAGGAAGAGTTCCTTGAAGCTTGGAAGTTGTGCCAAGTTGTCACCAAGATACTATGGGCCGTTTGAAGTGCTTGAAAGAATAGGGACAGTTGCATATAGAATTGCATTGCCTACTAGCACTACAGCTCATAATGTTTTTCATGTTTCTTTGCTTAAGAGATATGTACATGATCCTAACCATGTGATAAATTGGGATGTGATTCAGGTGGAACCCGAGGGAGAGTTCCGAATCGAACCAATGTGCATCCTCGACAGGAAGGTCACAATGCTCCGGAACTGAGCCATAGGTCAGGTAAAGGTGCAATGGGAGCACTACGGACCTGAAGAGGCCACTTGGGAGATGGAGGATGCCATGCGATTGGCACATCCATTTTTGTTCAATTTTGCGAAACACTGAGGCAATACTAGTGTAGCATTTTGTTCAATTTTGTAAAGCACTGAGGACAATGATATTGAAGGGGGAGGGGAATGTAACACCCCGGTTTTGACCCCGTTGCATTAAATGTACATGATGTATACATTGTAAATGATCACTGTGTGGAGCTAAAGGCCAAGGCCCCACCATTGATCGGTTATGCTATGTTTTGGATTCAAATTTGTCACCGATGGTATATCGGGGCATGCGGCATATATTATGCTTGTCATCATGTAAATATGCATCTATAATTAATTAAATGAACCCGACCAGATATGATCACGGCAACTAAAATGAGAAAGGGGCATGATTTTCAAAAGGATAAGGGTGGGAAAATTGTTAAACCTTGGCCAATGAGAGAAAAACCCATGTGCCATCTTCCCTTGTTTTGTTCCAACCACTTTTATTAAAAATGGCTGGTGGTGGTTGAGGCAGTTAATGGTCTTTAGGAGTGGGGTGGCAGGACTGTCAGTCCTCACCCACATGCACACTCCACCACGGTTGACTTCATAATGGAAGAAACCACCATCCTCATGCACGCGGGCATTCCACTCTCCCCGCGACATTGTTGTTGCTCACGCACTTCCAATTTCGCGTCCTCTCTATAGGCTGTTCGTCCTCACGCAGGAGAGGAAGTTGCTCACGCTCACGCACAGGATTTTCTGGTGTTCACCCACGTACTTTTTCCTCTGCAGATTGGCGGGTGGTTTGGCTGTATCCTTTCCTCACAGACTGATTTGTGAGTCCTGCGTTGTTGTTTCACTCACACAGAGGCTGTGAGACTGTAATTTCTTCCTCAGCGTGGTCTATGTATGTTTTCCCAGTGACTTCATTTCCCAAGGACGGGTTGTTTCTTTCCCCATGTTGTGAGCCACGCTCACTGATACGTTTCGGGACTGTTAATTTCCCCATGCCGTGAGTTTTGTTTGTTGTTACGCTTTGTGGCTGCTATAGATGGTTTGGATTTGTTTTCCCCCTGTTACGCTGTAACAGCCGATTGGGTGCATACGTGAAATGGTTGGTCTTCGGACTGTGTAAGGAGCACGAATGGGAGCTTGGTTTGCTTGATAAAACTGGTGTGTTGGAAACCACACAGACAGAGCTAGAGGGTTGGCTTTCTTCTCCACCACCCTTGAATAGCACTAGAAGGGAATGCAGGGCCCGAGGCACTGTGTAGTAGAGAAGGGACTGATTCTTTGTTTTGGGTGTGTGTGGGTGTCTTAGAAGTCAGGCTAGTTCTGGTGTAGGTGTTCCTAGCTCTGCAATGAGCTCACCAGCTTAGCATTTATCCTTTCCCAACTCCTGGATGACCTGATAAACCCAACTGTGTTGTCTTGGATGTGTTTGTATATCCTTGGCTATGTGTAAGACTGCTAGTTCCCTTATTCCTTGGAGAATCATGCCCAACTCGGGGGTGGCAGCGTTGCTGAGAGATTAAGGAGCATGCTGGCCTATGGTTGGGTGGAACGTTGCAGCGACGTAGCTGGTTGCGGAACGACTTCTTCATAAGATAAGTGATCTTGTCCATTTTACTTCTGCAATCATAATTTCTGTTAATGAAAATGATGAACATGTTAAATGAATACTTGTGTGAATGCATGTTGTTTCCGCTATGCATGATAAATAACGATAGCTGTGTATGATAAACAATGTCATTTGTGCCTGTTTTACCTTAATGCATTTTCCTGCAGCATTTTTTTTATGCAATTTTTATCCATGTACATGTTCATGGGCTCTTAGCCCGGATGGTTAATGCCATGGGTCGTGTCCTCTTCGTCGGTCGGAGGCATGGGGACGTGACAAATCCCGCAGATTGTTACATGAAATAGAGAAGAGATTAGCAGAGGAGGCACAACGACATAAGGAAGAAGAAGAGCAGAGGTGAATAGAAGAAGAAGATCAGAAACTATGGGAGGAGAGTGAAAGAATAAAAAAGGAAGTGGCTGACCGAGTAAGAGAAGTAGCAGAAAAAGAAGCCAAGGAACTTAAGCGGAAGGAGGAGGAGGACCAGGATCAAGAAATTTTGGAGCAGGGAGAGACCATTGATAATCTCATGGATTCATTTGTCCCATCAAGTAGCATGACGACATAAAATCCATCTCCCTCAGTAGAGCTTGAACTAATACCTTTTATCCCATCCCGAGAACTGGCGGTAGCCGACCTCAATACAATTTTCTTTGATAAAAACAAGAAGAGGATTGTGATGAGATCAGAGAAAAGGGTGGACATTGGAGATCATCATGTAGATATTATGGTAACAAAGAAGATGGTTTTGCATGGGACGAATAAAGATCCTAAACTCCTTGCGATGGAAGGTGTAGCATCATCTCTCGCCAATGCAAATAATGTTGGAAAATTGGTTGAGGATATTGATCAGTATAAGAAGAAAATATTCCAAATGAAGGAAACCCTAAGGAAAGAAAGAGGAGAAGGGAAAAGGATGATGACATTCTCACATAGTTGGAGAGACTTAAAGAAGCATATCCAATTTTGGAATTACACAAATATTCCTAAGTACTGTCAGCTAGCATCACTGAAGGAGAGAAAAAGGATCTTGAAAAAAAGGTTTTAGAGTTAGAAAAGAAAAAATACACAGCTAACAAAAGAGTTGAAGAATTAGAAATTCATAACAGTTTGCTAGATAAGCAACTCAAGGCGAAAAATGAAAAATGACTTGATATTGCTCATTTTCGTAATCAAGCATCTTTGCTGCAAAAGGAAATAAATCAGATTCAAGTGAAGTTGGCAGGAGAAATGTATAGAATTCAACAGATAGAGGCTAGATTAAAGGAGATAGCACACAGTTCATCAGAGTTCAGGAATAAGTTATCAGAAGTGGCATAACTGGTGCAGAGCCAGCTAAATTGGATAGGAGCCAATTCAACCTTTCTGACGAACATGCCTTAGAAGACTATGGGAGGTCTAAAGATGGAATTGGAAATATTAAATTTTGATAGCAAAGTAGCAGAAAGGTTGAAAACAACCATTCATAAAATTTTGGAAAAGTGTACTGAGTTCTACAAAATCATTTGTTCAACTCACAATAGATGCCAAGTTTCAGCTAATACTCATGATCAAGACTTCCCAGCCAGAGATCAACATTTAAAGAACCTTTAGGACCGGTTGCAAGTAGGGGAAGAAAGCATAACTAAGATCGAATGCATCAGTGAAGAAGCCATTGGAATCTAGATTGTACAAGCTTCTATTCACAAACATCTTTTTGAGGAGTTACTGATTCAGAACTCACCAAACGTAAGGGAGATAGAATCCTAGTTGTCCAAGCATGAACTAGTTGCACGTGTTGTGGATCCAGTTGACTATCATATCATTAGTGAAGAGGTGAAATCATGGGATGTTTTTATTAAGAAACCAATTGGGCCCACCTAGGCTGTTTGTTTTATTCACAAGTGGAGGATTTTAAGTAATATTTTGTATTTATTCATTTTTCCTAGTGAGCACACTAGAGGATGAAATTTTTTAAACAAAGAGTTAAGGAATCACAAAGGGCACGGATAAGCAAAAGTCATTTTGTAGATGTATAAGTAAATGTAGAGTAGAATAGAGAAATGATTTTTTATGGCTCTCATATGCTGAAACTTTTTGTAAGGAGAACTACTTCTTTTTATAATAAATAGGACTAAAATTTCGTTGGAGAGAGGACTGCATGAGTTTCAAAGCATGTTGTGTAGATCGTTGAATAAGGAATTATTTCTATTTTAGCATGTTGTACAATTTGTGAGATCATTCTAAACCCATTGAACTATTTCTGTGTTATGAATGATTTCATTTTATGTTATGAATCTTATGCAATGAATGAGTGATGAATGACTTAACTTCACAGAGCTATCTTGTGTTATTTCTCTGTTGTATTTATGTATTCAGAATTTGTCAGCTATCTATAGAATTCTATGTGCAAGCAATGCAGTACATTACTCATATTAGTATTAATCTTGCTCCCTGGGGATAGTTTAGAATAGATTTAGATTAGTTGTTCTTTGCTTTTGTAGAGTGACTGTGGGGCAGGAGCGGTAAGATGGAGGGAAGACTTGTGCATCTCTAGTGAGGTTCTTACCCACTATCACTTGCATTTAATCTAGGCACTTGCATATCATTCATAAAACATAAAATTACATAAACGGTGGACCGGGCCGCAACCGGTAAAATAGATTTAAAATTTCCTTTAATTCTACGATAGTCGGGTCGCTAACCAGATGGATTCCCCATACCAAACGATAAAAGATATAATTGAGAACGGTTATTGGGGAGAATTCGTACTGTCGATACCTAATATTTTCTAGGCATCAACAACTTCCAAATTTTGTAGCATTCATCCTAATGAAGTATGGGTGAAAGGTTTCTTTTTTATAGTGCCACAAGAAGAGTATGGAATTTATATATCTCCTTTTGATGATGACATGATTAGAGAACCATCCTCTTTACATTTTCAACAACATCCTTTGTTACATTATGATGATACACATCTACATGGGTGCACCTATGATGTTCACTAGAGTCACTTGGAAACTCATGTTTTTACTTGCTCCTTGCCTAGTCTATTTGATGTTGGAAGAACTTCATCCCACACTTGGGTGAAGAGATATATGATTGAAAAACGGTGTTATTGGAAGCAACATCCTCTATTATTTCATGATGATATACATATTCATGGGTGTATTGATGAGAATTTTGTGATCCACTTGAAGTCTTCATGTTTTATTTGCTCCTTATTTGGTTCATATTGTGGTGGAGATTCTTCATTTGCTTCTTGCATGAAAGAACACATGCATGATTATTATTTTGATGCATATTACATTATTTTGAAGCAACATTATAGGACATGGGATCCTTGCCTATGTCATTGGAGTAGATGTGATATAATACTTGATGCTTATGTTTATGGGCCACATGATTATCTATGTACTTGGATGTACAAGCACTTTCATGATTCTTTGATGAGGTACTTTCTTGATGTACATTTGTATAATGTTGTTATGTACTTTGATTATCTATATTTTGTACTCGTGATGTTTGGAAAGGTGCAATGCAAGCAATGGGATCCTGGCATTGCTTGGTTTCATCTCACTTGGAGTAGCAGTTTGATTGTTGGTTTGAGAAAGAAAACCAACCTTCAGTTGTTTGAGTTCATCTTTGTAGAGCAGTGTTCCAGTTTCCTATGTGGGAGACATTTTGAGAGATGGATTCAATTTTCACATGCTTGGTGTTCATGGCATTTCATCATAGATATTTCACACCATGCATGTGTCAGGATCATATGTGACCCTGGGATCATTTTTGGTCTCATTGGTTTCAATTTTGGGGGCAACAAGTAGCATTGGAGATTTAGTCACCACTTGAGAAGATGACTGTAATTAGAGTAGTGCACCAGTAAAAATGGTGGTTCCTCTCTGAATTTTTTTTGGAATCTTAAGAAACTCAAAGTTTGGTAACTCACTACCAACTTCAAAGAATTATACAGAAGCAAAAAGGGATGAAAGTTCTAAAAATGTTTCAAAATATGGAGGTAAAGATTATTTATGCAAATTTGGTTTTAATGGATTTGATTAATCATTTTCATGTTAGTGGTGATTTTATAGGATATATAAATATGAACAATCGACGTATCTTTACTTTTTGGAACAAAAAATTGCAGTACATGTGTGCCACTACTCAAATTGCAACTAAAGAAAATTAATGAGCAGAATCATAAGAGAGCACTTGGTGCAAAGGAACGAGTACCAAATGAGGATTCCACTTGGGAATATGAACAAATTTTGCATCATAAAAACTTGGAATTGCTTGAGGACAAGCAATATTGAGTGGGGAGGAATTTTATGTCCCCAATTAAATAATTTTGAAATAAGAATACTTGCAAATAATGTTTCACCAACCTACTAGTTCCCTAGGTTGAGATTGAGACATAAATTTTGTAATATGTGGATATGGGACCCAAAATTACTTTATTTTACAATACTAAAATTTAAATGGGTCTCATAAATGATAAATTCTAATAAAATAAGGTGGCATGGATTCATGAAGACACTTGGAAGCTTGTGGAGCCTTTGGGTGACTAAATTCCCCGCACACTTGGCATGATATTCATCCAAATTTGAATACATGGGATATGTAACATTATTGGATGGTTATGTGTTGTCAAATATCATATGATGAGCCAAGGAATTTGAATTGGTAAAGGAGGGTAACTCCCATGGAAGAGGAAGATACTAGAAGACAAGGTGTGCCACTTGGAAGGAGACTCTATGCACTCTATGACAACAAATGATGGAATATTCTATGACAAGTATGACAAATTCAGACATGATTGCTGACATATGAAAAATATGATATGTTAGGGATAAAAATAGCCATTAATAGGTCGAATTTGGGAGTTATAGGCTTAAATTCGAATTGGGGAAAGAATTGGAGCATGAAGAGGAAGACAAGTGTCATGCCAGAGTTACTAAACCACTAAGATGAGTTGGAGGAAGCTCATGGAGGGAATTTTGACCTTAAGAGTCCTCATAAATTTAATAAAAGGATGTCAAGAGGAATTAGAATAGATTTTTATCATTTGTTAATTGGACTTTGTAATTTTGGAGAGCTTTTGCTTTCCCATTGCACGGTGAGTGTTCACTCTCCCTGCTTGTGAACCAATTTTGAGGGAGTTGGATTCCTTTCCAAGTTGGTTGATGGAGAGGCCATTCAGTCCTCTAATGGGAGTTTAATGAAGGATTTGTATTGGTAGGTTGAAGGTACATACAAACAAATTCTCATCTATCTCCCCATTCTCTCATTCTTTCTTCTCCATCCCCCCACACTCTCATTTGATGGCGCGCTTGTTGGAGTGATTCTTGCGCCTTGCTGAGGATAGTTGATGGATAATATTTGATATATGATGTATGTCTCTGTAATATCATCTCCATATTCTCTGTAAGTCTAAATATCATAAATATATGTATGAAATGCTCGCATTCCCCATGCTCTTAAATAACTGGTTTTCATGGATTTGGCTTGAAGTAGCTTTATATCAGATTTGTATGAGGACATTTATATGAGTTTTATGATGACTGGGAAGAAATATATGATTTATAGATTTGTGATAATATTTCCACGTGCTCTGTAAGCCAAAATATTAGAAATACATGTAGGAAAAGCTTGCATACTCATGCTCTTGTATCACTAGTCTTCATGGGTTTTGGCTTCAATCTTGAAGTAGTTTTATACCATATTTGTATGAGAGATATTCTATGATTTTGAGGATTTTGTGACATCCATATATGATTTATTACTCTGTAATTTAATGTCCATATCCTCTATGGGTCGAAATCCAATAAAATTATGTGTGAAAAGCTTGCATTCTATTGGTCGGATTTTCTGTCCTAGGGCCAACAAGGAGAGATAACCCACTACCTCTCGCAAGAACAAAAGCCCTGCTACCTTATGATTTTTCTCTCAAAAAAGAGATTCTCACAATTTACACATTTGAATTCCTAAAATGCAATTAAAACCTAAGATGCAATCTAACTTAATTTATGAGAAACTTCTAAAATAGCTGAAACAAATATTTTAACGGCTGCTAAACTACAAAGAAATTTAAAATCCCTTAAAAAAACTAAAGTTACAGTTAATGAAAAGAAATATACTTTAAATTTTAACTAAACTATTCCTATCCTATGTTATTGTGCACAGGAACATGATTGAAATTAACATAAGTCTAATGCATAAGGAGTATGAATTAATTACAATTTACTTAAGGAAACTTAAATAAAATGCAATCCCTTAAACACATCAACATTTCAAAAACCAGATAATTAAGTAATAACTGATTTGTTATATATTAGACACTCTTGGCAAATAAATTAGACATTCAAACACAATGAAATTAGACACTCTTGGCAAATAAACATTAAAGTTTAAGTGCAAGAATGAAAATAGAAATTGTATTTAAATTTCATTGAATTGAATAAGTAAAAAAACAAACAATAAAATGCAGTTTCGTACTAAACAACTTGAATAAGACTTGCAACAAACTGATAGTAATCTCTGGTTACTATCAGTACAGATCTATTTACATGTCTAAAAATCATTTCTGGTATATGATCTCCCTCTCATAACTCATATACAAAATGAGACTACGAGAATTACAAAACTCATAAAACAAAAATGCATTCTCAAGCTGGAGAACACCCCTCTGGCCGTGTCTCCCCATAAAACAAAAATGCATTCTCAAGCTGGAGAACACCCCTCTGGCCGTGTCTCCCCTTCTATCTGCAAATATAAAAATTTACAAATAAAAACAGAAAGTAGAAAAAATATCCTTTATCTTCTGCTGAGACCTCTCCTCCTCTGCCAGTCGAAACTCTCTCCTTCATATACAAGACCTAGAGTTCATTCATAGGAAACTCTAGCGCCCAAAATTCCCTCAAGCCGTTAGCGAATTCTCCATCTTCTAGACACTTTAGCCACCTGTTAGCCACCTGCAATTTCTTGTCGAGTGTATTTGATGAAGGTTACAAAGAACCCTCATCTATATGTTCTCAATGATTCTTAATATCTTTGATAATCTCCTTTTAACTTCAAGCCGCCAACTTTAATTCGATTGATTCTCTCTCCAAAATCCAGAGCTGTAAGATTCAGAATCTTAATTTGAAACCTGCGTCCATATAAAATATAATATTAGAAGCTTACACAATCATATGACGAGGTATATCGAAGTGAATAAAGTAATGAAAAACAAAATAATAATCAGATAATTAAGTACTATAGTGGACTGAAAGGTTAAAAGATCTTCCTATTGGTAAGAATATGGCAGATAAGCACGACCTCCCTTTCTGCGATCTTACATAACTGTTTCAACAATCTCGTATCCCTTTTGATTGGTATCCACGTTATCTTGCTTGTCTGGAGAATGCAGCAGCTACTATGATATTCTTCTCAAGAAATCGAAGTGTGGTATTATTATAATGAATACAAAATTTGATTGCAACATAATATTAATAATGTATGAGTTGAATTTCAATCTTCTCAAGCAATTTAACGATAATCAAATAATTTATGTATTTCAATGCAATAATGTGGATACTGCTAAAACCCAGGTTACCCTTGAAGCTAAATAATTGACGACCCAGTATTAAGATTCATCTTTATGTATTCGGATGGGTTGACATCAGTCTCCTTTGACTGCAAAAGAAATGGTGTTAGAAATATTTCACCATTCCATAATTAAGTGATCGTCACTTAAAATCATGTAACATGACAATGTGTCATTGTTCTTTCTAGAAACTGAGATGTGTTCCCATTCTTTTCTTTTTCGTTGCATAAGAAATCAATTTGGTGAAACTGTTGACAAGTGTTTTACATCGATCATATATTTCCTCGTGAGAGTAACCGTTATTTTAAATGTCAGTATCAACGTGATACTTCTTCTACATTGGATCCATAGCTATCCATTGCATTTTCGGTTGAAAAATTCCACACATTTAAAACTGACTTGCTTCAATTTTGTGCCAACTTACACTGAGAATGCGTGACTATTTATGATTTCGGGTAGAACAACCTCAGTTATTCACTTCAGAGATTCAAGGTGATATTCTTTACTTTCCACAGTTAGACAATGTTAGGGGCATAAATCACTTGAATACCGACCCTTAAAATTTTCATAAATACCATAACTTACCAAACCCATCTTCATTTAATGGTTAAGGATTTGTGACAATTTTGAAAATTTCGATTATTAATATATTTTCTTTACTAGTATGCAACCATGATGTATTGACATGGCGATAGTTCCCTAAAATTCAAACTCCTATAAATTTGATATGCAAAAATGAAAGGTTGAAATTAAAATTTAATAAGTTTCCACCGAAAAGAACAAAAATGGGATAGAGTTTATATTATGCATTCATTTTCCATATATTCATGGAATAAGCTATTTACTCGACGATTTGCAGTTGGTCTACTTGTTGTTGTTTACTTTGTTACCGTGTAAGACTGAGACTTAGAATTTATATCCACCTCTTTGTGCTTATAATCATAGTTGATTTGTTGATAATTGTGTTCTAAATCTAGTTTGTTGTTAGAACAAGAAGATGATATATCATTTCTATTAATTGCAAATTGTTAGGTAGATAGCTTACTCCTATATTCATCACTTTATCATGCATTCATCATTCATTATTCAAATATTTCGGGTGAAACAAAAAATATCCCAATATCTAACCAATATAAATAAATATAAATAAAAATTATATGGACAAGAAAGTGTAATATTTATCATATTCATAAGTTTTTATGTAAGGTGAGGCAATAAACAAATGAAATGAAATAAAGGTGAAACAATGTTACACCTCATATGGATCTAAAAATTCATGTTCATTGGTTTAATAGTATTTTAAATTCATCTTGAAAATTAAATTTGTTCTTATTACACTTTTCATTTAAATGGTTTGGGTTCCTTTGAGGTAGATGAGTCAAATGAAATAAAGGTGAAACAATGTTACACCTTATTACACTTTTCATTTAAATGGGTTGGGTTCCTTTGAGGTAGATGAGTCAAATGAAATAAAGGTGAAACAATGTTACACCTCATATGGATCTAAAAATTCATGTTCATTGGTTTAATAGTATTTTAAATTCACCTTCAAAATTAAATTTGTTCTTATTACACTTTTCATTTAAATGGGTTGGGTTCCTTTGAGGTAGATGAATGACTCATGATGAAACTTTTGTATGAAATAATAATAAAAGAATTTGTATAAAGTATTTTAAGATTGAGCATGTCAAAAGTTTTTTTTAATGTTATTTTGGTTCACAATTATATTAAAGTTTCAAATATGAATCTAAAATCTATTTATGTTCTTAAATGAAAAAATCATAAAAGTTAAAATTATATTTTTTTTAAGAATTGCAAAAGAATCATAAAGATTTATAATGCTTTTCACAAGTTAATGTAATTTAATAATAATATGACTTTATGATCGAAATCTTTTAAAAATATTACATTTTTTTTGTTAAAAATGAAGACACCTTAATTGATTTAAAACTAGTATAGATCTATCTTAACTATGGCTTTATCAAGCACCTAGAGGGATCAAGTTCTCTTGAGGTGCAAATCCTTTTTAATTTACAAAATGTCTAATAAGTATTCCTACTTTAGTAATTTCTTAAGTAATTTCATATAGGGTAAATACCAATAGAAGAATGAGATGAGTCACATTATTAATCATGTAATCAAATAGTTTTCCAAAAATTACTTGTCTTTTTTTTAAACCAATAATGATTATTAAGAGTAATTAATGAATAAAATAATCCATATAAAATTTTAAAATCTAGATTTATTGGAATTTGAAAAACATTTTACCATCAAATCAAGATTTTAGACATTTATCCAAATGTTTTTCAGAAATGACTTGTTTTTCTTTATAACTAAAAATGAACATTACATGTTAGGGTTAACCTTGACTTGGGAAAGAGTAAAGATGTAAGTGGTTTAAGGCACATGGTTTTAGTGGCTTGTGGTTTCTTGCTAATTGTATTTGCATTAAAAACACCTTATAAATATGGTTGTAATATTTCATTGTAATGGCTGCTATTATTCTGTAATTTATTTCTATCACATATTTTATTCTTAACATTATGTTTACTTAGGTTTCAAGTCAACTAAATTTTAAATTGAAATTTGATATATAATTACATAAATGTGTTTTATTTTTTTAGTAATAAGCCAAAATGTTATAAGTTTTTTTATTTTTACTTTGTATTATTATTATTTTTATTGAACCTACATGTGCTACGTCAGCGTTACAAACGGGACACATCTCACCCATTTGAGCTATAGAAAGCGCCTCTCAGTGCAATGACTCTTGTGATATATGATAATGATGAATAAGCTTTCAAAATAATGACAATCCACCCATATAGCGTTTATGTAGTAAAGGTCGAAAATCAATAAAACTGTTGAAATATGATTTTAATCCAATTTAATCAAACTGAAATCATGTAATCAATAAGGAAATGAAAACATTAAGAAAGCTAAAGGACCAAAATAGCATAGATCTACTGAAAGACCAAAACTCATCGCATGATCTTAAGAAACAACGAAGAGAAAAATGTCAGTCATGCACAATCAAAGGATGCCATCATACCAAACTAGCATAGATGATTCATATCACTTAGTCTTATTTCATAAATGTCGAGTCAAAGAGAAACCAACTTAGAAAGTCAAGAATCAAGAAGAGATTATCAAACGTTTGGTTGAATCAATCAATCAAAAGCCAAGTATTTACAAAATTTTCATGAGGGCCCTTTGGTTTTGTATAAAATCAAGGGGAGTTGTTGGGGTGCCAACACAATCCCATGCCATTGACTCACTAGTTTCCATGACTTTGGCTTCAATCTTGAAGGATTCTTGTATCATATTTGTATGAGGGATGTTATCTGATTTTGATGGTGTTGTGACAGACATATATGATGTTTTACTATGTAATTTCATGTCCCTATTCTCTATGGGTCGAAATCCAAGAAATCCATATGTGAAACTATTGCTATTCCATGCTATTAATTCACTAGTTTTCATGTATTTTACTCCCATATTGAATGGGTTGTATACCAGACTTGTATGAAGGAATTTATATGGTGTTTAATACATTTGGGGAATAATTTTTTATTATGTATATGGTCCCTATATTTCATATCTTGATCTGAACCTTTAAATCTACCTTTCATATGTCAAAATCGAGCTAGCTATGCAATTTCCCCATAAGCAATTTCACTTAAAGTTATCAAACTATTGTGAAACTCTATAACAAGTTTGTAGAACTAATAAAAGTGTGTGATGATGATACATGAGTACTTATATAAGTCCCCATAATCTGATTACAAATTTGGGAGGTTCGTACATGAGTTGGGAATCCCAGTTGGCCTACACCCTAGGGGGGAATTTCATCACAATTTCCTAGTAATTTTTGTCCTTTTTGTCGTCAGCCCCAAACAAGGTTGCATATGTATAAATTTTGATACAAAGTATCCATATTTTAATACTCACCATACCATCTCCTCTCAAATTCAGAACCATTTGGTGAAAGTTGGAACCCTCTAAAGTCATGACTAGTTAAGCTTGAATTTTGCCCAATTTGTGCATTTCTCCAAAATTTCCAAAAAATGGACATTACGTAGTAATAAATATAGATTGTTTGTTTTAATTTGTGAATAAATGAACACACTATTAATATAATTCAATCCAAGATATAATTTTGATTTGTACAACAAACCATATAAGCTAACCATTTTCAGATATAACAACATCAATCTCTAATTAATAAAATAAGAAAAATAGTTTCTACATATAATAAGTAACACATGAAAAATATATATTCAAAAGGAATATTTGCAAAAGTTATAAGAGAAATTTGATAGGAGCAGCCACGCTCCACCCAACCATAGATCCAAAGCAGTGTTTCTTACTAGCTTTGGTCACTTCCAAGCCAAATCGTGCATAACAAGAGTGGATATCATTCAAAGTATGTTGAGTTCTCAATTTGTTCAGGAAATATTTCTTGCCTAACACCAAAGTGCTCACACAACAAGATTTCATCCTCGAGCATACTCAACAATGTCCTGCCTCCCACATATGCCCATGTTATTCTTTTCGCTGCCTAGGTCTTTCAACAAGCAACCGATTCCCATTGGAATTTCTTGGCTAACACAATCCCTGATTTTTATGGAGTGTCTAGTGCCATTATTGCACTTTTGACACTTGTTATGACTTTCCTGAGATTAAATATTTCTTGTCTTCCAGTCTTGTATGCACGATTTCTTCATAATGCGTGGTTGTCCTCCAATATTCTCTACATCAATATTAATCCATAAATGTTCATTACATCCATGCATTAAGCGGACATTTGACATATTTTCCAATCTAGCCAATTTATTCAATAAAGTAATAAAACTGGTTGAATAAAAACAAAATAATCATAATGTTATTTTGGGGATATTACAGTGGTGGACATGGAGAGTGGTATCATTAGAGGAGGAGAACTGGGTGAGGGAACCAAATAGCAGGGTGGGAGTGGAGTTAAGTTTAAATGGAAAAAATTCATTGTGGTCAAATGACATTATTCAAAGAAGCTATGCGTGATGGCTAATATCCAGATTATGAAACTTGGATCTGATACCAATGTTGTGTTCCATATCCAAACACACTCAAAGAATATTCAAGTGAATAAGTCAGCCAATAGATAATAACTCCATGTTGAAAATAATAAATATTATTAAATATGAACTGATATGATAATACATTAGAATAGGTTGGATTTTATATATCCCATTGTGCCTTTTCAACATAAAGGACACATCCTTTGATTATAATTAATTAAATATATATTATTGTTTATCATTTATTATTTATGATTATTTATTTAATGTTTTTTATGTTCATAACGGTCTCTAAAGTTTGATACTAGTTAGTGGTTAATAAGTGTTGTGGATGAGTTGCAATTAGTTAGAGTATGCAATCTTGGATTTTTTTCAAAGTGATTGTTGACCCTAGTTTTGTCGCCATTTTCGGCTGGTAAATTACACTTTTTGACATATACTTTATCATCTTCTTGACATATTTTTGTCATACAGCTTATCATTCACCCTCAGATATGGATATATTTGGATTTATGTAAATTCTAATTTATTATTGTTATTTCACGATTTTATTAATTAAATTCGATGATCTTTGAGAACATTTTTTATTTCAGTTTGTAGATTTCTGCGGTGAGATAAGTTGTTGTAGGGTTTTTCCGGACAATCTGCAGTAGACATTTTTAGGTCGATGTTTCGATTCCGAATCTGGAACCATCATCAGGACAAGTAGTCAATTGGTAAAGTTGCAGCTCTTGATTTAAATACAGGTTGGTGAAGTTTTATAATTAAATTGGCCGACTAGTCCTAGGTTTAAGGAAAGGAAAATTAATAAATAAAAGATTATAATTTGTTTTTAAATTAGGTTAAAATACATGTTTAATAATTCATTAATAATAATTTTAAAAATTTAAACTTAAAAAGGTTAAAAAGTTCTAAAATTAAGTTGAAATTTCTTTATTTAATTTTAAAAGGTTAAAAATGGGGCTTAAAATAGGGCTTAATTTTTTTTTCAATTAAAAATTTTTAATACTAAGTTTGAAATAATTTAATTTCTAATATAATTCTAATTTTGATGTATTTTTGTTTCTAAATTAATTTATTTTTAAATTGTTATAATTTATTTAGGGCTTAAAATAGGGCTTAAAATTAGTGTTATAAATTTTTTCAATTAAAAATTTTTAATATTAAGTTTGAAATAATTTAATTTCTAATATAATTCTAAATTTTGATGTATTTTTGTTTCTAAATTAATTTATTTTTAAAATGTTATAATTTATTTATAATTAAAATATTTATAAATTATTTTTAGTTTATTAATAAGTTAATAAAATTATTTATAAATTTTTTGAATTGTTAATGAATTATTTATAAGTTATTTAAATTATTTAAAAGATTTTACTTTATTTTAATTTAACTAAGTTAGTTTAAGGTTTAGAGAGATTGGACTTGTTTAGACACTTGATAAGGGGGACCCAACTTTTGCTAACTTCAAAACCACCATCTCTATTAAGGTTATTGGGATGTTTGATGATCTCTATAGCCTCCCTGAATCTTCTTTTAAAGTAGTGGTTCTCTTGTGCAAGCAACGAAGTTTCCTCAAGACAAATATGATGTTTTTACCTCTCCGAGTGTTCAGCTAGGGAAGAGGTGCGAATACGTTGGTTGCGGATATTAGCACCATGTTCCCTTAATCTAACCTTAAGGGACCGACGATTTTCTCCAATGTAGTTAAGGCCACACGAACATGTAACCTTATATACACCTTTCCGTTGGTGCTCATCAACCTTGTCTTTAACAGTCCTCATTTTTTTCCTAATGGTTACTAGAGGTTTAAAGGCTGTAAGGATATCTTTCTTTTTCAGGATTTTGGAAACCTTATCCGTGATGCCTTGAATGTAAGGGAGATAAGCCCTCTTTTTGTCTTTGCGTTGATGGGGGTTCTTTAGTTTACCTAGGGGTTTTTTAAAGGTTCTCCTAATGTCATTTTATTTATAACCGATGTTTTTGAAAAATCTAACCAAGTTGCCTTGTTCTTCTTTGAGATGTTCATCATCACAAATCCTTGAGGCTCTTATAGCCAGGGTATTGATGATCCCTAGTTTCTGAGCTGGATGATGATGAGAATCTGCCTCAAGATAACTATCTGTATGGGTTTTCTTCCTGAAGACTTTATGTCCCAGGGAACCATCAGGTTTTTTGTAGACTAAGACATCAAGGAAGGGGATGCTCCCATTCTTTTCCACTTCCATAGTGAATTTAATGTCAACAGATTGGCTATTCAGATGCTCAAAGAATTTGTTAATTTCTTGTTCTCCATATGGCCAAAGGACATTAGTGTCATCCACATATCTTTTCCACAATTTCGGTTTCAAGGGATAGGATTCAATCGCCTTCTTTTCAAAATTCTCTATGAAAAGATTAGCGACAATGGGTGAGAGAGGAGATCCCATTGCTACTCCACTGGTTTGTTCATAGAATTCCCCTTGGAAACTGAAGAACGTGGAGCGGAGACAAATTTCGGTGAATTTTGCTTAACCCTTGAAGGCTGATAAAGAGGGCTGCACCTCAAGGGTTAAACAAAACAAGAAATATTTGCAATTAATTAAAGATATCGGGGGTCGCACTGGGGAGATGGATGGATCAGAGAATGAACTGGTTTGCGCAACACTGGTGACCTCTCCTTATGAATTTCCCATATTAAACAATGAACCTGCTATTGGACGAGATCAGAAAGCACTTGATGAGGAAACGACGCACCCACGTAGGCTGGTCAGCACAGTAATTCCATGCAGTATGTTAGCTACAAACAAGATTTTTCCACATGAGCAAGATCGACCTGCATTTAGGGTTAATGACTCTTCTAACCAACCACGTCGTTTAGTATTTGGTAAGCATCTACCACGGTGTTGTGATTTTGCATAGCACCCACGTTATGGAAATATAGCAGAGCACTCACGCGAGGATGATGAGCACTCACGGTTGGGTAATACCGCAGAACTCCCACGCGAGGATGATGAGGAGCACTCACACGAGGATGAAGAGCAACCACGTTGGGGTAATAAGTCCACAGAGCACCCACATTATGGAAATATAGTAGAGCACTCACGCGAGGATGATGAGCACTCACGGTTGGGTAATACCGCAGAACTCCCACGCAAGGAAGATGAGGAGCACTCATGCGAGGATGAAGAGCAACCACATTGGGGTAATAAGTTTTCAAAGCAACCACGTTGTGGAAATATAGCAGAGCACTCACGCGAGGATGATGAGCACTCATGGTTGGGTAATACCGCAGAACTCCCACGCGAGGATGATGAGGAGCACTCACGCGAGGATGAAGAGCAACCACGTTGGGGTAATACCGCAGAACACTCACATGAGGATGAGGAGCACTCACATGAGGATGATGAGCAACCATGTTGTGGTAATACTACAGAGCATTCACGCGAGGATGAGGAGCACCCATTGGATTTGGTAAATAAAGGTATGGCATTTCCGCTTGTTTCAAATAACGCTAATAGTTTACAAGTTGTGAATCTCTCAGACCATGTTTTAAGTGTTGAGGAACACAATGTTCTCAAAAAAGGTCTTGGTTTTGCCATTGCTCCCAAAAGAATCCCGATAGACAGCATCATTTGTAACATATAAAACACCATCCAAACTCTGTCCGAAGATGCTAAAGAAGAGGTGAGACAAGACTGTGCTGTCATTCCGAGAAAAGCTAAGCCACCTAAGGATAACCTCAGTAGGGGAGAACGAGTAGCCATTAGCAATATTAGGAATAATGAAGACATTGTGGTCCTCAAGGCGGACAAAGGAGGAGCCACTGTTCTCCTCAACAGCAAAGACTATGTCTCAAAAATGCTTGATCATCTTAGCTCTAGCGGTAGCTATAGAAAACTAGGCAGCAATCCGATTGCAAAAATCTTGAGAGAAGTCAAGAAGGTCATCAAGGAATCAAGTCTTGATGATAAAAACAAGAAGCTCCTCATGCCGACAGGAGAAGTCACCCCTAGAATTTATGGTTTACCTAAGATTCATAAAGAAGGGGTCCCCCTAAGACCAATTGTTAATACAATTGGTTCCCCCACCTATGAGCTTGCTAAGTTTGTAGCCAAACGTTTAGTTCCTCTAGTCGGACACACATAGTCCTTCATTAAAGACTCAAGTGACTTCGTCCGTTTGATTTCGGGAGAGAAGATTGACCCTAATGACATCATGGTGAGTTTTGATGTTGTGAGTCTATTTACTAAGATCCCCTTAAACGAAGCCATTAGAGTCATTCATGAAGTCACCGACCCTGAGACAGCAAAATTCACCGAAATTTGTCTCTGCTCCACGTTCTTTAGTTTCCAAGGGGAATTCTATGAACAAACCAGTGGAGTAGCAATGGGATCTCCTCTCTCACCTATTGTCACTAATATTTTCATGGAGAATTTTGAAAAGAAGGCGATTGAATCCTATCCCTTGAAACCGAAATTGTGGAAAAGATATGTGGATGACACTAATGTCCTTTGGCCATATGGAGAACAAGAACTTAACAAATTCTTTGAGCATCTGAATAGCCAATCTATTGACATTAAATTCACTATGGAAGTGGAAAAGAATGGGAGCATCCCCTTCCTTGATGTCTTAGTCTACAAAAAACCTGACGGTTCCCTCGGACATAAAGTCTTCAGGAAGAAAACCCATACAGATAGTTATCTTGAGGCAGATTCTCATCATCATCCAGCTCAGAAACTAGGGATCATCAATACCCTGGCTATAAGAGCCTCCAGGATTTGTGATGATGAACATCTCAAAGAAGAACAAGGCAACTTGGTTAGAGTTTTAAAAAACATCGGTTATAAAGAAAATGACATTAGGAGAACCTTTAAAAAACCCCTAGGTAAACTAAAGAACCCCCATCAATGCAAAGACAAAAAGAGGGCTTATCTCCCTTACATTAAAGGCGTCACGGATAAGGTTTCCAAAATCCTGAAAAAGAAAGATATCCTTACAGCCTTTAAACCTCTAGTAACCATTGGGCAAAAAATGAGGACTGTTAAAGACAAGGTTGATGAGCACCAACGGAAAGGTGTATATAAGGTTACATGTTCGTGTGGCCTTAACTACATTGGAGAAACTGGTCGGTCCCTTAAGGTTAGATTAAGGGAACATGGTGCTGATATCCACAACCAACGTATTCGCACCTCTTCCCTAGCTGAACACTCGGAGAGGTCAAAACATCATATTTGTCTTGAGGAAACTTCGTTGCTTGCACAAGAGAACCACTACTTTAAAAGAAGATTCAGGGAGGCTATAGAGATCATCAAACATCCCAATAACCTTAACAAAGATGGTGGTTTTGAAGTTAGCAAAAGTTGGGTCCCCCTTATCAAGTGTCTAAACAAGTCCAATCTCTCTAAACCTTAGCCTAACTTTAAAATAAAGTAAAATTAAAATTAAAGTAAAATCTTTTAAATAATTTAAATAACTTAAAAATCACTTATAAATAATTCATTAATAATTCAAAAAATTTATAAATAATTTTATTAACTTATTAATAAACTAAAAATAATTTATAAATATTTTAATTATAAATAAATTATAACATTTTAAAAATAAATTAATTTAGAAACAAAAATAAATCAAAATTTAGAATTATATTAGAAATTAAATTAATTCAAACTTAATATTAAAAATTTTTAATTGAAAAAATTTATAACACTAATTTTAAGCCCTATTTTAAGCCCTAAATAAATTATAACAATTTAAAAATAAATTAATTTAGAAACAAAAATACATCAAAATTAGAATTATATTAGAAATTAAATTATTTCAAACTTAGTATTAAAAATTTTTAATTGAAAAAAATTTTAAGCCCTATTTTTAACCTTTTAAAAATAAATAAAGAAATTTCAACTTAATTTTAGAACTTTTTAACCTTTTTAAGTTTAAACTTTTAAAATTATTATTAATGAATTATTAAATATGTATTTTAACCTAATTTAAAAACAAATTATAATATTTTATTTATTAATTTTCCTTTCCTTAAACCTAGGACTAGTCGGCCAATTTAATTATAAAACTTCACCAACCTATATTTAAATCAAGAGCTGCAGCTTTACCAATTCACTACTTGTCCTGATGATGGTTCCAGATTCGGAATCGAAACGTCGACCTAAAAATGTCTACTGTGGATTGTCCGGAAAAACCCTACAACAACATTTTCGATATATGTGTGAATTTGTTTGCAGGTTATAGTCCTTGAATGAGCCAACGATTGGACATGCATCACACTAGATATGCGCAGAGCGCATCCAACTCACCATCCAGCTCGCCGATCAGGCCACGCATTATTTATGGCATATTCCAAAATGTTAAAGCATGGAACGATTTTCAGTTGCTATGTGTCCACGCATATGGATGATAGAATGACCCTCGTTCTAGAAGGATTGTCATCTTGCCTTCTCTTTTCGACACCATGACACCAGTCCACGTCAAAGAGGATCCTCATGCGACAACATGCACAATGGAGAACCAACATGCAACAGAGAAGGAGAAGCATTGTGTGTTGGCATTCAATCAGTTGTTTGTAATAATGGTTAACTATTTTACGAGTGGTCGACCACTGAAAGGGTCGACCCACTCATCCCTGTAAACACTATATATATCCGCCTCCAAACAAGAGAGTAGTTAGCTAGTTTTACATTTTGTCAGTCAATTTCAAAGAGAGACTCTGTAATACTATTTCGCATTTTAATAGAAGTTACATTCCTATTGTGTATATGATCTTGTTTGTGTAAGCATTTATCGAAGCGTCACCCTTATTGCTAAGAGGGCCCCACATCAACCGGTGGTTTTCATTCTTGTGTGTATTTTCATAATCCCTTTCCTTGCAATTAGTATAGTTTCATTTCCAGTTTGTTTATGCAATTGAATTACTGTAATCATTCATTTCATTGTTTCATGTAGCGTATGTTTTATTTTTAATGATGTGTTGATAATATAGTTTCATTTCTTAAATTAAATAACCGGTTGCAGACATAGATTTTCTTTCGTTTCCTTTCCAGTCTTTTCCAGCTTATGATTTAATTTCATGTTGATAATTACATAGAGTAGATTATTTTAATATCTTAGAATCAAGTTGCAGTAGGTTCAGTTTTGTTAAGTCTTGTCTTGTTACAAGTTTTCTTTGGTTATATTTTAGTTTGTTTAATGATGCAATAGATAATAATTTCCTTCTAATCATGAATCAGCTTAAGTTATTTTGCTGTTGAATTCGATTACTCAGTCGGTCTACTTACTATTCTGTATGCATTTTGTTTTCATGTGCACAAAATCAGCTGATAATTAGATCATTTAGGCTATTTTACATTGTTTTCTTTATACAGGCTGTTCAACCTGTCATTCAGACCCACCTTCCAGTCTATTATCTAGACCTTTGTTTGACCTCTAGTGTTTCTAATTCATTTTTGAGCCTGTTTAAAGCTTTGTTTCTTTAACTTTTGAATTATGTTCTAACTGTGATAAGTAGATAATGGTTATGTTCATCATTAGGACCTTAGGTTCGATTATTTAAAGTATTATCAAGTTACATCCTTATTCTCAACCTTCTCTTACTTAAATATGCTTTGAGTTATGCTCTGTTTTGGTTCTTTTGTCTTTGATTCCCTTATTAAATACTATTGTAATGTGTGGTAATTATATCTTCAGTTTGGTTTGATTTATCCTTTTGTATATTGAGTTTAGGGTTAGACGTGTTAAAGTTATAGAAAAGTACACCAACACCTTGTAAATTGATCATAGCAGTAGAACATGTTTCTTTCACTGTGTAGTTACTTTATAGAATAGGATTTAAAGAAGTTATCTTTATTAAGTTTTCTATTTGCTTCTTTTTAAAGATATCTTTATTGAGTTTTCTACTTGTTTCTTTTATGAAATTGTCTACTTGTTTATAAGTTAAGTTTCCCTTTGAAAAAGTCATTTGATTATCGAATAAATCATCATGTTTACTATCACTTGTAATTGGGCATTCCTTAGTTTGCACATATTTGTAGAAGTTAAACTAGATTTGATTCCTTTTAGTTTCCTTACATCTTTTGAAATCCATTTTGACACCACTCCTCCACCAGTTTCGATCACAGTAAATGCATATCCATAGAACAATCAACGAGAGTGGAACTAGATCATTTAGTTTAACCATTATGTAAATTTGTTAATTGCATGTATAGCTTAAGTTGTTGAAATTTGTAAAAGTATGTCCAGTTGTCGTAACCTTGCTATAATGCCTTGTATAGCTAGTTTCTGAAGTTGTTTATGAAGCTATCTAATTCTTAAATTAAGAAGTGGAATAGTTAAGTAATATGAAGTTTACTTTTTTATATCTTTACCTTTCAGTGTTTGTCTATAGAGTAGAGTAGTATAGCTTGATACTGCTCTAGTCTAATACTCTGTGTTGGTTTGACTACCTCCATAGTTGAACTTTTAGGAGTTTGACTCGGTTTTTCATTTTGAAAGATATTTCGATCTTTTATTTGTTAAAATATTTCCACGATACCCTAGGAACCCCTCTACCTTCGCATATACTTTGTGTCAACTCTAAGTTTACCAACCCCGGTCGATAATTAAATATTAGGTGAATTAATTAAGACATTATAACACGAACATTTTTGGCGTCGTTTCTAGGGAGTTGTTCAGTAAGGTAGAATAAGTAGAATCCCCTTATGAAGTTTAGTAATAGGTTGGTAGAGGGGGAGCAGTAACACGAGAGGTAAGAACCTACGTATATGTTATAACATACACCCCCAAATCTAGCAGTAGTAGTATTAGTAGCATAGGTTTTCCTTTAGTTTAGTTTTTCATGAACATACCTAGAGATACTAAGGGTAGATATGTTAGAGCTAATCCTCAAAACCTTATTAAAATCTCTACTAACCTTTACGGGGGCCGAAATACCACCACCACTAACTCGATAGAAAGGTATCAAAGAAGCCACATAGGAAGTAGTTCTACTTGGATACCTAAAGACTTTATAGGAGAAACCATAGATAGGGAATAAATCCTAGCGGGAAGTCCTAAGGATCCCATTACTGAAGAAATTCAAGAGGGTCAACCTTTGGAAACCCTTAATCCTCCACTAGTACAGAAACCTAACAATAAAACCTTCTCATTAGTAGGGGATCCTAACTTTTTTGATTTCATTTAGCCTACCCAGGTACAAGCCCTCTTTGGCGGCTCAACAAATACAGTTATTTTGCAGATAGAAACTTCCACAGTAGCACCTACCATTCCTATAGAATTTAATAAAAACATAATTGATCATTGGAATATCTCCCCTGAAAAAGAATGTTGGGATGTCCCATTATCACTTCGAAAGGAGCCTTCTAAGTACACACTCTTTAGGAATCAAACCTACATGGGGAGACAGGGAGATAATGAATATTATGACGAGGTTAGAAATGATGGAGAGAGAGAAAATTGAATTGAGACTACCTTCGGGTTCCCTATTTTAGACATTGTACAAGATATAAATATGAAGAACATCCCTCCTTCCTCCTTACCTCTTTTTATGGAAAAAGTAATGAATACCCAGACAAATTTTTGTTTGAGTTTGACGTCCTCTGTAGAAGTTATAATTATCTACAAGATGCCCATAAATTAAAACTTTTTCTTGCTACATTGAAAGACTCTTCCTTAAGATAGTTCGTGGGATTAGGAGAATATAGTATCAAGACTTAGGAAGATATGAAAACTACATTCTTACAAAAATACCAAGAGTATTGAAAACCAAGAGACTCTCGAAACGATATCTTTAAGATACAGCAACTCGAAGATGAGAGCTTGGAAGACTATCTCGAAATATTTATCTATACATTACATAAATCTAAACATAACAACCTTTGAGAAGATGCAATATGAACACTCTTCCTTAAAGGCATCTTAGAAGACCTGGTAGAAAGCCTCAATCTCATGGAATCCGGCGATATCTCTCATAAACCTTTTGCAAAAATTGGGGAGATATGTAGAAATTACTCTAGAAGTAGGGGGAAAGGTGGGAGGAATCTTCGAGAGCCTTATAATAGGAATCTAAAAGGCAATACTCCCATTTCAGGAGGATTCACAGGGATAGAATTAGGAAACTTATTGGAAAATTTCAAAAATGATATTTTAGGAGCAATGGGTTCCCAACTAGATGTGTTACAAGGTAAGAAAAGACAAGAAGAGGAATGAGCAATGATGAGGATTTTTTTTCCAAGATGTAGAACTAAACATATCCAATGGGAATTCCCATTAAACAACATCTTCATATGTCACATTTGTATGGAAGAGAATCCAACAGACGATTTCCCATTGTTACCAAGGCTACAAGCCATATACAAGAGTGGGGATGTTGGTGAAACATCCAGGAGGCCTCCTTGGCAACCAAGGGATTCCCCACCATATCAGAATTTTTCACCACAACCTCCACCTTATTACCAACCTTACCAACTGCCTGAACATTGGAACACTACAAGTTGGCAACATTGGCCACCCTAGTATCCTCCTCCTCCTCATTTTACTCAACAACAGTATTGGCCACAGGGGTGGAGGGGAAAATTTTACCCCCAACCACCACCTGTCTTCTCACCTAATTACCTGTATCCTCAGCACTCAGCCAATACCAAGCAATTTTTACCATGGTTTATGCCTCTAGTTCCCCTTATTACACAACAACCTCATCACTTCCAAAATACAAACCATCCATGACCTACATTGTTACCTGCACAACTGATACCTAATCCAAATAATAAGCCAACTCAATATCTTAAAAGCATTGAGTTTCAAACTCTTCCATCCTACGTTATTTCGATTGTACCTGTACATGAGATACAATTACGATCTGGAAGAGTTGTAAATGACAAACCCAAATCATCAGTCATCATTCATGAAGAGAATGACAAATAAGATTCAAATGGATTCGTGAATGATGCTATTCTGTAGGATGTGGATATTCCAAATATCCCAGTGCATACCCATCCTCAGTAAGAACTCGTTCAGGAACAAAGGATTCCTCCATTTCTGGAACGACTAGCAATAGAAAAACCTGTAGTTCGTCCCAAGTATGACATCATGAATGAACTAAAGAATATCTGTATCAAGATCCCTCTATTACAAGATATCAAGGGCATATCAATTTACAGTAAGGTAATAAAGTAATTGTGCATTAAGCACCCAGGAAAGAAGCAAAAATACCCCCTCACAATGGAGCAACCGAGCAGGTTGGTTTGATACTAGTAGAATCCGACTATCATTTTGTATGAGGAATAAGAATAATATATATTAGATCTTGAATATTTACAAGGATGTCTTGGCCTTAAATATGGCTTGGAAATTCATGATGAGGAGACGCCTCCTTTTATACTAAACTAACTTATAAATTATTTAATTATTTAATTATTTTCTTATTTATGTTCGTTACATTGCCACTCCCTTTAAGGGAGCTTTGTCGTCAAAGCTCGAGTATTTACTAATGTCATCTTTTATTCTAGCTCTATGTTGCACTAAAGTCTTGAAAGGTGCAATTTTGATTACGACCTTTGTCTCATTTAGATTATTATGTCATGGTATTTTCTATAAGTATGAACATGGTGAAGTTTTGTTTCAAATCCGACTATCATTTTGTATGAGGAATAAGAATAATATATATTAGATGATGAATATTTACAAGATGTATTGGACTTAAATATGGCTTGGACATTCATGATGAGGAGATGCCTCCTTTCATACTGTTAGTGCCAGAAATTGTTCTTAGACTACTAAAGAACAAGCCAACACAATCTCAATAAATAAAAAGTAAGTAAACAGGTTTTTTAGGGTTTTGGTTGTGTAGTTTGTAAACAAGAGCGTAAAAAATCATAAGGCTAAGAAAAACACTAAATCATGCAACAATGAAATACTGAGATGTATCATATATGAAGCATAAACCAGAACAACATAAGCACATTACTGAATTTCATCCACATCTCACAAGCATTCCATGATAAATAACATTAAACAAGAAATGAATTTATAAACTGAGTGATTACACTAATCCGAAATGAAACCAGCAGATAAGATAAACAGGGCTTCTAGTTTGGATATATACCATAATGAGTAATTCAAAATACATAATAGTTTCCGAAACTTAGCTCTGTATAGTATCTAAAAGCCTCGCCTTGTACAAAAATTTGAACCATCTATCATTCTATAGTCTTACTTTTATCTTAGTTACCAAAAACAGTTACATAACTGAAAAAACTATTTTTTAGGTCATACCACCGAATTACTTAACAAAATAAAGGCATTCATACTAAACTAACTTCTTTACAAAAATTAACTAATAACACCTATCATTTAAATAATTCTACAAATCTTTAGCAGCCTCTGCCAAAAGGGATATCCCTTCCAATTCTTGAGTCTTTCTCCTCATTTTCTGTTGATCAGCTTCTAGGTCTTCGACTCTTTTTGAAAGCTCTTAATTTTGTTGTGTTATGTCTTGAAGAGTTTGCTTCAATTCTGCACACAAGCTTTGTGTTTGTCTTTTTCTCTTCAAAGCTTCCTTGGAGACTACAATTAACTCTTGGTAATGGCTATTGACCTCTTCTAAATCCTCTCTTAATCTTCTATTAGAAACCAATAACCCATCATTTGTTTCATGCAAGAATTCTATCTAATACTTATACTATTTGATGCTTCTCTGTAATTTCTCATTCTCTGAATCAATACATTGTCCTTCTGAGGATGAATGCATTCCTTCTGGCATCCAAGGAATCTTCAATTTCTTAAATATCTCCTCGTCCTCCTCTTGCTGCCCTGTCATAGTTACAAGAACCCCTGGAGACTCATTAACTTCAAAACAACATTGAGCTGATGGTTCTGCAATCTTTTCTTCCTCTACACAAAAACTTGTCATGACTGAGTGCTGCTTCATTGCATCATTCTGATGATGGTCTAAAATTACTTTCCTTCAAACCTCTTTTAAAAGCTTTGAGATTTTAGTTTTAGTTAAGGCTGACTTATCCTTTGAAGTAACTCGTTTCTTACCTTTCATCTCTTTTACATCTAAGCCGTCATCCTCTTCTAACTCTTCTTGGGATGAAGAGTATTCTATCAATGCGATTTTCTTCTGAGCTAACTTAGGGTTTAACAACTTTTTCATGTTCAATCTCAATTTATTCTTGGGTTTGGTATTAGGTCTCCAACCTACCCCAATCTTTCCCAGCATGCTCAAATTTTTTCCTTGGTGTTTTATGGATTCTAGCTGAAACAACTTTCTTTTGAGTCCTTGTGACATCAACTTTTCTTCAAACTATTCCTGTAAATGTTGTACACTGTCAACCCTAACTTCATCAATCAATGGGATTTCCTTACTTTCTGACTGTACTCCTGTAGGGACTTGTTCCTGTTCTAACAATCTTTCATCTACTCCCTGATTTACTTTTTCATGAAGGCTATCTTCTACATGATCTAAATCCTGCATTTGACCCTTTGATATTTCATCTTCATCAACTTTATTCTGTTGTTCATTTTCGGCATTTTCATCCCTTTGTGTCACAGACTTTCCTTGCACACTATCTTCTTCTATCTCGACTATGACCTTTTTCTTCAATTTCTTGACTAAATTTTGTCCTTTGTTCAGCTGTCTTTACTTTGATTAGTCTTCTTTCTCAGATTGAAACCCAGACCAGAATAGAGAATAGTCCCAGGTCTTTTCCTTTTTTTGAAGCACTGTACTTATGATTAACTTTATCAGACCATGATGAAATATGGACTGTTGAGTATGATCTTGATGCTCTTTTACTCTACTGGGCATCTTTTGCAAACTCTTTAGGAAAAAGAAAGGAAGGTTCATCTTTGCTTCATGATTTAGATGCTGCAGTAACCTGAAATGATATTTAAATACAAATGCATATCTTCCTTCACAAGTTACATAGCTTTGTAGAATTTTAATTGGTTCTCTCCACTCTAGTTTGAACTTCTGTATATGCACTCCTTTACCCAAGTCTACAACAAAATTTGGAAACAAGTAATTATGTGAATTAAAGGTAAAAGGTACCTTCTTGAACCAATATTCACCTTCATCAAGAATGCATGTAGCCTCTGCTATTAGCTCTCTAGTCAGCTCAATATTTAGGGTGTTAAAAGTAACTATGTCATTTTCCAATCCCTGAGCAAATTTATATGAAACCTCTGTGTGATGTCCATCTATCTTCTCAAAATAGTTCAGGAATCCTACCTCTGAAAATAACCTTGCACAGTCCAAGAAATATTGAACCTAGGACATATATGAGGGTTCAACCCTATTTGTTTTCCCACTCCTTTTCATTCTGGATGATTGATCTTAAATGTGCTTCCTTCAGTAAAGAGTATAACACTATTCAAATATTTGCAAATTTAACAATCAATCATATGCTGAGAAAATTAAACCCTTGACATGAATTTTACTTCTCAAATTGATAAGTATTTCGACCTTACTGACAAAAAAGATTTGACATTGAGAAAAATTTGAGTTTATGAACTGGCATTCTTAGTTACTATCAATAACTAATCTTAGTTACTATCAATAACTAATCCTCTGTCAATATGGACCCGAACTCATGGAACATGTTAGTAATTCGCTTCATACCTATCTGAATAATGTATTTGGTTGCTAGAAATCTGCTTTCCTAGCTTCCCAGGTGTCCAATTTCCTTCTTGGGTCTATCTCTAGCTGCCACGACAGTGCTAAACAGTTACCCTGCAAAACCTAAATAGCCGACCTTCTTTAATCTTCAACCACAAACTACTAGTTCTTCAAACGGCTTCTATGATCTTCATGCATTCAGGAAATGCGTAGCTAATGGTGAATTTTCCTCATCGTGCATAATCATTATCGTTCCACTATTCTATATCTTCTAACCTCCAGACAACCGCAACTCGCCCAAATGATTCTTTGCCTGATCTCACAACACTTGTCACAATGATTATTGTGGTTGAAACACGTATCAAAATTGTTGACAGGTGTGAAAGAATTTTCTTATGTGTGAATTTTGAAAATTACAAGCCAAAATTATGACTTTTCAAATAGCACGATTTTCTTGTAGCACCCTTGCTTACCTTTTCTGAGCTTGCACTACAAGAATATCTGTTTGAACAATTTTTTAACTAAAACTCACAGCAAGGGGTTAAACTTTAGTTAATAGTTTTGAATAAAACTTTATGATATTTTTTAGAACCTTTAAGTCATATATACATTCTACAAGCCCCTAAAAACCATGAAATTCACTAAGTAAAACCAAAATTGGAAGAAAACCTATTAAATCAATTATACGTATAAGCCTGAAATCAAAGGAAAATTTAAAAGAAACTAAAGTCAAAACTTTAAAATAAAATAAAGACCATACTTTAAAAACAAGCAAATGCTTTAAAATGAGAAACAAAAACAGGCTATAACATCTGGCTCTTGCTGCAGGATGAAGTCCTCCTTGTGAGGCTTCAAGAACCTGTAGATCAGTGTCTTCTATGCTGTAACTGGAACTGCCTGCTACTCTGCAAAATATCCATTGGGCCTTGTTTTAGTATCTTAGAATCAAGCTGCAGTAGGTTCAGTTTTGTTAAGTATTTTCTCGTTACAAGTTTTCTTTGGTTATATTTTAGTTTTTTTAATGATGAAATAGATAATAATTTCCTTCTAATCATGAATCAACTTAAGTTATTTTGTTGTTGAATTCAATTACTCAGTAGTTCTACTTAATGTTCTGTATGCATTTTGTTTTCATGTGCACAAAATCAGTTGATAATTAGATCATTTAGGCTATTTTACACTATTTGCTTTATACAAACTGTCATTTAGATAGCCTGTTCAGCCTGTCATTCAGACCCACCTTCCAGTCTGTTATCTAGACCTTTAGTGTTTCTAATTCATTTTTTAGCCTGTTTAAATCTTTGTTTCTTTAACTTTTGAATTATGTTCTGATTGTGATAAGTAGATAATGGTTATGTTCATCATTAGGACCTTAGGTTCGATTATTTAAAGTATTATCAAGTTCCATCCTTATTCTCAACCTTCTCTTACTTAAATATGCTTTGAGTTATGCTTTGTTTTGTTTCTTTTGTATTTGATTCCCTTATTCAATATTGTTGTAATGTGTGGTAATTATATATTTAGTTTGGTTTTATTTATCCTTGTGTATATTGAGTTTAGGGTTAGACATGTTAAAGTTCTATAAAAGTACCCCAACACCTTGTAAGTTGATCATAGCAGTAGAACCTGTTTCTTTTACTGTGTGGTTACTTTATAGAATAGGATTTAAAGAGGTTATCTTTATTAAGTTTTCTACTTGCTTCTTTTTAAAGTTATATTTATTAAATTTTCTAATTGCTTCTTTTTAAAGTTATCTTTATTAAGTTTTCTACTTGTTTCTTTTATTAAATTGTCTACTTGTTTATAAGTTAGTTTCCCTTTGAAAAATTCATTTGCCTATGGAATAAATCATCATGTTTACTATCACTTGTAATTGGACATTCCTTAGTCTGCACATATTTGTAGAAGTTAAGTTAGATTTGATTGCATTTAGTTTATTTACTTATTTTGAAAGCCATTTTGACACTACTCCTCCACCAGTTCCGATCACAGTAAATGCATATCCATAGAACAATCAAGGAGAGTGGAACTAGATAATTTAGTTTAACCATTATGTAAATTTGTTAATTGCATGTATAGCTTAATTTGTTGAAATTTGTAAAAGTATCTCCAGTTTTTGTAATCTTGTTATAATGCCTTGTATAGTTAGTTTCTGAAGTTTTCTATGAATCTCTCTAATTCTTAAATTAAGAAGTGGAATAGTTAAGTAATAGGAAGTTTACTTTCTTAAAAGTTTACTTGTTTATATCTTTACCTTTCAGTGTTTGTCTATAGAGTATAGTAGTATATCTTGATACTGCTCTAGTCTAATACTCTGTGTTGGTTTAATTATCTCCACAGTTGAACTTTTAGGAGTTTGACTCGATTTTTCATTTTGAAAGATCTTTCGATGTTTTCTTTGTTAAAATATTTCCACGACACCCTAGGAACCCCTCTACCTTCGCATATACTTTGTGTCAAATCTAAGTTTGCCAATCCCGGTCAATAATTAAATATTAGGTGAATCAATTAAGACATTATAACACCCAACGGTTATTCATATGAATTTCCATGTTTTTCTAGGCTTAAGATAGCGTAGGTTGAATTGATAAAATAACCTCCAAAATTAGTATTTGGTGTCCCAACAAACCTGGTAATAAAAAACAATAAAAATACACATACGTTATAGGTGTTTAGAAATTTTATGCTCCCAAGTTAATAAATTATATTAGGCTCTAGATATTGATCTTGTTCTCTTCTTAAATCCTAGGCATTATTGGAATATTTCAACAAATATGGCTTGAAAACCTTAATCACGAGACGTTGGAAAGTAGAGTGACCACTCGTTAAGCTAATGGAATACCCAAAAAAACTCATAATGAACCTAATCTGTTTGAAAGGATTCTTTGAGAACATTCCCCCTCTTGTATTTGGGTTTGATGATATCAATCTAAAGATAAAGTTTGGATAACTTGGAAGTCGCATAGAATTCATTTAGTGGCTCATTGATTATGGCAATGAAACATATTTTTTCTAACTGTGATTTTATTCAACTCCCTATAATTGATACACAAGTTTCATGTTCCGTCCTTCTTTCACACTAAGATAACAAGTGCAGATAAGTAAGGTGAGTAAGTCAAATGACTCTTACATCCAATAATTCTCCAACCGAGGGTGCAATCTCACTTTTTGTTGGTAATAATAGTTGTATGGATTGATATTGGGAGAGATATTTCCAAAAATTAATGTGATGTTACGATTATGGTGATGGGATGGAGGGAGACTCAAAGGAGGTTCTTGAAATACTTGGGCATGGTTATTCATAATTTTTTGCAACTTCAAATGAGGTATTAAATGGGAAACAACCCCCTTCACCCTTTTCTAAGTAGGTTTTTCATTCCATGAGAAAACAACACCGAATTGGGATGATTGTTAATTTGTCAAGGATACTTATTGTTATATCAAAATAAAATACCCTTAGCACACTTGTATTCTACTTCTTTAGTCTCACAATGTTTAGTATAGAAGGTGTAGAGAGCATGGAAGCCTTACCTTTGTCACTAGTAGAGTATGGATAACACCAGATGTTAAGAAACTTGGTCTCAATATGTTGAGCCAACTTAATGGTTGTGGATATGTATTCAATCTAATGAATTTAACAAGTTGGATTCCATTGTGAAGCCTACTAATATAAAGTTCAAGGATCTTTTCGATACAAAAACTCATCCCATTGAGTATCTACCCTCTGTTTCTAAGCAAGGTAATCCTAAATAGTGTTTTTTGTATTTAGGTGAGCTTATTGAACTAGTCATTCTTCCACACATTATCATATTAGATTGTGAATTTACTAATTAAATAATCCCAAGTATAAAACTAGTTGAAAGGTCTCTTTATTTTCCACCATTGGTCCTATTGAAATGGTTGAGCAATAAGGTGTACGGAAGCCAAGAACACCAACTTATTAAATGAAACCAATTGTACTAAAATAAAACATTGTACTAGTTATGCCAACCAAGTATTCACATTAGAGTGATCAAACTTTTCAATATCAATCTTGGGAAAGCTCTGATATTACATCCAAAGGGAATTGGTTGAGCCACATAAGGAATAGGCCTATATTAGACCCATAACCTAGAGAAAAATATGATCTTTGACTTCTTTCATGATACTGAAGATATCATCCATTTGCTTAGGAAATTTCCATAGAGGTTTGATATTAGCTTAAAGGGACTTGATCTAATGGGTGAATTTGATATCGATATTCTAAAAGAATTCCTTACATTATTCTAAAATGGCATCTGTGTGATGGTCAAGGTCTAAAGGAACTGGCATCCAAAAATTGGAGTACATGGATACTAAGGAAAATTTTAAGAACCCCCATAAATTTCTATGTATAATCAATGGGGGAATCCCCATGATATATAGGAAAATATGAAGGCTATTTTAACAATGTTATATTATGTATATATAATTGTTTGGTGAATCTCACATTGAATTAGATAATCTTGGAAAATATTTCACTAAATTATAAAACCTTGTAAAATAATGTTGAATCTTTCACTAAATTATAAAAACTTGTGAAGTCTTGGTGAGTCTTTTGGAAATTCATGGCCCCCTACATGCCCAAATACGTGACTATGAATGAAGTCCCAACCCCCAACCATGGTGCTTGAAACACCCACAAAAACATTATTTCCACATCACCGACCACAAGATTCACAATACCGATGTTTCTTTAGGAAATTCTGGATTTGAGGTGATGGGATTTAGAACTCTCCTAGATGAAAATGGATTGTTATAAGAACCCATAGTAAATATCAAGTACCCTTCTCGTGTGGACATTAAGAAACTTGTAAAACAATATTAAACCCATAAACTCTAAATGAATGTAACTCGGACTTTCATTAGAGGAATTTTCAACTCGAAATGGGCCTTTTAACTCTAATTTAAATTCCATGTCATCATGTGTTAGCCAATGAAATTGATTTAAATGTGAAATACCGTATAGGTCTTAAACACTTTTTTAATATAAATTTGGGGATAGGTATCATAAAAAAAACTACTTTTTTTGTTTGTATTTTCGACATATCTCCCCGTTTTTTTACTCAAATTTTGATCGGAAGAGCTTGTTGGATGCGGAATTAAATTCCATATCCAACGAGTACCAACTCGACATACGTTTGATAGACCCCGCTACCCCAAAAATAAGAAATACCTGAAAAAATGTGATGATGACATCATCATCATGTTTTTTCAGGTATTTCTTGTTTTTGGGTAGCGGGGTCGATCAAAAGTATACTGAGTGGGTACTCATTGGATGTGGAATTTAATTCCACATCCAACGAGCTCTCTTGATCGAAATTTGAGTAAAAGCACGGGTAGATATGTCAAAAATACAAACAAAAAAGTAGTTTTTTTCTTTTCTTCCTCCAAAATTAATAAATATTATTTTATTATTTTAACTATTATTTTATTAATTTTTTTTAGGAGGCCCATTTTGAGTTGAAATTTCCTCTAATGGATATCCATGATTGATAGAAGGTGAAACATTCCTTGGCAATTTTCATTTTTGAAATTGGGGGTGAATGGGAGTTGCCTAGTGATTTTTGTGGGTGAATAGATGTTTGAATCCATTTTTAAAGGGGTAAAATAGTTTTATCTTGGATTCCCTTTTTAAATTTGATTGGTTTAACCTCCTATTCATTAAAAATAAATAAATAAAATGTGGGATAATCATACCTACAAGGTGTCTACTAAAAAAATATCCCATTAAAAATTTAGAACCCCTAAATTTATCCCATGGGCTAAGATTATCCCCTAATTTTTTCCATGATGGACAAACAATGATTAACATGAGGGCTAGAGCTAGGGTTTCATATATTTTATGAAAGAAACCAAGGATAGTTGATGCATCATCCTCATCGTCGTCATCATTAGCATCATCATCATCACCATCGACATCATCATAATCACCATCATCATCGTCGTCATCATCATCATATCATCGTCATCATCATCATCATCATTGACTTGTGATAATCATCACCATCATCCTCATCGTCATCATCGTTATCATCATCAAAATCATCACCATCATCATCATCATCATCATCATCATCATCATCGACATCATCATCATCATCACCATAATCATCATTGTCATCATCATCACCATCATCCTCATCGTTATCATCATCATCACCATCATCCTCATCGTTATCATCATCATCATCATTATCATCATCATCATCATCATCATCATCATCATCATCATCATCATTATCGTCCTTATCATCATCCTCATCATCATCATCATGAGCATCATCATCATCATCATCATCATCATCAACATCATCATCAGCATCGACCTCATCATCATCATCATCATCATCATCATAATTTGGGTTTTGTTATCTAAATTTATCTAGTACTCCAACAAAACACCTAGCCAATGACTAGAAGGTGGATACATAACTATTTGGGTTCAAATAGAGGTATCAAAACCACTTTCTTGGCTTCGCGGGAACCACAACATCTTACTCTCGTATTGATGAAAATTGGAGAACGAAATTGGAGGTCTTTATGGAAGAGGAAATTATAAATCTTTTTTATGAAGTAAGAAATATGTTACAAATGTGAACATAAACTTGAATACCATGTCAAGAACATTGACCATGGTAATCAACAACAAAGAAGCAAAGGATAGGGATGTGGGGAACTTTCATGCCTATAACAAAAGAAGTGAAGCTTAAAATCACAATCACCATGTAAATCCTTCTGCAAATAGAAGAGTGAAAGGGAAACCATATTAATCATAGGCTTTTAGAAAATTTGATCCAAATTACGATAACACCAATCCTCATGGGTTAAAAAGTTAAAAGGATTCTTAAGTTAAACCCCATGGACGATTAAAAAAAATATCAATTTGCTACTCTACACCTTGATGATCCAATGTTTGATTAGGTGAAAATGGTGAAACAATAGATTGAGGAAGAAGAGTGTATATCATAGTCACATGGGATCTTTGTGATAGAATTTTATCAAAATTTTGAGACCCTCACATAGAAATATTATTCTATGGATCTAAAAAAAATGAGGAAAATGGAAACCGTGACCAAATATTATTCTATGGATCTAAAAAGATGAGGAAAACAAAAACCATGGGTTAAAAAGTTGAAAGGATTCTGTTGCAGCTGCAACATTTTCCCAAAATTCTAAAATTTTTTGGAACCCTCCTTTGTTTTGGATTAGCCTGTTTTTTCTTCCCTACTTTGATGCAATGTTTTCTCAGAATGTTTTAATGCCTGAGTTGCTCTACTTGCTGCCTTGGAATGCCTTTGGAAACTAGCCGGATTGCTGCTATTAAACATACTTAAAGCTTGTTGAAATCGGAAGTTGTTTTGCTTGAGTTTTCCGCCGTTGCGGCTGTTTTGAAGATTGTCGCCCCCGATTGCAGAACCTTCCGACTGCCGATTCCTTTTATTTACGATAGACGTTTTATGATTGGGCATCGGACGCTCTTTTGATCTTTTATCCCGCCATTGCGGTTGGGCTTTTGATGTCAACTTCCGGTTTTCTCCCGACTTACGTGTTTTTTCGACTGATTTCAAGTTTTAAATCGGAACCGTTGACCATGTTTTCTTCCACCGTTCCGGAAGGTTGTGAGCTTCCATTCGCCGAATTGAGATCCTCCCGACGTCTGACGCATGTAACAAAAATCGGAAGCTTTCAGGATCTTTGCTGCCGCCGTTGCGGATGGTTTCGAGCTTTCACCTCCCGATTGGAGAACCGTTCGACGGCCGATCGGCCGATTATTGCCCGCCATGCGCATATACCCGGCGTGATAAACGTTGGACCCGTCCGCCATTGCGGAAGGAAGATCACTCTCGACTGCCGATATGAAAACCCTCCGACACCCGATTTATGGTCTCCTCGCAAGTGTGAAAGGTTTATATATAACGGGGGCGACGGTTTGGTTTTTATATTGTTATTTTCGCTATTGAGCACTGTCGCGGTGAGCACTATCACGTTGAGCTGTCGATTTTTGGAGGGAGTGAAGGTCCCGCTATCGCTGTACCAGCTTCCAGGTGGCAGAGGTGAAATTCCAGCCATCATCGACTCGCCCATTTCGCCGGATTGCCAGGTAGGTCTTTTTCCCCGTCGCACTTAAACTATTAATGATTTTCTCCCGGGGGTTTAGATGTTCCCGACGGTTCCCTCATCCGGCTAGGTATTAAGCTTATATGATTAGGAAATTCATCTTTTGACCATAAGGGGGGAGCGTTTTAACCCTTTGAGCAGTTTTGTTTTCGCCTTTTGCTGCCTCGAACACATAGGGGTTGAGGGCTTTCGGCACAGACGGCCGTTATGTCGTCTACGCCAAACCTCCCTGCGCAGCCATGATAGGAAGAGGATAGACAGGTCTGAGGATTGCTTTAAGGGTTTGTTGGTCGACTGTTATTCTCGTGGTGCATTACCCGGCCTTTTAAGCCATAGTCGTTTCGCGTTTCTGCGCGGCCTTGTTGAGGTTTGAATGTTGAACCCATAGTTTGCCAGGGCGTATAGGTTTTTGAAAGGATTTCACGGTCACCAGTGTTGTTCCCTTGCCACTCGAACCCATCCTGGTGCTCACGCCATCACGCGCGACCCTGTGGTGCTCATTTGCCTAAAACCCTAGCTGGTTAAAGGGGATATGTCGCCATTATAAGTCGTTGATTGAAAACAGTGCGGGTAGTGTTTTTAAGGAATTATCCTATGCAGAAAGTGAAAATAATCCCCGCGAAATGTATAGTCAAATTAATGTAACTTTCCCGCCGCAAGTCGCATGAGTCTTCATTAGTTATGTGTCTGCTGGGCTTTATGGTTAAAGTGTTGACTGGCACGAGCCTTCGCTGTGTTTGCTATACAATAGAATAATAGCTGAATGTTTCACCTTGCATATGATATATATGTTTGCTTCAATGTATTGCTACCATGGGAAAAGTGGCATGTTGCAGAATAATGTAGATTTAATACTGGCATAAGTATGGTTGATAAGCTTGCTTCATGTAGATCAGATCGTAAAATGTTGCACCCTAGTCTCAAGGCATTATAGGGCTGAGCAATGTATGCATTGATACACTGAACCTTATCATACTAGGAATAGGACAATAACACATTACACAGTATTGCATACTAGTTCAATTATTCAGCCTGAAGGGCTTATGTCTTAATTTCATTGACTGGTTACAGTCATGATACACTTGAGAAAGAATAAACTGCTGCACAATGTCTGCAAATTCAAATTTTTTAATGTCACAATGTTATACATGGCAGGAGGAACTTACAATGTCCAAAAGGTAGAAAAGGAAGGTCCCTATGGTCGAAGAACAATCAACAATAGAGGTCATCACACAGACTGAATATATATATGAAGACACCCAATGTATTTCTAGTGTGGAGCCTAAATATAAATGGGGTGACATATACAAATTGATTTCCTGCAGGGAAGTTTCTGAAATGGGTCTTGAAGAAGAACCCATATATGCGAACATAGAGAAATCCGCCATCATGAAGGTAGCCACAAGACCAGAGTTGTTCCCTTGTTCTGAGGTGATTAGATGGATTCTACCCCATACAAATACAACCACAATGCTCATAGGGAATGTGGAAGGCCAGGGCTATGCTGCATTTAGCCCAGGGTATGTGGCGTTGGCCTATCATCTGCCAGAACCTCAAATATTTATATCTGATGCTTGGCTGGATAACATCAGAATGGACCTGGTGGAAACCCTGAAGAAGATGCTCTTGCAGGGAAAGTTTTATCGGTACAGAACATCCGGTGAATATGACACAGCCAGCTTGAGGGCTTCTTACATATTTGTGGCCCTGATGCTTAATAGAATATTTGGGAGAGCTCATGGTAGACTCTTCAAATTCGAATGGATACCCATCATGTTTCATGTGGCAACCCAAGGAACAGTCTTCAATTGGGCCATCCTGGTATCAAGCAGTCTTTCTTCTTGCTTGGCCGCTGCATTGGGAGGAGAAACCAAGAAAAAGTCCGAATTCTACATGAGCTCAATATTAATAGATTGCATACTGTGCAACCAGCCTTTCCCCGGTCTCAAGTGCATTTGGGACAGGGAAAGGATGCATGTGTATGCTGCTTATAGACCATTATGGGCTCATCAGTACCATAGCCACTACCGGGAGGTCTGCGAGCAGTTCATTATGCCCCTCTACACACTCATCTTCCGGAAGGAGTGTGACTGTATGTCAGAGGAGGTCATGCGGTTAATATAAGAACATGCAGACTATTTCCTAACTGAGAATGGCATGTACATCAGAATGTTCGGTGGCACGAAATGCCCCTTACTACTGCCCAAATACGTAACAGATTATATGATTCATAAAGAGGAAGTCAGGCAGGTGTTTTATTGATGGAATAGGGAATTACCTGTTTGCGCAAAAGAAGGCTACCTATCCTCCTCTGCCATTCAAGCTAGGTAGCTACAAATTTTCCAAGGTAAAACAAGCTGCTGAGTTCATAGAAGAATTGGGGAAGTTCCATTTTGGTGAGATGCCTTTCCGAAGGAATGACACTCATGGTAAAATGGCAGAACACTGTAAAGAACACAAAGTACATTTTGAGTACACTCACCACTTTGACAAGGAAGAATCTGTCTTCCAAAGTGTCCCTAAATTGATAGCTTTGAGAAGAAGGTGTAAGCCTAAGAACCCCACCAAGGGTGGAAAAGGGGCTAAGCAAGCCAAAGCTGAGCAAGCTAGAGCTGAAGAAGAGGCCAAGAAGAGACAGGAGGAGACCCAGAAACTAGCACAGGAAGCTGCAGAATGGCTTCATAGTGAAGAAGAAGGAAAGAGGAAATATTCCCTAGAAGCAACTGAGAAAACACAAGAAGCAGCCAAAGAGGCTGAAGAGGCAGCTAAATTGGCAGCTGAAGAAGCGAAAAGAAAGCTGGATGAAGAGCTTCAAAAGCAGGAGGCTGAGAAAATAAAGCTAACACAACAGTCAGCTTCTGAAACTCTAGTAGGATAGACCCAGGAAGAGGAAAACCCAGAGGTGCAGACCTTGCAAGTACCTGCTGCTAGCACCCTTGTGACCCCTACGCTTCAGCTAATACCTTTCACTCAGAAAAAAGGTGAAGAGGTCCCCGACTTCAGCACTGTCTATTATGACAGGGCCACCAAAAGAATAATGAGGAGGACAGAAAAGAAGGTTGAAGCGAAAGACCTATCAGGAAGGATGGTAACAGATATGGCAGTCATGCTAGGGACAGACAAAGATCCTAGGCTCACGATAAGATCCGGGGCTGCACTAATCGATGCCTCCGTAGATAACATAAATAAGGTGATGATTGAACTAGAGTCAGCTAAGAAGACCTCTGCTCAGCTAAAAGACACACTGAGAAAAGAAAGAGATGAGGGTAATAGACTCAAGAGGAAATATGAACACATGCAAAGGGAACTGGAATCCTCAAAAGGTGAAGTCCATGCCCTTCAAGTGGAGATACAAGCCAAGGGAACAGCACAGGAGTCCCTAGAAAATGTACAACAGGAAGCCCAAAGTCTAAAGAAGGAAAAGGAGCAGTTACTGTCAAAGGTGATAGATCTGGAAGAGTAGCAGAAGATCATCTATGAGGCCAGTGATTCACAGGTTCAAGAGCTGAAAGGGCAGCTAGCTTCTCTGACTGCTAATCTGGAGGCAGCCAAGGAACAACAAGTCAATTTGCAGCCATTTAAAGAATATAGCCTGGCTCAAAAGGCCAAAATGCTACAACTGCAGACTGCTCTGGAAGAAGAGAGGTGCAAAGTCCTTCAGATTGACAGCAGGCTAGAAGAGATCATGGAAACTTCCTCATACTTCGTTGATCGATCTCAGGAGGTTCTTGAGGTCTTGAGTGCCAGAATGGCAAGGCCAGAAGATGATGCCGAGACTCCAGAAGGGCTACCAGCAAAATACCATCAAGCCCTCAAGAGAGATCACAACCTGATAGAGTTCACCATCAGTACTGCAGAAGAATTCAAGAAGGCTATAAAAAAGACGTAGGGAGAATGCTCAGAGTATTTCAGAAGGCTCCTGAATACGTACAACCGATGTCAAAGAGAGGCTGAGCATAGGCTTGAAGAGTTCCCGGACCATGAGGCCTTTATGGAAATATTACAGAAAAGATATCAAGATGCAGGGGCCAGAACTCAGCAGATTAGAGCCATTGATGACCTAGTACTGAAGAACAAGGTAGGCCACGCAGCCGTTAGCATGCAGTTTCTAGAATATCAGCTTCGGTTGAGTCCAGCAAGGATCGAGGCCATCAAGAACCAAGTTGAAAAGTTTGAAATCAACATTCAGTTCCTAGAGCCATGCGCTTTTGAAGGCATTGCTGCTGAAGCAGCAGCGTGGAAGAAGTTCTTAGATAGCCAGGCGGGACCCTCCTCATAAAGGACTGGTCAAACTTTGTAATAATTTAATATTTTTGTAAAATTTTTTGAGAAATGAAGTGTTGGGAGAGCCAAAGGTTGGGAAGCCCAAAGGTCACTTTGGGCAGCCCAACCATTTTGACCTTTTGTATAAAAGTAGGAAGCGTAGAAGGAATAAAAGGGGGCTTTTTCCCCAGTAAGACTGGAGGACGTGTTGTAAGAAGAACTATTTCCTTTTGCAATAAAAAATTACAGTTTTCCTGTTGGAGAAAGAGATGTGAAATTTCCTAATGTGATGCAATGGATGGCGGAAAGATGATCTACTTTATTTTTCAGCTTGTGTCCATGAATCGTGAGATCGTTCTAACTTATGACCTATGTCTTGTTGAATGATTTCTGATTTATTTTTGTGGAAAATTCACCAGGAGTAATGTATGTTGCTTATATAACAATTAGCTATCTGATTGTTAGAATATTTTCTCATTCATGTGTTGTAAATATGAATATCAACTATCTGTAATTTTTGTTTATCATACATGGAAATAATACATTACTCACAAATAATCATTCTTTTGGCTCCCCGGGGATAGGTAGATAGGTATTTAGATAGTTAGTTGATTTATTTCATGACTGCATATGTGGTTTAGATGTTTGCGAGCCTAAGATGAGAGGTAAGAACCTGCGCAACACATTGTGTAGTTCCTTGCATCTTTATCACCCTACATGGTTAAGTTAGGCATGTGCATTGCATACATTAAGTCAGAAAATTACAAAAACTCGGTGGACCGGGCCGCAACCGGTAAAACCCTTTGTTTTTGTTACCTTGACCTACGGTAGCTGAACCGTAAACTGGACGGATTCCCTATACCAAATAGTCAACGGGCTAGTTGGGAACGTTGATTGGGGAGAATCCCTTACTGTTGCCGCCTGCGAATTTCCAGGCCCCAACAGATTCTTAGGTTAGATAATATTTTTTCCATCCACAGGACCTTTGATGAGCAAGCAGAGGGAGAGCTAGGGCGATTTGGAGTCAACCCATTCCTCAATTTGCCAATGAGCCTGAACCTCCGGTCGAAACCTACAGCCACTGGATTCCATCGTCATCCTATTCCTCCACTTGCCAACGAGCCATGAAAATATTGCCTCTATAAAATATTAATCAATAATTTAACAGGTACCAGATTGTTATGAGGCATTTACACTATTGTGACGTCATGGGTAGGGGAAATTAATGGTGTTATGGAAATTGTGGAAGAGGAGGACTGGGAGGGTATTCAGGTATGCCATACAGTATTTGGCGTTGCCATCAAGGTTTTACGACATGGCACCGACTAAAATATGAGGAGGTAAAAGAACTGCTTGCAGACAATGGAGGCTTAGAGATCCTGTGCTCACCAAGGTCAAGGGATTTCTGGCATGGCTCGCTAAGGTATGCCGGTCTATTTTTCATCCCCATTTTTTTCCCTTATTTGATGTATGCGATGTATGTTGTTGATGTTATTTTCATTTTCCACATCAAATTATATACTTCTCGTGCCCTGTTTTAATACCCGGTTGTCATCCAAGGGTTTGTGTGAATGTTTATAGATTTTCATAGGGTTTCATTTCCATTGCACCGGAGGAGGCCATGGAAACTGTGTTTGTGTTGTGCGGTAGTACAGAAACATCAATAGCACATGACATCTCATTTTCGGTCATGTCCATGGAACCCTTCTTCGGCATGTACTAGATATTTGTTTGCTTCTTCAGGTGGGTTTTTTGCATCTATGAATTTATCATGGATTTTAAAGTGTCATTTATAATGGATGAAATTGTTATTTCCTTGATATCCCTAGTGAAATAGAGGTACAAGTAGCCTGTGTTGTGTATGTATGTCTGGTATATCAAGGTTGTAATGGATCCATGGGGTTTGAAATCATGACTGCTTGGCCGCATTTTTCCTCTACTAAACTTATGGAGACACCCATTAACATCAAGAGAGATGCATTTCAAGGAAATATTAATTCGATTTCTATTTGCACAGGTTTTTCACCTAGATCATTCCAATGTGTGAGGCTTTGATTAAAAAATTGAAAGCATACATGTAAAAATGTTGTGTGTTTTGTTTTAAACATCAAGTTTTATAACTTGGGCAGAAATGATACATTTAATAAACTATAACATTATATTGAATGTTTTACCTATGAAATTTAGTTGTAAAATGCATTTTTTGGAAGTGCAATTTATAATTTATTCTAACTTGCTTCTTGATCACATTGCATAGGCATGACTGAGCATAATACATTAAAAATATAAGGATATATATTCAATGCATTTGAAATAATTGAACTAAATGCCTTTAGTGTGGCCCTCGATAATGTTGTTTTATCTCTCAAATGCCACTTATACTTAGTGTACATGTCTTTAACTACAACAAAGATGACTTGTTAAATTACTTGTTGAAAAATGGACAAGATAGGAATTAAACCTAGGAGTTTCCTTTATCTAATGGAATTCTCTACCACTGAGCTTCCCCCTCTTTAAATAATGGGAATTTTTAATGGTTTGTTATCTTAACAGTTTACCTTCAAACAACAATTTGTCTCAATTCTACCTCCCATCACTAACCACCTGCCTCTATTACCTTGTTGAAAACTAGACATGCTAGGAATCAAAGCTATGGTCCACCCTAGGATGAAAGGATACTCTACCACTGAGATTATTTCTCTTTTTGTGATGGGAATCCATATTGGTTCCAAATCAAGGTTTGGATTTCTATCTCCAACACTCTTGTCATAAAAATAGCCTTAGAGTGAAATATCATGGTAGCCATGTTTAGGAGAAATGGGGAAAATACAAAATCTGAAAATGGTTAAATGTGTAGACAAAAAATACAAAGAGAAATAATGGGAAAAATTAAAGTACATATTGTGAATTATCACAAAAACCATAGATCACTAATAGTTGATGAAGCTTCTAGAGGGAGTTAGAGTTGTAGAGGAGAAAACTAGGATGTTAATCATTTTAATATGAGAATACACTACAAGCAACATATAAGAATATTTTATTAATCTCTAACAAATGACCACACAATTAGGTCAATGGGGATAAAAGAGTACACCAAATGTAGGTACAAAGTGGGGGAGCAAAAAAAATCCTAGAACAATACTAAGAGTAGGAAAATATAAAGAGGTAAGCGCTAAATGTTCACCTAAAAGTTAATTTAAAAAAAACCAAAGTACTCAATATATGTAGGTCATTTTTTGGTTTATCTTTATTTTTAAATGTTTGAGGTCAATGCATAATCATCAAACCATAGCCTTCCACAATTTTAATGTTTAGACAAGGACATCAAATAAAGATATAAATATTGGTTTCAAAATCTCTCATTTATACTATAATTGAAACAATATTAACACCATGTGATCAAAACCCTAAGATGGTTTATATCTATCCTACCTTACTGAAAAATATCACTTCAACCCCTTCGCATAGGAAATCATAAGTTTCAACACATGTTGATGTTATGAAGTAATCAAACATAAAATGCTTAGTGATTCAGTACCAACAAGTACATGCTTGTATAGAATAACACCCTCCATTACACCCCTTAAATCATATATAGTACATGCTAGTAAAGAGAACTCATAACAATGTTTTGGTATGAAAACATAGTTGCACAAAAATATTCGAGAGGCCTTTTTTTTAAATATGTATCTTTGTTGCATTAAAAACACATAATTGTGTTAGAGCATAATTTTTCTAGATGGAGTTGCAATCAACCCCCTTTCCCAACATAGGTGAGAAAATATAAGCATTTGTCTTATCTCCTATCTACATGTAATACACATGTTTTCTAGACACTATGTATGTTGGTATGCCCCCCATCCTATGTGGGGTATGCCCTCTTACGTGTTGCTAAGTAGGGTCCCCATTGATAAGTGTATTCACCAAAACCATCTTTCTATTGGCCTCAAATATGAGGAGAGTCTCATTTGGTTGTTCTGGAGCTCCTCCTAAGTCACCTGTAGGATGCCAGAACTAATTATCCCTAGGGATTCGCTCTATGACATCATCAAGAAGTGTATTGGTTCCTTATCAAGGAATGATGAGGAAACAAATACTTATTCCTCACCTTTTTATTCTATCCATGACTCCTCACTATTTTGTTCTATCCCTTCCTAATGACATATAATGGCTTTGAATGACATCAAATTGCATTCAATGTTAGCCACTCATAAATTATTTTTATCAAATGAAGATTATTTCTCTTTTCTTTTTTATTCTTTTCTTTTTTAACTCATAATACCTGGTGTTTTTGTTGTAGTAATTGGGCCCACAATTTACTTGGTGTTCTCATCATAGTATGTGAATAAATTGCATATGTGAAGTCTAAAATGTATGTTGACATCAGAGACGTTGGAGATGGAAATGCCATCCTTATTATAGTCCAGTTCTGATATGTTTGGACAACTTACTCTAGAAAGGTTATGGATTGGGGTTTGGCATTTAATTACTCATTGCTACTCATATATCATAGGTACCCTTTCTTTATTCATCTATAAGAGAATACAAAGTGGGTGATTATATCCATTCAGTTTTTTGACAAATCTGGTGATTAGCAGTTAGGGTTTTACGCTAGAGCATTGTAATTTGTATTTCTTCCGTTCAATAAAATACAGATGTATTCTAGCTAAATTTAGGGTTTTGGTTCCTCTAAATTTAGGGTTTCTAAATTTGTAAAACCCTTGCTTTCTCTATCTATAAAAGAAGTAAACGTGGGTGATAATATATAGAATCTCAGTTCATAATCTCAAAATTTGTCAATATACAGAATCTCAGTTCATCTTCTTGTTTTGTCAAAATGTCATAATAACAACGCATTTAGGTAGAGTCCCATGCTTCAAAGACTCAATTAGTAAAATAAATACGTGTAAACTATATGTGCTTCTATTGCCTATGAGAATCTCAGAATTGAACCAAGTTAAATCAACGAATGTTTTCCCACTCCTCTTTGGGACCTGCTCCGAGGGCATTGGAAAATAATCTTGTCAGAAACTAGACCCAGTTCAGAAGGGATCCTAATGTGATGTAAAGATATAATAGAATAAGGGGTCCAGATGTGCCACATACCTTTAGAGAACATGAATAATTAACCTCCCCTCCATATTATGAGGAGTATGATAAGTAAGGTGTTGAAGAGCGCGTTGATTATCTCATGGATATCAATGTGTTGTTCCACCTCAATGTTAATATAAATATGTCTAAATACTTCCCTCCCCCACTTGAATCACTTGGTTTTCTCATTAGGTAAGAGGAAGAAGAGATGCAAGAGAATGCCTTTTAACAACATGATGACCAGCCCTTCGATCTATCCCCTGCTCATCTCGATATGGTGTTTGATAACATCATGACTAAGGTTAGAATAAAGTATGATTTATGGCCAATCTCAAATGCATCAAATTTATGAAGGTAGGAGAAAAGAAGCTAAGAATGTGAGAAAACATGCATCTATGGGTACTGAAGGTTCAAGGAACTAGGAAGGTTTCAAGGCCTCTAACTTTCAAAGAATTGTTACCCCATATTTTTTGCAACCTCAACAACTTTGGTAATTGATGCTTCCAATATATCAATGTTATCAACTCTGCTTTCAATATCTTTGTTTTTCCTTTCCAGTTTTGGTATTAATGCCAAATTTTTATCGCAAAGTTGTTTATTTTTTTCTAAATGCTACTTTCAAATGATTTAAAACTTTTATTGTAAATCTAAAATTTGTTGCTCATGATGAGGTAGAGAAAATTTTGTTCTTGTACCTTCTATTTACTTTCTAGATTCTTTAAAACTTTTCCATACAAGGAGTGTACTTATTCCAGTTGAGTAATAAGGTCCTTAGTATTGAATTCACTTTTATTTGTGTGTTATACCCCATGATTTTCTTCAAATTTATTTGCTGGGCTATGAGGGATGGCTTCTTCTACACTGTCCATGGTAGGAATTTGTGGAACAATTGCTAGTTTCTTTACCACTTGGGATTTGGCTCTATCTCTTTGTCCAATGATCTGATCCTTCTTATCTTTTGAGGGGATACCTGCTTGAGGTTTGAGAGGACTTTTCTTTGGTGTCCCATTTTTACTAGGGTAGCAACAACCTCCCTTTTCTCATCCTATATTTTTTTCTTCTGGGTTATTCTTTTCTTACTAGCACTTGTCTTACCTCCTATCTTATTTTCCTAGATTCCTTTAAAGGATTTTCTTTTAAGTTTGTAACAACTTCAGTCATGGTAGTAGTTTACACCTTTATAAATGGGATTTTTTTTTGTTTCTTATCACACCCATTTACACCATCCACAGTTGCCCAAGTATTCGTGGATTATATTTTTAAGTTACATGGAATGCTAATTTCCATTATGTTGGACTAGGATTCCACATTTACTATGAAATTTTGGAAGGAGTTGTTTAAAATTTAGTGTACCTAGTTGAAAAGGAGCATTATGTACCATCCCCAAACTGATGGTTAGTAAAAATAGGTTAATAAGTGCTTAGAAACCTATTTACAATTCTTTGCTTAAAAAATTCCACACGGATGGGCACAATGACTACCCTTGTAGAGTGGTGGTACCATACACTTACCACAGTGGTACCAAAATAAGCCCATATGAATTTATCTATGGCTAAAAAGTTAAAACGCTCACCAACAACTTCATATTTACGAGGCACTTCGACCAAGGTTCATGCAATGACACACTTTGCACTAGATAAGTCATTCTCTACACACACAAGGAGTCCATGATGAAGAGGATGAAGGAGCTGAAGCCAATTTGGGTGTAGTCCACAAGAAATAGGATGAAGGAGCTGAAGCCAATTTGGGTGTAGTCCATCAAGAAGAGGATGAAGGAGTTGAAGCCAATTGGGGTGAATACCTTGACATTGCTGAAGTTGACAGAAAAAATGGTGAGGTTGTGGTGGTAGATGATACAAAAGTGAGAGGAGAGGATGATGATGAAGGAGGATGGGATCTAGAAGATTTGGAGTTACCAGCAGATGTCACTATGGAAAATGTTGTAGGTACAACTCATACAATGTCATTTGTTACCCCATCACCAGGTATTCCAGTAAGCCCAATATGGATACATAAATCTTCTCTTGAGGGTGAGAATGCAGTTGCTGGTAACTTTGATACAGCTATGTGCCTCTTAAGTCAACAACTTGGTATTAAGAATTTCACTCCATTAAAACCCTTATTTTTGGATCTTTACATGGGCAGCCGTACATACCTTCCAGCATTTGTCTGTGCATCGGTGGTCTCCTTATCAATAGAGAGAGGCTGGAGTCTGGATTGAGACTGTTAGTCCAAATGTCAGAGGTCCACCAACTTTGGTATTTAGTTTTTCTTTATTAGATGAGAAAATTAGACAAGCTTACAAAGTCACAATAGACGGGAAGTTTAGTGAAGCATTGAGGCTATTTCTTACCATCTTTCACACAATTCCAGTTATTGTTGTAGATTCAATAAGAGAGGTTGATGAGGTGAAGGAATTGATTGGAATTAGTAAAAAATATGTTCTGGGTCTTCGAATGGAGGTCAAGATAAAGGAAGTTAAGGATGATGTTGTTTGGCAGCAAGAGCTTGCAGCCTATTTTACTCATTGCAACCTTCAAAAAGTCCATTTGAGGTTGGCTTTGATGAATTCCATGGGTGTTTTCTAAGAGGGAGGGAACTTCAATACATCTGTGTTGCAGCTACAATGATTTCCCAAATTTTTAAAAATTCAAGACCCTCCTTTTAATTTTGTCTTGCTTAGCTTGGTTGGGATTGCTTGATTTTACTACAATTTTGGATTTTTTGATGATGATTGTTAAAAGAATATCTTTGTGCTGATGTTGCCTTTTATGACTTACATTGATTTCTTACCCCACTGTCAGAATTTATTGAAGCTATGAATAGGAACCATAGTTAACTAAGCATCCGTCGTTGCGGAGGCGCAGTTGAATGAAGATCCGATCCAAAGTGTTACTTTCCACCGATGTGCTTTCTTTTTATTTTATTATTGGCATCCTTGTTTGAAAACCATTGGAACTCTAGTGCTTTGTAGTACTACTGTTTCGGATGACATATTGCGAGTGCCATGATGGATGTTTCGATTTTTTTCGATTCCCATCAGTTTTGTTTCACAAGGCCTTAGTCTATTTTGCTCCACCGTTGTGGCTCCAGAAGGGACTAATATTCAGCTTTAGTTTTCCCTTTGGCCGATGTTTGACACTTTGCTGATGTTTCGCTTAAGTCATTTCTTTTTTCCCTCTGATTTTGACCGGTCTATGGAACTCTTTGTCTTTATAGCTTCCACCATTGCAATGTTCCAACCAACTTATGGTCCAATTTTTTAGTCTAGTTGAGCTCCGATGCAGAGTTAATTTTTTTTATCTTTCTGATGTCTTGCTTTGCGCTATGGAACTCGCAGTTGTTTCGTCTTCCACCATTGCAGTGCATTAGCGAACTTGATCACCGATCCCATAGTTATTCCGCTTCCAGATTGTCGTGTTTTCCTGCCGGATGTTTTTACTGGGAGATATATATATTGGGGGTTTTGGGGCATTTTTCTATTATTTTACCTGCGAACCCGTGCCTGTGCTGTCATTGTCATTTTGAAATGGGAGTTGTACTTGTTGTCGGTAGCTCATTCATAGGTGGCGTCGCCGTGGAAGCTTTCATATTTTTCTTGTCAGGTGCACAACTCCTTACCAAGTAGGCCAGTCATTCAATTCTAACCCTTCGTTTGAGTTTTGAACTAGGGTTGTCGTCCTTAGTTAAGTTTTCCCTCCATGGTTAATGGACACCAAGGTTTATGGTTTTATCAGCGTATATTTCATTTATTTCGATAGTATGGCCATCCGAAGGTTTTTTTTTTTGTTTTCCTGATGATTATTGCGGTTCCGTTATGATTTTTTAAACCTTACCCGACTGTTTGAGAAACTGGTACAAACAAGCGTTACGCTTGTTGTAGCTACAACAATTTCCCAAAATTCTAAAAATTTTAGGACCCTCCTTTGCTTATATTAGTCTGTTTTTTATTCTTTGAATTGGTCGAAGAACTTCTCAGAAGGACTTTTCTAATGCTTGGGTTGATCTACTGCTCGTTTTGGATCTTTTTTTTCTAATGTTTGATCCACTGCTCATGTTTGATAAGACTTTATCGCTCCTTTTAGATACATGTTCAGCATGTCCGAATCGGAAAAGTGTTTGGTTAAAGCCTCCGCTGTTGCGGTTGAATAGCCAGTCTTAACTTTGGTTTTGCTCCCGATACATTGGTATTAATCGGCTGCCTTTTTGGTTTTGCATCGGAGCCATTGTGACTTCTTCTTCCGCCATTGCGGATGGACATTCGGCTTGACTTCGATTGTTTTTCCGATTTCTTTGTTTCACGTCGGATGCTTTTTGGTTTTGCATCGGAATTTTTAATGATTATTTCCTCCGCCATTGTGGACAGCAAACCGTTAACTCTTCTGATTCCAGTTTGGTTTCCGATTCCCGCTTATGTATCCTCGTTGACCCCGTGAGTCTCGAGCTCCCGCTGCTGCGGCTGCGAAAGCTGTTTCGCTTCCGCCATTGCGGCTGCCGATTTCATTACCTTTCTGATGTCTAGCTATTGTTTCTTGATTCAAACTTTTCTCCCATTTTGGACAGGTTTATCTTGTGCGGCTCCACCCTTGCGGCTGGATCCACGGTTTTATGTTTTGGCTTGCTGTTGTTACGGAGGGAGTTATACTTTGAACCATCCGATTAGTTTTGGCTCCGACGTCCGATCTTTAGACTTCTACCCAATGTGTATGACCAAGAGCGGAAGGCCTGGTGCTTTGATCATCCGTCGTTGCGGAAGAGCGTTCGATTTCGTCCTTTGATTTGAAAATTCTCCGACGTCTGACCTTTAAATGCCGCAAGAGTTTGGCCGTGAATATATATATGAGGTAAGGGGGACATGTTGGATTATTCTATTGGTATTTTCAACCACTGTGCGCTATCGTTGTCATCCTGTCGAGTGCTCGAGCTTGTTTGGACCCTATTGCTGGTACCCGCACCCAGGTGGCAACTGTGGGAGCCCAACTGTCATCATCCCGCCATACGCGTGGGTTACACATCAGTGACAGGTAGGTTTCATTTTCCTTCCCCTTTCCGTTGAACGTTTGATGGTTATGCTTGCTACGGTGGTTTGTTTTCCCGGCCATTTACTCGACCCCGTTTTCATGCATATATAGTGGGGGGTTTATAGCATAACTGGTAGTGCAGACGTTTTTACCATGGTTAAGTTATTTGCTGCGTGATTGCATCTATATATTGGGGATTTTCTTGTGGTATTTCCGACCGTGGCGTGGGGCATTTTAACCTCGACATAGTATTTTTCCCGCGGCTTTCCGTTTGCAACCTCACGCGTAATGGATTGGGGTTTGGTGCAGGCGGCCATTACACCGTCTGCACCAAGCTACCCTATGTATGATGATGGGTTTGCAGGGGGATGGTTTTGTGGTTCTTCTGTAGCATTTGGTGGTTTCCCCTTTTTGTTGAGGTTTTCATATTATCCGTATCCTCGAACCCTAGCCATTTTTTGCCTACGCAGTCCCACGCAACTCATTTCGTGATCAGTGTCGAACCTGGGCCGGGGAAGAGGGTGTACCCCTGCTCTCAGCTTGTTGACCCTAAGTACGTAAGCATGGCATAGTTGTTAAAAACAACGTGGCTTTTGTCTTTCCCGCGCAGCGAAACGACCAAGGCGTGCGCAGAGAGCCAAGACTTGTTGCACATAAATGTAGATTTGTTGCCATCTTGAATATGATTGATAGAATTGTTTATTATCCTACAGCAGTGGTAGATTGCACATTTTACTGTATATAACTTGTTTTCCATCATGCTAGATATAAACAAAGTCTTTGAACACTGCCCATTGGGTTTAATAATTCTGTTACTCGGACCATTTCAGTCTATACATGCATATACTTGCTTCATTGATTGATTGCTCTTATGTTAAAACATAGAAGAAACCGCACACTGTACATTGATATATACAGGTTTGCCACTCAGCCAAAAGGGCTTAATGTTACAATTTTATGGAAGGAAGAGCTCACCATGTCAAAGAGACAAAAGAAGAAGGCCCTTGTGGTCGAGGAAGAGCCAGAAGTAGAAGTTGTAACTAAGACAGAATACATATACGAGGACACAAAGTGCATTTCAGGCGTTGAACCTGAATACCAGTGGGGGGAAATCTATAGGCTAATCTCCCGAAGAGAGGTTCCTGACATGGGCTTAGAAGAAGAGTCCATATATAAAAACATAGAAAGATATTCACTGATGAGGATCGCCACCATACCTGAGTTATTCCCATGCGATGAAGTAATTGGTTGGATTCTGCCCTGGGAAGATGTCACAACAATGATCTTGGAGGATGTTAACAAACAGGGCTATGCTGCATACAGCCCTAGATATGTTTCCCTGGCCTACCACTTACCAGATGCACAAGTGTTCTTATCTGATGACTAGTTAAACAACATTAGAATGGACTTGGTAGAAACCATGAAAATAATGATGTTGACTGGAAAACATTTCAGGACCCAAGTAACAGGGGAATATGATACTGCAAGTTTAAGAGCTCCATACAGATTCATAGCCTTGATGCTCAACAGAATATTTGGAAGAGCTCATGGCAGGTTTTTCAAACTAGAATGGATACCTATCATTTTTTATGTTGCAACCCAGGGGACAATTTTCAACTGGGCCAACCTTGTCTCAAAGAGTCTTTTCGCTTGCTTGGCTTCGGCTTTGGGAGGAGTAAGCCAAAAGAGATCAGAATTCTATATGAATTCCATATTGATAGACTGCATATTATGCAACCAGCCTTTCCCTGGTCTCAGGTGCATCTGGGAAAAGGAAAGAATGCCTTTATATGCTCCTTACAACCCATTGTGGGCACATAAATATCATAGCCATTACAGAGAAATCTGTGAACACTTCCTTATGCCTCTATACACACTCATTTTTCTAAAGGAGTGTGATTGTATGTCAGAGGAGGCCATACTTCAGGATGTTTGGAGGATAAAGAGCCCCTTCCCTGCTGCCCAAATACGCAACGGATTACATTATCCACAAGGAGGCAGTCAGACAGGTGTTCCTAGATGGAATAGGTAGATTTCTGTAAGAACATAAGAAGACTGCTTATCCTCCCTTGCCCTTCAAACTAGGAAGTTACAGGTTCATCAGGGTGAAACAAGCTGATAAATTCGTAGAAGAGTTGCAGAGGTTCCACTGTGGCGAGATGCCCTACAACAGAAATGACTCCCACGGTAAAGTTGTGGAACATTGCAAAGAAAACAAGGTGCATTTTGAGTATACCCACCATTTTTATAGGGAAGAGTCTGTCTTCTGAAATGCCCCGAACATGACAGCACTGAAGAGAAGATTCAAGAAAAATATCACCACTAAAGGTGGGAAGGGGGATGAACAGGCTAAGGCTGAGGAAGAAGCAGAGAGAAGAAAAGAGGAAGCCCAGAGATTGGCACAGGAAGCTGTGGGGTGGCTGCACAGCGAAGAGGAAGGGAAAAGAAAAGCTGCCCAAGAAGCAGCTGAGAAAGCCCAGGAAGAAGCTAAAGAAGAAGAAGAAGCAGCTGAAGAAGCGAAGAGAAAGCTCGATGAGGAGCTACAAAAGCAGGAAGCAGAGAGGTTGAAGCTGACACAGACTGAGACAGAACAGTCAGCTTCTGAGATAGCTGGAGGGCAGACCCAGAAGAAGGAGGACCCAGAAGTTCAAGACCCACAAGTGCCTGCTACCAGCACACTTGTGGTCTCCACACTCAAGCTAGTTCCTTTTGTTCAGAAAAAGGGAGAAGAAATCCTTGATTTCAACACTGCCTATTATGATAGGGCAACAAAGAGAATAATGAAGAGAACAAAAAGGAAAGTTGAAGCAGGAGATATGCCTGGAAAAATGATAACGGATACGGCTATTATGTTGGGAACAGACCAAGATCCAAGACTCACCCTAAGAGCCAGGACTGCACTACTCCACGCCTCAGAAGATAACATGGACAAGGTAATAACTGACTTGGAGCAGTCCAAGAAGTCCTCTGCTCAGTTGAAAGATACATTGAGGAGAGAGAGAGAAGAAAGCAATAGGCTTAAGAGAAAATACGAAGATATGCAAAGGGAAATGAAGTCCTCAAGGGCTGAAGTACAGGCCCTCCAAAGAGAAATACAAGTTATGGGAACTACCCAAGAATGCTTGGAGAAAGTATAGAATGAATACCAAGAGCTGAAGGCAGAGAAAGATCGGCTGCTGGAAAAGGTAGAAGAACTAGAGGAGCAGCAAAAGATCATCTTGCAGGCTAGTGAGCTACACTCCCAAGAACAGAGAGAGAAACATCAAGAGCAGATTTCTTCTCTGACCACTGCTCTGGAGGAAGCAAGAGAACAGCAGGTTAACCTCCAGCCATTCAAAGAGCATGTCTTGGCCCAAAAATCCAAGATGCTGCAGCTACAGACTGTTGTTGAAGAGGAGAGATGTAGAGTGCTGCAGATCGATGGCCGATTGGAAGAGATCTTGGAAACTGTATCTTACTTTGTGGACAGATCTCAGGATGTCCTCGAGGTCCTGACTACAAGAATGGCGAGGCTGGAAAACAATGAAGAAAATCTAGCAGAGCTACCATCAAAAGATAAACAAGCCCTCAAGCGGGATTATAACTTAATAGAATTTGCTATTAACACCGCAGAGGATTTCAAGAAAGCAGTCAAGAAGACAAAAGGATCCTGCACGGAATTTTTCAGAAGAGTCCTCATCACATACAACCGGTGCCAGGTAGACGCCGAGCAGAGGCTGGATGATTTCCCAGACCATGATTCATTTATGGAGATGTTGCAGAAAAAACATCAGGATGAAGAAGCAAGAATGCAATGCATTAAGGCCATTGATGACCAGATTCAGAGAAGCGAAGTAGGCCATTCAGCAGTTAGTGTGCAGCTTTTGGAAGACCAGCTTCGGTTGAGCGTTTCCAGAGTGGAAGCTATAAAGAACCAGGCTGAAAATTTTGAAATCAACATTCAGTTTTTGGAACCCTGTGCATTTGAGGGAATTGCCTCTGAAGCTGTGAAATGGAAAAAGTTTCTAGATGCCCAAGTGGGACCCTCCTCGTAAAGGAATGGTCACTATTTTGCAATTTGTAACAATTTTGTAAATATTTAAGGAAGAGTAAAGTTTTGGGAGGCGAAGAGTTGGGAAGCCCAAAAGGTACTTTTGGGCAGCCCAACGGTTCCACCCTTTTGTATAAATGTAATAGACTTAGAGGGAAAATAGGCTTTTTCCCAGTTAGACTAGAAAGCGATATTGTAAGAAGAACTATTTCTCTTTGCAATAAATAAATATGGTTCGCCTGTTGGAGGAAGATTGGTGGAATGTCCAAATGTTATGCTGTGGATGGCTGAAAGATGAACTATTTTGTTTTCCAGTTTTTGTCCATTAACCGTGAGATTGTTCTAACCCTTTGAACCTATGTTCTTGTCTGAATGATTTCTGGTTTATTTTGTGGAATGACCACCATGAGTAATGTATGCGGTTCATAAAACAATTGGCTATCTGGTTGTTAAAAAATCTTTAATCGTTCATGCATTGTGGAAAGAAATATCAGCTAACTATAGTTTCTCTTTATATTGTATGTACAATACACATTACTCACAAATAATTTATAGTTTGCTCCTTGGGGATAGATAGATAGATAAATAGATAGATAGTTAGTTTTATTTTTGCACATGTGATTTAGATGCTAGTGAGCCTAAGACGAGAGGTAAGAACCTGCGCATCACATTGTGACTGCCCCTTGCATCTTTATCACCTTGCATGGTTAATTAGGCATCTGCACATCATATTTAAGTCAAAAAATACAAAAATATACACGGTGGACTGGGCCGCAACTGGTAAAGCCTTGTTTTTGTTACTTTGACCTACGGTAGCCGGACCACAAACCGGACGGATTCCCTATACCAAACAGTCAACAGGCTAGTTGGGAACGTTGACTGGGGAGAATCCCTTTCTGTTGTTGCCTGCGAATTTTCAGGCCTCACAGTTCTGGCGCTAGAAGGAGGGCCGCCAGTGAATGGCTAGCCGTGGAAACTTTTTTTTTTCCAGATTACCTTACCAGCAGATATTTTGAAGCTTTCAACCTGACCCAAGTACTTACAAGTTTCAGTTATACCTTTGAAGTAAGAAATCATGTTCTCACCCTACGTTGCTCTTTGCTCAGATTTTTGTTCTTTTGCTTGTACTCATGGTTGGTGTGATTGTGAACCAGCCCAACCCATTATCTGCTTGGAGAGCTAGATCACCTTTGAACCTCATGCCTCCATTGCATAACTTACCTCAGGGTTTTGATAAGTTGCTGCCTAAGTTTGACCCTGAGGAAAAGACTGTTGTAGATGATCACTTGCAGAGTTTATATTTAGCAGTAGAAGGGTTAAGGGATGGGGAGTACAAAGATGTTTTCTGTAGATTATTCCCTCATACCTTGAAAGGGGCAGCTGCTTCATGGTACTTTTCCCTTCCCGCAAACTCTATCCCAGACTGGACTACTTTCGAAAGGGTTTTCAGGAGTAAATACACAGCCCAAAAAATGAATGCCTCATTGATGAAAGGTCTTGGTTTGTTAAGAAAAGAGAAGAATGAAAAGTTACATAAGTTCACTCAAAGATTCTCATTATACCTAAAGAATTTTTCTGAAGCTGACAGACCCTCAGACAAGGTCTTAATTGAATATTATACATCTGCCCTAGGACCTGAGTTAGCTATGTTCGCTAAAATGAAAGCCAAGCCTACATTGATAGAGACTTATGAAGAGGCAGAAAGGGTAGAAGCTGAAATGGAAAGTGTAGAAGATTACCCTGACTTACCTAGAGAGAAGACTACAAATAGAAGAGTTTTACTGCTGTCCAAACCTAAAGATGAATAATCACATGATTATCAAGGAATGCTGAAAATGATGCAGAATCTATCCAATAGAATAATAGATCTGCAGAAAGGGAGGGAAGCTCAGAAAAATCACAAACCCTATTATCCAAAAAGAGAGGATAACAACCAATGGCAACTCCCTCCCCCACATTTACCATCAGTAAACATAACAGAAGTAGGGGGTGATAATTTCTGTACTTTTCACCAACAACCTCATTCAGAAAAGAAGTGCCCTCAATGGTTGAATTCGATGACCTTGGTTATGAATCAGCTACTAGATTCTAAATTAACCAAGGACAGTGGCAAAGAGGAAAAGAAAAACTAGGCTATGGAGAAACAAGGTAATGGCACTATGTTTTCATGGAATGGTATCTCGTTGTTTGACACTGAAGAGAGCGCTCTCAAAACTGAATGCACACCTTTAGCAACAAAGGACATGGATTCAACAATTTCGAAGATCAAAAGATTGCAAAAGAATGTCAAGAGACCAGTAGAGGTGAAGGTTAAGGACAAAACACCTAGATCCAATACCCTCAACCAGGAGGCAGGGCCTCTCATTGAGACCGCCAAACCTATAGAAGAACAGATAGGTGTTAATGAAGGAAACACTAATGAAATTGGAGAGCTTGAAGAGGATATACCTACTCAAAACCAACCAGGGGAAGAAGACGTAGAACTAGGTTGGGAAGAGAAAGCTGATACCCCACCTTTTCTTTTGACCCTAGAAATGCTGAATCATAATGTGCATAATTGCTTAGTAGATTCTGGATCAGCGGTGAATGTTATGCCAGTGGAGATTTGCAAAAATATTAGGGGACAGCTAGAGTCCACATTTTGTGAAGTAACACAATTAGACAGCACAGGTGTCAAAGTGGTGGGAGAAATGAAAAATGTCCTCATTCGCTTGTTTGCAAACATAAAGATCTGTCAATTTATTGACATTACTGTGGCTGACATACCTAGTGGGTATGGGCTTATCCTCAACAAAGATTGGTCTGCTAGGTTAAAAGGCTATTTTGCTTCAGATTGGTCTCATTTATTGTTGCCTCTCATGGGTACCCCAAATAAGATTAATATTTTGAGAGAGCCTTACATGAAGCATACGGTCACTAAAATAGGAGAGGGAAATGAATCTGATGTTTCTATCCTAGGAAATTATCTGATTGAGCTTAATATAATACATCTTACAGAAAGAAAAGCCAGTTCTAAGATTGACTATCAGCCTGAGCTCCTTCAACTCCCTCAGGCTGAAAGGGATGAATGTAGCATTGTAGACATGTGTTCAATTTCAAAAATAGTAGAGTTTGACCATGGTTAGATGTCTCGTGTCTATAATCCAGCCCGCCCTCTAACTCCCTAAGGTTAAAAATATTCAGGAGTGGGCAAAATTTTTCTTTGCTTTTGCTTTGTACATAAATAAATTGATGGCGTTTTCTTTGATGCTTTGATATTGTTTTCTTTTTTATTATTTGATTTGATGTTGTTTTCTTTACTGCTCTGTTTTGAATAAAGAGGCAAACTCTTGGTTGCAATGGAAACATCAGGGTTCTTTATTAACTGAAATATTGAGCAGAAGACTAAACTTTAAAAGTATAGAATGTATTCTAGTAGCAGTTTTCCTAACTGGCCATGCATTCATTGAAGTCTTATTTAAACCCTGTAAATAACTCAGAAGTATAGAGGTCTGGAATACTATTTCGAGGCTCCATCCATTTCACATCTTAATATCCAAGGGGGTGACAGCGAAAGACCCACGGAAAGGAAGCAGAGTAAACAGTATATCATATATAAATGATCCCATGCCATAGTTTCAGAAAAGCTAAGAGCTATTAGGAGTCAAACTCCTTATAAAGAAACAAGACATATCAAAGAAAAGTATCAAAAGCATAAGTACTAATGTGCCAAAATATCCTCTCTGTCCGTGAGCTGAAACATGAAATACACCGCTCACACAAAAGGACACTATGGGATAGAGGATCCTGAATTAAAATTCAGTAAGAAAGGAAAATGGAGGACTCAAAAGAACTAAAGTTCAAATGGAACCCAAGTGCAATTGGCATGGGAATGAGGAACAAAAGGATAATGCTATTTGTTATCTGTTACAATCCTGTGGTGTCCAAACCTGCAACTACCTAAGGACGAGTAAAATGAACCTCATTTATTAGGCCTCAAAAGAGTTATTCAGACTTGCAATATTTCTGTTGTTACCCTTTCCCAAAGAATGGACTACTTCTCAATGGTTTAAATGCTTAAGTTGGCCAGCCTAGGGATACAAACATATAGAAGATTTCAACTTTTATTCAGACAGTCTTGCACTAGGAAGGAGTTAATTCAGAAATATGGGGTTCACCAGGTAGTCGCCAATTGTTGCAGCTGCAACAATTTCCCAAAATTCTAAAATTTTTAGGACCCTCCTTTGCTTATATTAGTCTATTTTTTATTCTTTGAATTGGTCGAAGAAGTTCTCAGAAGGACTTTTCTAATGCTTGGGTTGATCTACTGCTCGTTTTGGATCTTTTTTTTCTAATGTTTGATCCACTGCTCATGTTTGATCAGACTTTATCGCTCCTTTTAGATACATGTTCAGCATGTCCGAATCGGAAAAGTGTTTGGTTAAAGCCTCCGTCGTTGCTGCTGAATAGCCAGTCTTAACTTTGGTTTTGCTCCTGATACATTGGTATTAATCGGCTGCCTTTTTGGTTTTGCATCGGAGCCATTGTGACTTCTTCTTCCACCGTTGTGGATGGACATTCAGCTTGACTTCGATTGTTTTTCTGATTTCTTTGTTTCACGTCGGATGCTTTTTGGTTTTGCATCGGAATTTTTTATGATTATTTCCTCTGCCGTTGTGGACAGAAAAGCGTTAACTCTTCTGATTCCAGTTTGGTTTCCGATTCCCACTTATGTATCCTTGTTGACCCCATGAGTCTCAGTCTCCCGCCATTGCGGCTACAAAAGCTGTTTCGCTTCCGCCGTTGCAGCTGCCGAGTTCATTAGCCTTCCGATGTCTAGCCGTGGTTTCCCGATTCAAACTTTTCTCCCATTTCGGACAGGTTTATCTTGTGCGGCTCCACCGTTGCGGCTGGATCTACGGTTTTCTGTTTTGTCCTACCGCAGTTATGGAGGGAGTTATACTTTGAACCTTCCAATTAGTTTTGTCTCCAACATCCGATATTTAGACTTCTACCTAATGTGTATGACCAAGAGCGAAAGGCCTAGCGCTTTGATCATCTGCCGTTGCGGAAGAGCGTTCGCTTTCATCCTCCATTTCGAAAATTCTCCCACGTCCGATCTTTAACCGCCGTGAGAGTTTGGCCGTGAATATATATATGAGGTAAGGGGGAGATGTTGGATTATTCTATTGGTATTTTCAAATGACGTGCGCTATCGTTGTCGTGCTGTCGAGTGCTCGAGCTTGTTTGGACCCTATTGCTGGTACCCGTGCCCAGGTGGCAACTGTGGGAGCCCAACTGTCATCATCCCGCCATACGCACCGGTTACACATTAGTGACAGGTAGTTTTCGTTTTCCTTCCCCTTTCAATTGAACGTTTGATGGTTATGCTTGCTACGGTGGTTTGTTTTCCCGACCATTTACTCGACCCCGTTTTCATGCATATATAGTGGGGGGTTTATAGCATAACTGATAGTGCGGATGTTTTTACCATGGTTAGGTTATTTGTTGCGTGATTGTGTCTATATATTGGGGATTTTCTTGTGGTATTGCCGACCGTGGGGTGGGGCATTTTAACCTCGACGTAGTATTTTGCCCGCGGATTTCCGTTTGCAACCTCGCGCGTGGATGGGGGTTTGGTGCAGGTGGCCATTACGTCGTCTGCACCAAGATACCCTGTGTATGATGATGGGTTTGTAGGGGGAGGGTTTTGTGGTCCTTCTGCAGCATTTGGTGGTTGCCGCTTTTTGTTGAGTTTTTCATATTATCTGTATCCTCGAACCCTAGCCATTTTTTTCCTACGCAATCCCGCGCAACTCATTTCGTGATCAGTGTCGAACCTGGGCAGGGGAAGAGGGTGTACGACTACTCTCAGCTTGTTGACCCTAAGTACGTAAGTGTGGCGTAGTTGATAAAACCCGCATGGCTTCTGTCTTTCCCACACAGCGAAATGACCATGGCGTGCGCAGAGAGCCAAGACTTGTTGCACATAAATGTAGATTTGTTGCCATCTTGAATATGATTGATAGAATTGTTTATTATCCTACAGCAGTGGTAGATTGCACATTTTACTGTATATAACTTGTTTTCCATCATGCTAGATATAAGCAAAGTCTCGGAACACTTCCCATTGGGTTTAATAATTCCTTTATTCAGGCCATTTCAGTCTATACATGCATATACTTGCTTCATTGATTGATTGCTCTCATGTTAAAACATAGAAGAAACCGCACACTGTATATTGATATATACAAGTTTTCCACTCAGCCAAAAGGGATTAATGTTACAATTGTATGGCAGGAAGAGCTCACCATGTCAAAGAGACAAAAGAAGAAGGCCCATGTGGTCGAGGAAGAGCCAAAAGTAGAAGTTGTAACTAAGACAGAATACATGTACGAGGACACAAAGTGCATTTCAGGCGTTGAACCTGAATACCAGTGGGGGGAAATCTATAGACTGATCTCCCAAAGAGAGGTTCCCGACATGGTATTAGAAGAAGAGTCCATATATGCAAACATAGAAATATCTTCACTGATGAGGATCGCCACCAGACCTGAGTTATTCTCGTGCACTGAAGTAATCGGTTGGATTCTGCCCTGGGTAGATGTCACAACAATGATCCTGGAGGATGTTGACAAACAGAGCTATGCTGCATACAGCCCCGGATATGTTTCCCTGGCCTACCACTTTCCAGAAGCCCAAGTGTTCTTATCTGATGACTGGTTAAACAACATTAGAATGGACTTGGTAGAAACCATGAAAAGAATGATGTTGACTGGAAAACATTTCAGGACCCGAGTAACAGGGGAATATGATACTGCAAGTTTAAGAGCTCCATACAGATTGATAGCCTTGATGCTCAACAGAATATTTGGAAGAGCTCATGGCAGGTTTCTCAAACTAGAATGGATACCTATCATTTTTTATGTTGCAACCCAGGGGACAATTTTCAACTGGGCCAACCTTGTCTCAAACAGTCTTTCCACTTGCTTGGCTTCGGCTTTAGGAGGAGTAAGCCAGAAGAGATCAGAATTCTATATGAATTCCATATTGATAGGCTTCATATTATGCAACCAGCCTTTCCCTAGTCTCAGGTGCATCTGGGACAAGGAAAGAATGCCTATCTATGCTGCTTACAACCCATTGTGGGCACATAAATATCATAGCCATTACAGAGAAATCTGTGAACACTTCCTTATGCCTCTATACACACTCATTTCTATCAAGGAGTGTGATTGTATGTCGGAGGAGGTCATGCAAGTGATAGAAGAGTACGCAGATTACTACTTGACTGAAAATGGCCTGTACTTCAGGATGTTCCGGGAGGATCAAGAGCCCCTTCCCTGCTGCCCAAATACGCAACGGATTACATTATCCACAAGGAGGCAGTCAGACAGGTGTTCCTGGATGGAATAGGCAGCTTTCTGTTTGAACATAAGAAGACTGCTTATCCTCCCTTGCCCTTCAAACTAGGAAGTTACAGGTTCATCAGGGTGAAACAAGCTGATGAATTCGTAGAAGAGCTGCAGAGGTTCCACTGTGGCGAGATGCCCTACCACAGAAATGACTCCCACGGTAAAGTTGCGGAACATTGCAAAGAAAACAAGGTGCATTTTGAGTATACCCACCATTTTGATAGGGAAGAGTCTGTCTTCTGAAATGCCCCGAACATGACAGCACTGAAGAGAAGATTCAAGAAAAAGATCACCACTAAAGGTGGGAAGGGGGATGAACAGGCTAAGGCTGAGGAAGCAGCAAAGAGAAGAAAAGAGGAAGCCCAGAGATTGGCACAGAAAGCTGCAGGGTGGCTGCACAGCGAAGAGGAAGGGAAAAGAAAAGCTACCCAAGAAGCAGCTGAGAAAGCCCAGGAAGCAGCTAAAGAAGCAGAAGAAGCAGCTAGAAAAGCAGCTGAAGAAGCGAAGAGAAAGCTCGATGAGGAGCTACAAAAGCAGGAAGTAGAGAGGTTGAAGCTGACACAGACTGAGACAGAAAAGTCAGCTTCTGAGATAGCTGGAGGGCAGACCCAGAAGAAGGAGGACCCAGAAGTTCGGGACCCACAAGTGCCTGCTTCCAGCACACCTGTGGTCTCCACATTCAAGCTAGTTCCTTTTGTTCAGAAAAAGGGAGAAGAAATCCCTGATTTCAACGCTTTCTATTATGATAGGGAAACAAAGAGAATAATGAAGAGAACAGAAAGGAAAGTTGAAGCAGGAGATATGCCTGGAAAAATGATAACGCATACGGCTGTTATGTTGGGAACAAACCAAGATCCAAGACTCACCTTGAGAGTCAGGACTGCACTACTCCATGCCTCAGAAGATAACATGGACAAGGTAATAACTGACTTGGAGCAGTCCAAGAAGTCCTCTGCTCAGTTGAAAGATACATTGAGGAGAGAGAGAGAAGAAAGCAATAGGCTTAAGAGAAAATATGAAGATATGCAAAGGGAAATGAAGTCCTCAAGGGCTAAAGTACAAGCCCTCCAAAGAGAAATACAAGTGATGGGAACTACCCAAGAATGCTTGGAGAAAGTACAGAACGAATACCAAGAGCTGAAGGTGGAGAAAGATCGGCTGCTGGAAAAGGTAGAAGAACTAGAGGAGCAGCAAAAGATCATCTTGCAGGCTAGTGAGCTACACTCCCAAGAACAAAGAGAGAAACATCAAGAGCAGATTTCTTCTCTGATCACTGCTCTGGAGGAAGTAAGAGAATAGCAGGTTAACCTCCAGCCATTCAAAGAGCATGTCTTGGCCCAAAAGGCCAAGATGCTGCAGCTACAGACTGCTGTTGAAGAGGAGAGATGTAGAGTGCTGCAGATCGATGGCCGATTGGAAGAGATCTTGGAAACTGCATCTTACTTTGTGGACAGATCTCAGGATGTCCTCGAGGTCCTGACTGGAAGAATGGCGAGGCTAGAAAACAACGAAGAAACTCCAGCAAAGCTTCCATCAAAAGATAAACAAGCGCTCAAGCGGGATTATAACTTAATATAATTTGCTATTAACACCATAGAGGATTTCAAGAAAGCAGTCAAGAAGATGAAAGGAGCCTGCATGGAATTTTTCAGAAGAGTCCTCATCACATACAACCGGTGCCAGGTAGAGGCCGAGCAGAGGCTGGATGATTTCCCAGACCACGATTCATTTATGGAGATGTTGCAGAAAAGACATCAGGATGAAGAAGCAAGAATGCAACGCATTAAGGCCATTGATGACCAGATTCTGAGAAGCGAAGTAGGCCATTCAGCAGTTAGTGTGCAGCTTTTGGAAGACCAGCTTTGATTGAGCGCTGCTAGAGTGGAAGCTATAAGGAACCAGGCTGAAAATTTTGAAATCAACATTCATTTTTTGGAATCCTGCGCATTTGAGGGAATTGCCTCTGAAGCTGCGAAATGGAAAAAGTTTCTAGATGCCCAAGTGGGACCCTCCTCGTAAAGGAGTGGTCACTTTTTTGCAATTTGTAACGATTTTGTAAATCTTTGAGGAAGAGTAAATTTTTGGGAGGCGAAGAGTTGGGAAGCCCAAAAGGTACTTTTGGGCAGCCCAACAGTTCCACCCTTTTGTATAAATGTAATAGACTTAGAGGGAAAATAGGCTTTTTCCCAGTTAGACTAGAAAGCGATATTGTAAGAAGAACTATTTCTCTTTGCAATAAATAAATATGGTTCGCCTGTTGGAGGAAGATTGGTGGAATGTCCAAATGTTATGCTGTGGATGGCTGAAAGATGAACTATTTTGTTTTCCAGTTTTTGTCCATTAACCGTGAGATTGTTCTAACCCTTTGAACCTATGTTCTTGTCTGAATGATTTCTGGTTTATTTTGTGGAATGACCACCATGAGTAATGTATGCGGTTCATAAAACAATTGGCTAGCTGGTTGTTAAAAAATATTTAATCGTTCATGCATTGTGGAAAGAAATATCAGCTAACTGTAGTTTCTCTTTATATTGCATGTACAATACACATTACTCACAAATAATTTACAGTTTGCTCCTCAGGGATAGATAGATAGTTAGTTTTATTTATGTGCATGTGATTTAGATGCTAGTGAGCCTAAGACGAGAGGTAAGAACCTGCGCATCACATTGTGACTACCCCTTGTATCTTTATCACCTTGCATGGTTAATTAGGCATCTGCACATCATATTTAAGTCAAAAAATACAAAAATATACACGGTGGACCGGGCCGCAACCGGTAAAGCCTTGTTTTGTTACTTTGACCTACGGTAGCCGGACCGCAAACCGGATGGATTCCCTATACCAAACAGTCAATGGGCTAGTTGGGAACGTTGACTGGGGAGAATCCCTTTCTGTTGTTACCTACAAATTTTCAGGCCTCGACAACGTTGTCTGCACTGGTTTTCTCCAGTTTGTGTATGGCCATCCGGGGGGGAGGTTTCTTTTCTTTTGCAATAGGAAGGCATTTTTACTTGGTTTGTTTTGAAATGCTGAAGGTTTTGGTTTTTCATTGTTTTGGTCGCTCATGTTTGGGACTAGGGTTGCGGTTTTTGAGGTTGCGCCTCGTTTCAATGGGATTGGCGATAGGACGTTTTATTTTGGAATCGATAGCGCTGAGGATGTAGTTTTGATGAGACTATTTTCTTTGCCAGGAGAAATTCTACATTTTTAGCGAAGCCATGATGTTATTGGTTGATCAAGCTAATTTTTAGTCATGGGCAGGATCTAGGATTTTTTTTTGGCAGACTTATCTTGTGCAAGAGTATTTGGTAGTTAGATCTGGTTCTGTATTTTACATAGATTCAGTCATGACTAACATGGCCGAGGTAAATGCTTATGTACTTTTGTCTTCGTTCTTTGAATATAGGTTGAATGGCTCAACAGGACCTAAATGACTTTTGTTGTATGAAAGGGCAATTTTTTCGAGCATGAGATGTCAAAAAGGCAGAAAAAGAAAGCTCCTGTAGTGGAAGAGGAACCTGAGGTAGAAGTTATCACAAAGGTTGAGTATACTTACGAAGACACCAGATGCACCACAGGAGTGGAACCTGAATACAAGTGGGGCAAAATTTACAAACTGATATCACACCATGAAGTACCTGACATTGGTTTTGAAAAAGAAACGATATATGCTAATATTGTTTGATGAAGATTGCTACCAGGCCTGGGCTTTTCCCATGCTCAGAATTAATTGGATGGATTCTGCCTAGGGAAAACGTGACTACCATGATTCTGGTCAACACTGACAAATAGGGCTATGCTACTTACAGCCTTGGTTATGTATCATTAGCCTACCACTTACCAAAAGCCTAGGTTTACCTAACCGAGGATTGGCTAAAGGAGATTAATCTTGACCTGGTTGAAACATTGAAAAGAATGCTAGTCCCTAGTAAGAGTTTCTGAACCAGACCATCAGGGGAATACAACACAACTACCTTAAGAACCCCTTATAGGTTCATTTATTTAATTCTGAACAGAATCTTTGGGAGATCCCACGATAAAAGTTTTAAGTTGGGATGGGTTCCTATCATCTTCTGTGTAGCCACCCAAGGGACTGTGTTCAACTGGGCAAACATTGTGTCAAATAGTCTCTCAGCTTGCATTGCTTCAGCCTTGGGAGGGGTGTCCAAGAAAAAATATGAGTTCTACATGAGCTCCATATTGATTGATTGCATACAGTGCACCTAGTCATTCCCAAACCTAAGTTGTATTTGGGACAGAGACAAAACACTAGTATACACATCCTACAAGCCATTATGGGTGCATAAGTACTATAGTCATTATAGAGAAGTGTGTAAACACTTTATTATGCCGTTGTATACTATGATTTTCTTGAAAGAATGCAATTTCATCTCTAAAGAGGCATTGCAAGTCATTGAGGAGTATGCTGATTACTACTTAACTGAGGACAGGATGTATATTAGAATGTATGGCTGCTCTAAAGCACCTTCACTGCTTCCCAAATATGCCACTGATTATGTGGTACACAAGGAGGCAGTCAGGTAGGTCTTCTTGGATGGCATAGGGTTTTTTTTGTTTGAGCACAAGAAGGCGACTTATCCTCCCATACCGTTCAGATTGGGAAGTTATAAGTTTTCAAGAGTTAAAAAGGCTGATGAGTTTGTAAAGGAACTGGAGAAATTTCATTTTGGAGAAATAAACTTCCATAGGAATGATTCTCAAATAAAGTCGCAAAACATTGCAAGGAAGCCAATGTGAATTTTGAGTATACAAGCCATTGGGACAAGGATGAATCAATTTTCCGAAATGCAGAAAACATGACTGCATTACAAAGAAGATTCAAAAAGAAGATCAGTACTAAATGTGGGAAAGGCCAAGCTGAACAGAAGAAAGTAGATGAAGAGGAGGCTAGGAAAAGAGAAGAAGATGCTAGGAGACTAGCAGAGGAGGATGAAAGTTGGCTTAGAAGTGAGGAAGAAGAAAAGAAGAAAGCTGAACAAGAAGCAGTTAGAATTGCAGAAGAAGATGCTAGGAGTGAAGAAGAAGAATGGAAAAAGAAAGAGGATGAGGAACTCAGGAAACAGGAAGTTGAAATACTGAAACTGACAGAATCCATGATGGAGCAACAAAATTCTGACCTTGCAGACACTCAAGTTCAAGATCTGGGTAATCCTGATTCTCAAGACCCTAATGCAACTGCTAGCACCACCTTAGGACAGGTTGTTGTTTCTGGCCTAAGACTGATCCCTTTTGAACAAAATAAAGGGGAAGAAGTTCCAAACTTCAATACCAGTTTTTATGACAAGGAAAAGAAAAGAATTGTGAAGAGGACCGAGAGGAAATTTGAAACTGGGGGGTAGTCAGGGAAGATGATAAATGATAAAACCTTGGTACATGGAATGAACAAGGACCCGAGATTCACTATCTGAGCTAGAGCAGCATTGATCGATGCCTCTGAGGATAATGTGGATCAAATAATGACTGACCTTAAGCAATCAAGGAAAACTTCTTCCCAACTGAAAGATACACTTCGAAGGGAGAGAGAGGAAAGCAACAAACTGAAAAGGAAGTTTGAAGACATGCAAAATGAAGTAAATTCTTCAGAGGCAGAGCTTCAATCCCTCCAAGTAGACAAGACGTCTTTCAAAGTTTCCCAGGAAATCTTAGCAAAATTGCAGCAGGAATATTAGGAGCTAATGACAAAAAAGGATGAGCTGAAAACAACATATGAAAGTCTTCATGTAGAAAGACATCGGCTGCAAAGTAAGATTGGGGAGATGGAATTACAAAAGGCTACTTTGGAGAAGTCAGAGAAACAATCTCAGTTGCAAGCAGCAGAGTTTAAAGAACAAATTGCTTCATTAGCAGCATCTTTGGAAGAAGCCAGGGAATAGAAAACCAGCATTCAGCCTTTCAAAGAACATGTTTTAACACAAAGAAGCAAAATGCATAGGCTGTAGGTATCCATAGAAGAAGAGAGGTGCAAGGTTTTGCAGATAGATAATAGATTAGAAGAAATTTTGGAGACTTCTTCATATTTCGTAGACAGATCTCAGGACATTTTAGAAGTCTTAACGGGAAGAATAGCGAGATTGGAGGCCAATGAGGAGATCCCTACAGACTTACCAGCAAAGGATCAACAAGTCTTAAAACAAGACTATGACTTGTTAGAGTTTTCCATAAACACAGCTGAAGAATTTAAGAAGGCTGTAAAGAAGATGAAGGGAACTTGCACTGAGTTTTGTAGGAGACTGTTGATCACTTACAACCAATGTCAGGTGGCTGCTGAGCAGAGAATAGATGCGTTTCCAGAACATGACCTATTCATAGAGATGTTACATAACAGATATCAAGAAGATGAATAGAGAATTCAACAAGTCAAGGCCCTAGACGAGCAAATCTTAAAAGATGAAGTATCTCATTCAGTGGTCAGTGTGCAGTTACTGGAAGATCATATACGCTTAAGTTTATCCAGGATTGAAGTAATTGGAAATCAGGCAGTGAAGTTCAAAATTAATATTTGTTTTCTCGAGCCTTTTGAGTTCAAGAACATTGCATCAGAAGCCTTAGCATGGAAGAAGTTCCTGAACAATCAAGCGGGGCCCTCCACTTAAGTGCTTTATTAGTTTGTTTAAATGTAATATATTGTAAATTGTATAAGCACTAAATATGAGAAAATTGTGGGAGATGAAGCGTTGGGGAAGCCCAGGAGTCATTTGGGGGCAACCCAAATTTTTTTCCTTTTTGTATAAGTATAGGAGAATTAGGTAGAGAAGGGGCTTTTTCCTAGTGAGACTTGTGAAAAACTTGTTGTAAGAGGAACTATTTCATTTTGCAATAATATAATTACAATTTTGCTTGTTGGAGAAAGTGTTGTGTGGAATGTTCAAATGTGATGAAATGAACAATGTTGAAGGGGAACTATTTCGTTTTCAGCTTTGTTTCATTAACTGTGATATCGTTCTAACTTTTTGAACCTATGTTCTTGTATGAATGTTCTCTGGTTTATTTTATGATAATTTCCACTATGAGTAATGAATGTTTTAACAAATGATGAGCTATCTTGGTGTGCATATCTCTATTCATGTTTATGTGTTTTGATTTTAATAATAGCTGTCTGTGATTTATCTTAAGATATGAGCAGTAATACATTACTCATTAATTGATAATCTTGCTCCCTAGGGATAGCTTAGTTAGTCTTGTTTTCTGTTGTGTGTGATTTAGATGCGATAGAGTTTAAGATGAGAGGTAAGAACCTGTGCATCACATTGTGACCGCTCCTCGTATTCTTTATCAATATGCATGTTAGATAGGCACTTGCATATCATACTTAAAGTTAAAAAATACAAAATATACACGGTGGACTGGGCCGCAACTGGTAAACCCTTTATTTTTGTTACTTGACCTACGATAGCTGGATCGCAAATCGAACAGATTCCCCATACCAAACAGTCACGGGCTAGTTTGGAACGTTGACTAGGGAGAATCCATTGTTGTTGTTACCTACGATTTTCCATGCCTCAATAGTTTCTGGTGCTAGAAGGAGGGCCACCAGTGCATGGCTAGCCAGGGAAATCCATTTCCTTGAAGTTACTCCACCAGTGATAGTTTTGAAAGCAGTTTATTTCCTGATCTGAATACTGAAGAGAATATAGAACATTTGTTTTCTGTGGACAACCAAGTAGTTAATGATCTAAGAAGACATACATGGGCCTATGTTAAGAGTATTGGAGGGTTACCCACTATCCTTCATTTACCCTGAAGAGAATACAAGAAGAAAGACCGTCCCATCTTGGAAGATTCAGTGTTGGTTGGAGATTTGGAAGAATTAGTAGAAGTAGCATTACAGGAAGTTGTTCAGCCTTTGAATCAAGTAGGCCCTAATACACCTAACGGTTCGTCTGTCCATACTCCTGTTCACTCACCTCCTCACTCTCCACCTAGAATCATGGCAGGCGTAAATGCAAATCCACCACCTAACCCACCAAATCCACCACCTGCTTGGAAAGCCATATCACCTCTAAACTTAGCACCTCTGTTGCATGACTTACCCCAAGCTTTTGAGAAGATGCTACCCAAGTTTGATCCAAATGAGAAGATTTTAGTAGATGGCCATTTGCAAAGTTTCTACTTGGAAATAGAAGGATTAAGGGCTGGGGAACATGAGGATGTAGTATGTAGACTTTTTTCGCATACCCTTAAAGGAGAAGCAACATCATGGTATTTTGGTTTTCCTGCAAACTCTATCCCAGATTGGGATACCTTTGAAAGGATTTTCAGAAGTAAATATGAAGCCCAAAAGACACATGCAACGCTAATGAAAGGTTTAGACACTTTGAAAAAAGAAAGAAAGGAAAAGGTACTTAATTTTACTTAAAGGTTTTATGCTTACCTCAAGAATTTCTTTGCAACTAATAAGCCCTCTAACAATGTTTTGATTGATTATTATACCTCAGCTTTAGGTCTTGACTTGGCTATGTTCGCAAAAGCTCAAGTTAATCCTACGTTATCTAAGACTTATGAAGAAGCTGAAAGAGTAGAGGCTGAAAAGGAAAGTATAGAAGATTAGCCTAAGCAATCTGGAGAAAAACCTTTTGGGAAGAAAACCTTATTACTGTCTAAACCTAAAGAGGAGCAATCACATGATTTTGAGGGGATGTTAAAAATGATGCAGAAGCTTTCCAATAGAATAATAGATTTGGAGAAAGAAAAGGAAGTTCAGAAAGCATATAAGCCATATTACAAGAGAAAAAAGGATAACAACCAATCCAAACCTCCTCCATACGGTCCGACATCTATGAATTTGACAGAGGTAGGTATGGATAATTTTTGTACTTTCCACCAACAACCCCATTCTAAAAAAAAATTGTCCTCAATGGATAAATTCAATGACATTGGTAATGAATTAGCTATTGAATTCTAAATTAACTGAGGATAGTGATGAAGAGGAAAAGGGTAGTAAGACCAAAGAAAAACAAGAGAATGATACCATGTTTTTATGGGACTGTGTCTCGCTTTTTGATACAGAAAGAAGTACTTTGAAACCTGAGGGGATACTAGAAACAAAAATGACAACAAAAGTCCTAGATGTGGTGAATAAAGACAATTCAATGCTTTCAAAGATCAAGAAATTGCAAGAGAATGCCAAGAAACAACCAAAGAACAATGTTGATGGTGAGGTACCTAAAGTCACTATTACCAGTCAAGGTCCGAAGCAAATCAACATGCATGTTAAGCCTATGGAAGACCAAGTAGGTGATGACAAGGAAAATATAAAAAAACTTGAAGAACCAGAGGAAGATCTACCCATAGAAAATCAACCTATGGAGGAAGTTGTTGAAGTAATTGGGGAAGGGAAAACTAGGTTTGAAAACCCACCTTTCCTTTTGACTTTGGAAATTTTGAATCATAAGGTGCATAATTGTTTGGTAAATTCTGGATCATTATTAAATGTTATGCCACTCGTAGTTTGCAAAAAGATTAATGGACAGCCAAAACCTACTGCTTGGGAAGTTACTCAATTAGACAGAGCTAATGTGAAAGTAGTCGGGGAAATGGAGAGTGTTCTCATTCGTTTATCTGCAAATGAAAAGATATGTCAATATATTGATATTGTGGTGGCAGACATACCTGATGGTTATGGACTTATTTTGAACCGAGACTGGTCAGCGAGGTTAAAGGGGTATTTTGCTTCAAATTGGTCACATTTGTGGCTACCTCATAAAAGAGCCCCACATCACATCAAAATTTTAAGGGAACCCTACATGAAACACACTGTCACTAAGTTGGAAGAGGAAAACGAATCAGTAAATTCTGTTCTGGGGAATTATCTAATTGAGCTTGAACTAAGACATTTTGCATCAGAAGAAGCCAACTACTTATTAGACACCCAGCCCGATCTCCTTCAACATTCACGGGCTGATGAGATTGATTGTAAATTAGTAGATGTAGTTTTTGTTTCAAGAATAGTAGAATTAGATAATGGTTAGGTATTTCACATCTGCAGTTGATCCTAGCCCCTTAAATTACAAGTTTCTAGATCTATAGGGGTAGGCAGAGAATTGATCAGGTAGTGGTTAGTTCTCAAATTTTATTTTTCTTGGTTTTTTTCTCTTGATAACCTTGTACATAAATAATTTGACGTAGTTTTTCACTTTGATTTGTTGTTGTTGTTTCTAGTTAATTTTGGTTTGGTTTTGAATAAAAGAGGTGAACTTTTGGTTGCATGGAAAGCATCAGGGTTCTCGATTAACTAAAATCTTTGGGATAAGACTGTGTATTCTTGTTTGAACTGATAGAATTTATTCTCGTAAGTAGTTTTCCTAAATGGCTATGAACTCATTGAACTCTTGCTTAATCCTTGAACATAACTCAGAATCAAAAGGTCTGGAATACTATTTCGAGTCTCCATCCATTTCACATCTAAAATGTCCTAGGGGGTGACAGCAAAAGACCCACGGAAAGGAAGCAAGGTAAATATTTGAAAGCCTAAAGGCTGATAAGAGTCAAAACTCCTAAAAGAAGAAATACATATCAAAGCAAAGTATCGAATCATATGAATACAAATTTGACAAAAGTTTTTCTCTGTTCGTGAGCTGAAAATTAAATACATCTATCAAACAAAAAGACATTGTGGATAGAGGTGCCTGAATAAAATTCAGAAGAAAGGCATAAGGAGGACTCAAAAGAACAAAAGGTTCAAAAAACACAAAAGTGTAAAATGGCATGGGAATGAGGAACAAATGAATATTTCTGTTTACCATATGTTACAATCCTGTGGTGTCCAAGCTGGAAACTACCCAAAGACAGAGGTAAAATAAAAATCATCTACCAAGACTCAAAAGAGTTATCCTGACTTTGAGATTTTGGTGTTCCCATTTCCAAAATTGGACTGTCATCAATGATTTAAGTGCATATGTTTGCCATTGTAGGAATACAAGCATCTAGAAGAATTCAAACTAATAGCTTAATGGATAAACAGTATTTTACTGAGGGAAGAGTTCATTTAGAAATATAGGGTTCACCAGGTAGTCGCCAATTGTTACAGCTGTAACGATTTCCCAAATTTCTAAAAATTCGGGACCCTCCTTTTAATTTTGTCTTGCTTAGCTTGGTTGGGATTGCTTGATTTTACTGCAATTTCAGATTTTTTGATGATGATTGTTAAAATAATATCTTTATGCTGATGCCACATTTTATGACTTACATTGATTTCTTACCCCACTATCGAAATTTGTTGAAGCTATGAATCGGAACCACAGTTAACTATGCATTCACCGTTGCGGAGGTGCAGTTGAATGAAGATCTGATCTAAAGTGTTACTTTCCACCAATGCAATTTCTTTTTATTTTATTATAGACGTCCTTGTTTGAAAACCGTCAGAACTCTAGTGCTTTGCAGTATCACCGTTTTGGATGACATATTGTGAGCGCCATGACGGATGTTTCGATTTTTTTTGATTCCCATCAGTTTTGTTTCACAAGGCCTTAGTCTATTTTGGTCCGTCGTTGCGGCTCCATAAGGGACTAATCTTTCGCTTTAGTTTTTGCTTTGGCCGATGTTTGATGCTTTGTCGATGTTTCGCTTAAGTCATTTCTTTTTTACCTCTGATTTTGATTGGTCTACGGAACTCTTTGTCTTTACAGCTTCTGTCGTTGCGGTGTTCCAACCAACTTATGGTCTGAGCTTTTAGTCTATTTGAGCTCCGATGCGGAGTTAATTTTTTTTTCTCACCGATGTTTTGCTTTGCATTGCAGAACTCATAGTTGTTTCGTCTTCCGCCATTGCGGTGCATTAGCGGACTTGATCACCGATCCCTTAGTTACTCTGCCACCCGATTGTCATGTTTTCTCGTCGGATGTTTTTACTGAGAGATATATATATATTGGGGGTTTGGGGGCATTTTTCTATTATTTTACCTGTGAACCCATGCCTACGCTATCATTGTCGTTTCGAACTGGGCATTGTACTTGCTATCGGTAGCTCATTCATAGGTGGCATTGTCGTGGAAGCTTTCATATTCTTCTTGTTAGCTGCACAGCTCCTTGCTAGGGAGGCCAATCGTTCGATTCTACCCCTTCATTTGAGTTTTGAACTAGGGTTGTCTTCCTTGGTTAAGTTTTCCCTCCATGGTTAATGGACACCTAGGTTTATGGTTTTATTAGCATATGTGTAGTTTATTTTGACAGTATGGCCATCTGAAGGGTTTTTTTTTTGTTTTCCTGATGATTATTGCGGTGCCGTTATGATTTTTCAAACCTTACATGACTGTTTGGGAAACTGGTGCAGACAAGCGTTACGCTATCTGCATCGATTTTCTCCAGTTTGTGTATGGTCATACGAGGGGGGGGGTGTTTTATTTTCTTTTGCAGTAGGAATGCGTTTTTCCCTGGTTTGTTTCGAAATGCCGAAGGTTTTGGTCGCTCATGTTTGGGACTAGGGTTGCGGTTTTTTGAGGTTGCTCCTCATTTCGATGGGATTGGTGATAGGATTTTTTATTATGGAATCGATGGCGCCAAGGATGTAGTTTTGATGACACTGTTTTCTTTCCCGGGAGAAATTCTACATTGTTAGCGAAGCCATGATGTTATTGGTTGATCAAGCTAATTTTTAGTCATGGGCAGGATCTAGGATTTTTTTTTGCAGACTTATCTTGTGCAAGAGTATTTGGTAGTTAGATCTGGTTCTGTATTTTATATAGATTCAGTCATGACTAACATGGCCGAGGTAAATGCTTATGTAGTTTTGTCTTCGTTCTTTGAATGGCTCAACAAGACCTAAAAGACTTTTGTTGTATGACAGGGCAATTTTTCCGAGTATGAGATGTCAAAAACGCAGAAAAATAAATCCCGTGTAGTGGAAGAGGAACCTGAGGTAGAAGTTATCACAAAGGTTGAGCATACTTACGAAGACACTAGATGCACCACAGGAGTGGAACCTAAATACAAGTGGGGAAAAATTTATAGACTGATATCACACCATGAAGTACCTGACACTGGTTTTGAAGAAGAAACGATATATGCTAATATTGAAATATCTGCTTTGATGAAGATTGCTACCAGGCCTAAGCTTTTCCCATGCTCAGAAGTAGTTGGACAGATTTTGTCTAGGACAGACGTGACTACCATGATTCTATCCAACATTGACAAACAGGGCTATGCTGCTTATAGCCCTGGTTATGTATCATTAGCCTACCACTTACAAGAAGCCTAGTTTTACCTAACTAAGGATTGGCTAAAGGAGATTAATCTTGACCTGGTTGAAACATTAAAAAGAATGTTGGTCCCCGGTAAGAGTTTTCGAACCAGACCATTAGGGGAATACGACATAGCTACCTTAAGAACCCCTTATAGGTCCATTGCTTTAATGCTGAACAGAATCTTTGGGAGATTCCACGACAAATTTTTTAACTTGGGATGGGTTCCTGTCATATTCTGTGTAGCCAACAAAGGGACTATGTTCAACTGGGTGAACATTGTGTCAAACAGTCTCTCAGCCTGCATTGCTTCAGCCTTGGGAGGGGTGTCCCAGAAAAAATCTGAGTTCTACATGAGCTCCATATTGATTGATTGCATACTGTGCACCCAGTCATTCCCAAACCTAAGGTGTATTTGGGAGAGAGACAGAACACCGGTATACACAGCCTACAAGCCATTATGGGTGCATAAGTACTACAGTCATTACAGTGAAGTGTGTGAACACTTTATTATGCCATTGTATACTATGATTTTCTTGAAAGAATGCAATTGCATGTCTGAAGAGGCATTGCAAGTCATTGAGGAGTATGTTGATTACTACTTAACCGAGGACGGGATGTATATTAGAATGTATGGCTGCTCCAGAGCACCTTTACTGCTTCATAAATATGCCATTGATTATGTGGTACACAAGGAGGCAGTCAGGCAAGTCTTCTTGGATGGCATAGGGAGTTTTTTGTTTGAGCACAAGAAGGTGACTTATCCTCCGATATCGTTCAAATTGGGAAGTTATAAGTTTTCAAGAGTTAAAAGGCTGATGAGTTTGTAGAGGAACTGGAGAAATTTCATTTTAGAGAAATAAACTTCCATAGGAATGATTCTCGAAATAAAGTTGCAGAACACTGCAAGGAAGCCAATGTGCAGTTTGAGTATACAAGCCATTGGGACAAGGATGAATCAATTTTCCGAAATGTAGAAAAGATGACTGCATTAAAAAGAATATTCAAAAAGAAGATCAGTACTAAAGGTGGGAAAGGCCAAGCTGAACAGAAGAAAGCAGATGAAGAGGAGGCTAGGAAAAGAGAAGAAGAAGCTAAGAGACTAGCAGAGGAGGCTGAAAGTCAGCTTAGAAGTGAGGAAGAAGAAAAGAAGAAAGCTGAACAAGAAGCAGTTAGAATTGCAGAAGAAGCTTCCAGGAGTGAAGAAGAAGAAGGGAAAAAGAAAGAGGATGAGGAACTCAGGAAACAGGAAGTTGAAAGACTGAAACTGACAGGGTCCATGATGGAGCAACAAATTTTTGACCCTGCAGACACTCAAGTTCAAAATCTGGGTAATCCTGATTCTCAAGACCCTGATGCAACTGCAAGCACCACCTTAGGACAGGTTGTTGTTTCTGGCCTAAGACTGATCCCTTCCGAACAAAAGAAAGGGGAAGAAGTTCCAGACTTCAATACCATTTTTTATGACAAGGAAAAGAAAAGAATTGTGAAGAGGACCAACAGGAAATTTGAAACTGGGGGGCAGTCAAGGAAAATGATAAATGATAAAACCTTGGTACATGGAATGAACAAGGACCTGAGATTCACTATCCGAGCTGGAGTAGCATTGATTCATGCCTCTGAGGATAATGTGGATCAAATAATGACTGACCTTGAGCAATCAAGGAAAACTGTTGCCCAACTAAAAGATACATTGCGAAGGGAGAGAGAGGAAAGCAACAAATTGAAAAGGAAGTTTGAAGACATGCAAAATGAAGTAAAGTCTTCAAAGGCAGAGCTTTAGTCCCTCCAAGTAGACAAGACATATTTGGAAGTTTCCCAGGAAAGGTTAGCAAAATTGCAGCAGGAATATTAGGAGCTAATGACAAAAAAGGATGAGCTGAAAACAACATATGAAAGTATTCATGTAGAAAGAGACCAGCTGCAAAGTAAGATTGGGGAGCTGGAATTACAAAAGGATACTTTGGAGGAGTTAGAGAAACAATCCTAGGTGCAAGCAACAGAGTTTAAAGAACAAATTGCTTAATTAGCAGCATCTTTGGAAGAATTCAGGGAACAACAAACCAGTATTCAGCCTTTAAAAGAGCATGTTTTAACAAAAAGAAGCAAAATGCATAGGCTGCAGATATCCATAGAAGAAGAGAGATGCAAGGGTTTGCAGATAGATAATAGATTAGAAGAAATTTTGGTGACTTCTTCATATTTCATAGACAGATCTCAATACATTTTAGAAGTCCTGATAGGAAGAATAGCGATATTGGAGGCCAATGAGGAGATCCCTACAGACTTACCAGCAAAGGATCAACAAGGATTAAAACAAGACTATGACGTGTTATAGTTTGGCATAAACACAGCTGAAGAATTTAAGAAGGTTGTAAAGAAGATGAAGGGAACTTGCACTGAGTTTTGTAGGAGAGTGTTGATCACTTACAACCAATGTCAGGTGGCTGCTGAGCAGAGAATTGACACGTTTCCAGACCATGACCTGTTCATAGAGATGTTGCAGAACAGATATCAAGAAGATGAACAGAGAATTCAATAGGTCAAGGCCTTGGACGAGAAAATATTAAAAGATGAAGTAGCTCATTCAGTGGTCAGTGTGTAGTTACTGGAAGATCATATACGCTTAAGTTCAGCCAGGATTGATGTAATTAGAAATTGGGTAGCGAAGTTCGAAATTAATATTCATTTTCTCGAGCCTTCTGAGTTTGAGAACATTGCATCAGAAGCCTTAGCATGGAAGAAGTTATTGAACAATCAAGTGGGGCCCTCCACTTAAGTGCTTTATTAGTTTGTTTAAATGTAATATATTGTAAATTGTATAAGCACTAAATATGAGAAAATTGTAGGAATAAAGCATTGGGGAAACCCAGGAGTCATTTGGGGGCAACCCAAATTTTTTTTCCTTTTTGTATAAGTATAGGAGAATTAGATAGAGAAGGGGCTTTTTCCCAGTGAGACTTGTGAAAAACTTGTTGTAAGAGGAACTATTTCATTTTGCAATAATATAATTACAATTTTGCTTGTTGGAGAAAGTGTTGTGTGGAATGTTCAAATGTGATGAAATGAACAATGTTGAAGGGGAACTATTTCGTTTTCAGCTGTGTTTCATTAACTATGAGATCATTCTAACTTTCTGAACCTATCTTCTTGTATGAATGTTCTCTGGTTTATTTTATGATAATTTCCACTATGAGTAATGAATGTTTTAACAAACGACGAGCTATCTTGTTGTGCATATCTCTATTCATGTTTATGTGTTTTGATTCTAAGAACAACTATCTGTGATTTATCTTAACATATGAGCAGTAATACATTACTCATTAATTGATAATCTTGCTCCATAGGGACAGCTTAGTTAGTCTTGTTTTCTGTTGTGTGTGATTTAGATGCGAGAGAGTTTAAGAGGAGAGGTAAGAACCTGCGCATCACATTGTGACTGCTACTCATATTCTTTATCAATATGCATGTTAGATTGGCACTTGCATATCATACTTAAAGTTAAAAAATACAAAATATACACAGTGGACCAAGCCGCAACCGGTAAAACCCTTTATTTTGTTACTTGACCTACGGTAGCCGGACCACAAACTGGATGGATTCCCCATACCAAACAATCACGGGCTAGTTGGGAACATTGACTAGGGAGAATCCCTTGCTGTTGTTGCCTACAATTTTCCAGGCCTCAATGATTTGTTAACTTTGCTCGGCGGTTGCTAGAGAGTGAACCCCCTGCAAACCATGCAACAAAGGCCCAACAAGTTTTGCAGGCATGTGAGAGGTAGTTGCAAGATGTCAATAAACTGAATTATGACTTCATAAATCCTTTTGTTGTTTGTGGAACAACTTTCACACCCATATACCATGGTCAGAAGGATGTGTCCTATCCATACTATACAGCATGCTTTGTTCCAAGCATATAAGGGAATCGCTGCACTATATGTGAGCTTACAGTTGTGGTTCTGATGCTTCTGGGTTACTTTGTTCAACTACTCAGATAAGGTGATGTCAGCATTGGACACATGCTAACTATGCTTTTTTATTTCAATAAGTTTCATTGCCTGCATATAGGTCCAGATTGATGTTGTACTCTGCCTTTGAGAACCGTGTTGAGAAATATGCCAAGAGAGTTTGTAACAATCCTTAGAAAAACTTCAGAGCCTTCTTAAGCGATTGGAAGACACAGTTTATTGAGACTGAAATGAGGGTAGAAGTAATTTTCCTTGTTTTTTCATTGTTTACTATCCGAAATTTAAGTCTGTTTTTTTTCTTCCCTTTCCCAATATTGGACAATAAGTGCAAGCCATTTAGCTTATGTCTAGTGGAGAATTTTTGATAGACACCAGGGTGTTTATCTTGTATTTATCATGCAGGTTTTCTAGTGGACTGTTGAGTATAAACAAGCATTAGGATTTTATTAAACAAACTGAGGAAGTTACATTTAAGTATTCACATTAAATTTAACTGCTCGAGTGCTTTTTGCAATTGTAGATAACTTCATTCCTATCTCTGTCAACTAATATTTAACTGTTTTAATTGTATAGCTGGTTTTCATATGATGTTCGTGTAATGAAATGAGTTCTTAAATGAGATCTGTATTGGTTGTTGTTTAAAAAGACTGTATAGGTATTGACACAAAATTATTCTCGGAGGAGAGACAAATACGAGGCAGGCTATTTCTTCTGATAAGAGTCGATCCTGTACTTTGTTACTTATTGAGAGGCATGGTATTGTTTTATTGAAATATTTTGACAATTGTGTTTCAATTTTCTTATATTGTGAAAATAATTGTTTTCCATTGATGTTGTCATGTTTTATCTTCTTAAGAGGAGCATTTGCTACCTATGCATGTGTGATCGTCTTATATAGCAAGTTGCGTTACATAGGAGGATATTGGTCTTAGCCAAATGGCTGAATTTTGGATGTTCTAAAATTGTGTACTTCAATTTGTTTAAGCTGCAAATTTTGCGGTATTGCTAATGTGTGTATTACAGTATAATTTATAAATAAAATGCAAAATATTCTTGATGTTGTTTTACGCGATTCCAGTAACTGGCTCTATTTTTTTCTTTTTGAGTAAATTGATCATGCAGAGTAACAGTTCATACAAATCTCGTTGAGTATATTAATGAAAGAAAAAATGCATTTTTGAGAGGCAGCTGGATTGTGGGTCTTTGACATCTTTTTTATCTTGCAAATTTATTATCCTTTGTAGGTGTTTTTTCCTCAATACTAGAATTCCGTGGTTTTAATTGTCATATTTACGTTGGCTTTCTTCTTTGAAAATTTGGCATAGTAAAATTTTATCTTCCACATTGCACTGAAATTTGGACATGTACAAAACTAAACTCCAGTGTTGAAATATTTCTTATATATTGCATTTTTGGTCCATTTCTGAGAATATGCATTATGTAGAGAAGTTTCTATACTCCAAGGCTGAATGCTCTGCCAAAGGAAAACATAATATAGATAAGGAAACATAACACTACATAGAATAACTAACTACAGGAAATGTTAGAAATACCGAGGGGAGAACCAAGGAAGTGACAATAAGTATTGAAGTCGGAAATCATAAACACCCTTGATCATGAGCCACAAGCTATTGGCTATGTCTTCCTTACCGCCATGAACCACTCACTACCTGTTTTCATCCAAAACCATCATATAAACTTGCACTGTGGAGGACTTAGAGGGACGATGGAACTCTTTGCTATGGGCACCAAACCGCCATTGATTTGGCCTACTCCTGCTAATGCTTACCACCATCATAGTAGGCCAATTCATATCCAAATTTCTTATAGAAACTAAGTTAAACTTGCTTGTCTTCACCATCATGGGTTTACCTCATGCACCAAGAGCCGAGCATAAAATCCATTTAAAAGAGTAATTACATAATAGGAAGATCGAGGATGAGGGTGTGTGCATGTAGTCTTGCGCCCTCCTATTTTCATGATCAAAGGTAATTTCCATCATTAATGAGGAGGGAGAGTATTAAGAGTTGATACTTAGGGGATTGAGCACCTTGTAATGTTTCCCCCATTTTCCTTGAATCCACCAAGCCTTAGGTAATTGCCCTCTTTTTCCAAGTCATCAACTAGATCATTTAGATCTCTCAAAATATGGTAGGACGTCACCCGCTGGAAGGCAACATGTCTTCTTGAAGTTCATAACTGATATCTTTCAATTGACATGCCATTTTTGTTTCTACCCATATTTTTTGATATAATGTATATGAATGGTTTTCATTGGAATCAAGATATACATCAAATTCATTAACTATGTAATAAAGCATGAAATGCAGAGATTGATTAGAATACAACATTCATTTTCAGCATACATGTTTTACTATTTTAAGTTGATATATTACCTTTGGTATCCATGATATTGAAACTCTCATCCTAATACACATAGACATGTCTATATGTATGTATTGTTCCAACCATTTGAGGGGATTCATATGTTGGAGAATGATGTACGTTGTCACTTCAATGAAAGGACAAACTTCTAATATGCGGTGTTCCTATGAGAGATTTACTTTCTCAAATGGTAAGAACTTTTGTTTTAGCAAACTGATTGAATTTTTCTGCCCCTTTCCATAGCCTTTTTATGGTATAATATGTTTATATCATAGAGAAAGGAGAGAATAACTGACACAGGACTTCTATTTCCAGTGCTTTTCTAATGAAATGCAAGATGTAAGTACCATTCAATTTTCCCTGTTATGAGAGCAATTGATTTGATTTATTTTTTATTTAGTTAGTTACCTCATTTTGTTTCACATTCTTAGGTCATTATGCCCGAATGTTCTTGACACCCTGCTTATCTGCTGCATTACCATTTTTGAAATAATATATTGATGTCAGACCAATAAGTTTTGAGCTTGGTTTTATTTTTGAATATTGATTGATGACAAGATGTTTATGATAATATGCCAAGGTATGGTTCCAACACCGTGCTATATTTTCTTTGGACTCCCCATCGTCATCTATTTTCCTAGTTATTCAGTTAGAAAAGCATGCAACTAAAGGAGGATTGACATCAGTATAATCTCGCAAAGAACTTGTAAGTATGTTTCCATCAAATGTGTCTTCCTTTTCAATTGTTTCCTTGTTTGATGAAGTTTACTTAACATTCTTTGCTCAGTGCTAAATTTTTCAGCATGGTTGTGTCAGTGACGGTGTTTCTTGATCTTGAATTTTGGACTCATATATTTATGCCAGTATAATTTGGATGTTTTGTTTCAATTGGAGTTTTCCTCAAATAAATGGAAGTTGTCTTTCTCTTTGAAATATCATATAAATCTTATGTTCTTCCCAATGTGACATTCCATTGATGTTCTATTGGTGTTCTATTCTAGTGCCTTTTGCTTTAGAGAATGGTTGAGCAATTTTATTTTTTATTTTTTGTAGTTATTTAATATCGTTGTCTTGTTGAATTTCAAAATTCTCCAATATGTAGTTTTTAGATCCCACAAAATTTCTTGGTTATAGTACAAATTTTAGGTTCTTGGAAGAAAAATCTTATAAGGATATATTTTCTGAATAGTGATGGAGCAGGAAGAGTTGAGTGATTTTGAAGATGAAATTTCAGGTTCATGTATAGGTGAAGATGGTAGGTACTTTCGAAAGATGGCATTAGTTTCCTTGATGCATCTTTTGTCAAAATATTCTTCCAGTTCAATAACCACCTTGTTTCTTAAAATTATCATGCGGGTCAATAGGATTGCATGTTGTGTTGTACAAAACCTTTTAGCACTGAAAATTTTGTTTAAATTGTACCCGGGTCTCCATGGTTGCAACAACATCACTATACTTGGATTACTCTAAAGATTACTCTAGACTGAGCCACTGTTTTGTCTTAAAACCTTTAATCAGGCTATTAATGAAGAAATTTGTCATCACTTATAGCCCAAGTCACATGGCTTTACCATAGTGGTTTTATTTATTAATGTTTGCTATGGCATAGAAGGATGGGGTAATTGAAATTTGATAATCTTGGAAAAATTAGTCAGAAGGGAGTTGTGAGAAATCTTCCAAATATTATAAAACTACCAAATCATGTTGTAGACACTGTCTTCATGGGAAACAAAAGAGAACAAGCTTAAAATTCAAAGAACATACAACCTCTTAGCCATTAGAAATAATTCAGACTGATCTGTGTGGACCAACAAGGATTAAAAGCTTTCAAGGTGAATATTACAAGTTTATGTTATTAATCGATGACTATATAAGGATGATTTGGGTGACATTTCTTAAAGAAAAATCAGAATCCTTTATGAAATTTAAATCCTTCAAAGCACTTGTTGAGAATCAACCAAATCGCAATATTAAATGTCTAGGATCAAATAACAGTGGAGATTTTACTGAAAATGAATTCAACAAGTTTTGTAAAATTCATGGAATCAAGAGGCAATTTTCAACAGCGAAAAATCCTCAGGAAAATGAATTAGTTGAAAGAAATAACATGACAGTTTAGGAAGCATCTAGAACTATGCTTAATGAAGCAAAAATTTCTTATAGATATTGGGGAGAAGTAGTATATAAACCCATCTATATACAAAACAGAGGACAACTCGGAGTGAATAGTTACAATACTCCTTATGAGATATGGTTCAGAAGACCAGCTTCAGTTAAATATTTTAGAGTTTTTGGAAGTAAATGTTACATAAAAAAGAAGATGAAAATGTAGGAAAGTTTGATTATAGAATGGATGAAGGCATATTTATTGGATATTCTTCCACAAAAAGGGCATACCAATATTACAATCTAAAGTACCACAAGATTATAGAAATTGAAAATGTAACCGTTGATGATATTAAGTCAAAAATACAAATCCAAGTAAGAGAGGATGTTGAAGAAACTAATGATGAAGAAATATATGATAAACAAAAAGAAGAAAGTTCACAAGAGGATCATGCTCTTGAAGAAGAAGAAGAAAGAGTAGAAAAATAAGACTCACAAGAAAGTGGAGGTGAAGACTCTCCAAGATCTGATACAAAAGCTCCATCTAGGAGAATACAAAAATATCATCATGAGACATAAATCATAGGTCTACAAAGAAGAATATTGTGGGAACCAAGTAGGTATTCAAAAACAAGTTAAATGAAAATGGAAAAGTGATAATAAACAAAGCAAGGTTAGTATGTAAAGGATATGCTGAAGTGGAAGGTATTGATTTTGAAGAAACCTTTGCACCTGTAGCAAGAATTGAAGCAATCAAAATGTCCTTGGCATTTTCATGTTACAAAAAGTTCAGAGTATATCAGATGGATGTAAAATCCACTTTTATTAATGGATAAAGAGTATATCAGATGGATGTAAAATATGCTTTTATTAATGGATAACTTTAAGAAGAAGTCTATGTTCAGAAACATAAATGTTTTCTCTTATCAGAAAATCAAAATCATGTTTACAAACTTAAGAAGACACTCTATGGTATTAAACAAGCTCCAAGAGCATGGTTCTCAAGACTTGACAATTATTTAAAGCAGGAAGGATATATAAGGGGGGGGGCACTGACAGTAATCTATACATAAAATTTGAAAACAAAAATATGATCATTATTGTACTCTACATAGACGATATCATATTTGTAAGTGATCTACAAATTCTAAGTGTAAACTTTGCTTCAGAAATTAAGAAATAATTTGAGATTTCAATGTTATGAGAACTATCATTCTTTCTAGGATTACAAGTATCTCAATCGGAAAAGGGACCTTCATCTCTCAAATAAAGTATATCAAAGAAATGTTGACACAATTCAAAATGGAAGAATCTAAACCTATTAGTACTCCTATGGTCACAGGTTGTAAATTAATAAAGGATGATGAATATTTAGAAGTAGATATTACTATGTATAGGTCAATGATTGGTATTATATTATATGTAAGAGCTACAAGAACAGATGTAATGCAGGATGTAGGTGTGGTTTCCATATTCCAATCATCCCAAAAGAAACACATGTTTTTGTGGTAAAGAGAATTCTTAGAGATATAAAAGGAACAATGGTGTTAGAATAGTAGATTCAAGCTAAACTAGTTAACATATCTAAGCAACCAACAACATATCATAAAATATAAGAATAGGAAAATAAAAGGACAAGAGAACACTGATATATGTGGTTCACCCTAATTGGTTACATCCACGGGAAGGTAGTCTTATATTATCTCTAGAATGTCTTCTCCAATCTTACAAGAGAGCAAAGCACAAATACCCCAAAGAATATAGATGATGTACACCAGTGTCACAATAGTACCACTACTACATCCATAATACATTATTATGTAGAGACTCACTTGACCCTATTATATACTAAGAGATGAGGATAAATTACTCTCACATATTGCATGTGGGATAATATAATTCTCCAAAATAGCATCTCTTAATACAATACCATGGACAAATACTCTACACAAGTAAATACAACACCATATAACTATGGGTTAAATGTATTACTCTTTTACATAAGATTGTAGACAACTCTTGACATAATACAAAGACATTAATACCTTCCAAGGAATATAATATATTCCAACACTCCCCCTTAATAATGGCTGGGAGAAGGGCCCACACTAACACTAAGGAAGGAAGGAGTCATTACTACTCCCCCTTGATGAAAACTTATAGAAAAACCAAAGCTACAAATAAGAAGAACACTTCGGCTGATGGAATTCGACGATGAACAACCGCTTCTCAATGAATCATGAAAGTGCACACAAACCAGGTTGTACAATAAAAAACCCAACAATAAAATTCCGTGAACATGTGACGAAATCGAATCGCAATATGCCTAGATCACCACAAGAAGCATCACAACCATACATGATAGCTGAAGAACTCTGATATAACATCCACACCAGTGTACAGATACCTTCTGAAGGCCGATACAACTGAACGTGTTGCTAAGAACACCAAAGTAGTGTACAAAAAAAACCCAGATGGCCAATACACATGCAGATAGCAGACATTATTCCAATCTAGGTGCAATATAAATATATGTAGAAGACCTCAAACATCAAAGAAACAAGACCCCAATGGTCTATACATCGAAAATGATATCACACAGATGAACATCATGACTTTAACAGTAGAAGAAGGTGCTTCATTAATCCTGGAATAAGATGAAATCCTAAACAGAGAACTTATCTACACAAGAACTTTCAATATTAAAGCATATAAAGATCATAAAACAAAATTGTTCATACAGAAATGAAAATGCTTATATACCAAAGGTTAGAAAACATCATATAAATGAATGGAAACATAATATGATCAAATAAAATATTAACTTTCTCATTAAGAAAAATGAAGTTACTTTTACACATTAAATGTCAGCCACAACATATAAATAGTCAGCCAAAGATTTCACTTAAATATATGAAAATTTAGTCATCAAGAAACTAATCTGAAGCATAGGTGCATTTCTTATTAGTTGATGTTAATATGCAAGAGATGAATGCCCTGAAAATGTCAATACTTCCATATAGGAATGTTAGAGACAAGTAGGAACAAGATAACCTTTGCAATCATAAGAAGTAAATAAAGAAGCATCACCAGTCATATGCCTAAATGCATCAAAATCCATTATCCATTCCACATTAAAAGAAGAATTATTAGGCAAAACAACAGATTCACATAAAGCTACTTGAGATTCATGAGAAATTTTCTTTTTAGCTTTAGCCATTAAACATTTTGTTTTGAAACAATTCTTTTCAGGATAGTTAGTTTTACCACAATGTTTACAAGGATCATATACTTTCTTTTGTTTATTATTTTCATTAGAAGCATGAAAAGCATGTCCAGAATTAGTATTAGAAGGATTAGAACCTTTAGAATTATTAAAACTTTTCTTATGATGCTTATTAAGTGCAGTTATAGCTTTATTAGGTGTGAGTTGTCTTGAAACAATTAATCTTTCTTGCTCATTGATCAATCCTTTACAAAAATAATCAAAAGTTTTCTTCGTAGTACTTTGAGACAATTCTAGAGCTCTATTCTTAGTTTGGATGAACATATCAAAACAAGATGGAATTTTACGTTCTACAAGAATAATAAGAGCAGTGTCAATTTTCTTGTAATCCTTACCACAACTATTTAATTTCTCATTTAAAGTTTTCAATTCAGCAAGATATAACTCAACTCTTTCAAAGTCAGCAAGTTCAAGGTCAAAGATCTTCTTTTCAAGATAATATGCAGAAACATCATCAGATTTATCAAATAAAGAGGAAATAATTTGCCATACCTAAACCGGGTTTTCTTCTTCCTCAATACTTACCTTAAAACTATCTGCAACAGTTTGACCAATGAGCCCCCTTGCTTGATCACTTTTAGCTTCCCATATAGCCAAATCATCAGCAATAGTAGGTGTCTTGTGTTCACCATTAACTATCCTCCAAAGATTCTTACTCCTAAGAACATCAATCATCTTTCTCTTCTAGGAAAGATAGTTAGAACCAACTAATTCAAGAACAGAAGCTACTTCATGTTGGAGTATTGGTATAACCTCCACATGGTATAACCGTTGCACCTCTGGGAATATAAAACAAGTGGACTAACCGCCACTCCTGGTGATAGGGCCTTGTGCTGGGTTTCAAATGTTCATCAATATTTGCAGGTTTTGGTGTAACGGAAAACCTCACATGGTATCAGATCCATTGTAGATCGATTTCTCTCCTTCAAAATTGTTTTGCAGGTTCGACATCAGTGACTGGGAGCCTTCTACTGACAGCCGGGACATATTTCTAAGCTATGGATCAATCTCAGAAGATCATCTTAACTCCCTTCAATTTCTTTGAATGGAAAGCAGAGATGGAGATACTGTTGAGAGTGAAAGGCCTCTACATGGTGACTATGGCAACAGAAGCAGAGCCCAATGCAACTGCAGAGAAGATAAAATGGCACAACAGGAGGGATGAGGCCTATGGTCTCATGTGTCTGAGTATTTCCAGAGACCTACTTTTCCATCTTGATGGATTGACATCACCGAATGAAGTATGGGAGAAGCTCACTGATCTTTTTGGAAAGACAGATGAGATGAGGGGACATCAAATCGAGAATGAACTGATCTCCCTGAGTCCAAATAGCTTTGAATCCCTGCAACTCTATTTCCCCAAGTTCAAAGCACTTGTTTTGTAGCTCAAAAAGTGTGGGATCGAAAAGAAGGATGATCAGCTGGTCTTGGCCATTCTCTCGAAGCTTGGCCCTGATTATTCAGTGTTTGTTTCGACCTTCTATGCCACAAAACTGACAGCTCGAACCTGGAAGATGCCTAGTCTTGCAGATTTCATGGAATCTCTCACACAAGAATAGGACAAGCTGGTGATGATGGGCACCATAAAACCATCCAAAGATCAAGCTCTGATTGCTGGAGATTTGAAGGTGGATTCAAAAAGAAAAAATAAAGCTAAAAAGCCACCCGAGCAAAAGAGAGACAAGAAACAGTCTCCGGAGGAGCCACAAGGTTCCAATAAGAACTACCAGAAGAAGAAAAACAAAGGTGAAATGAGCAAGTGCGCATACTGCAATAAGGGCAATCACACTAAAAGCTCTTGTATGAAGAAGCAAATAGACATGCTGACCCAACTCCTGGAGAAGAATGGCATCTCCCTTCCAGACCGCTCAAAGAAGAGAGAAAGAGGATCAAGTTCAGAAGACAGAGAGAGAGTTCATGAATTGGATGCTGGCACATCAAGCTCACCCAATTTTATCATTGATTCCGGAGCTTCAAGACACATGGTTTTGACCAAGGAGGCATTCTCCTCACTTGACATGTCGAAAGGACAACCTATAGTACTGGGAGATGACTCTCTCACTGAAAGTTTGGGCAAAGGGAGGATTGATCTTGATCATGGTCATTTCAGCAATGTGTTGTATGTGCCCGGTCTTGCCTCCAACCTCTTGTCAGTGTACCAGATGACCCATAATGGGTCTCCTAAGAAATTGATATTCTCCCCTGATGAAGTTGAGATCACAGAGATCTCAAGTTGTAGAGTCATTGCAAAAGGAGTTGTGAATCATGCTCAAAAGGTATACATGTTCTCACGCTTCCTACCCTACTCAAACCCCTCTACTCTTCGGATTCATGCTAATGAGGCTAGAAAGATTTGGCATGAAATATTTGGCCACCTAAATTACAAGTATCTTTCTGATCTTAGTGAAAAAGAGATGGTCATAGGGTTGCCCAAGATAAAAATTTTCCAAAGGAGTCTACCAAGGTTGTATCCTAGGAAAACAGCCAGAGCATAAATTTGACAGAGCTAGTCATGAGAGAACCTCTGCACCCCTCGAGCTGATCCACAGTGATGTTGTTGGCCCATTTCCTCATATGTCCATGAGTCAGGACAAATATGCATTGAATTTCATTGATGAATTTTCCAGGTATTGCTGGGTTTACTTCCTGAAACACAAGTCTGAAGTTTTTGGCCTATTCAAAGTCTTTAAGGCTTTGGTTGAGAACCAGTCTGGAAGGAAACTCAAGGTTCTCATATTTAACAATGGTGGTGAGTATGTAAAGTCTGATTTTATTAATTATTGTGCAGATGCAGGTATTCAGATGCAGCATTCTATGCCTTACACACCACAGCAAAATGGTGTTGCTGAGAGGAAGAACAGATCACTGAAGGAGATGGAAACATGCATGATGGAGGCCAAAACTTTGCCACCAAAGTACTGGGCCGAAGCTATCAAATGTGCAGCCTATATTAAGAATAGG
>LPNX011160446.1:29926-97418 GCA_001517045.1 Pseudotsuga menziesii | reverse complement strand
AGAATTCCAACAGAGAAGAGGAAGGCTTTGCAGCCCCAAATCCAAGAGTGTATTTTTGTTGGATACTCTGAAGATTCAAAAGGGTACAAACTAATAAATTTGAGCACAAACAAAGCCTTCATCGAAAGGTGTGTTTAGTTTGAAGAAGAACCCCTTGCAGCAGTGGAAGTTGGAGAAGCCTCTTCAACACCTGAACCTCTAAAAGTAAGTGAAGAGTTTGTTGAACATGCTGATTCTGATTTTTCTGATATAGATGAGTTTATTGCAGACCCTAACAGCCCTATAAGGCCAAAATTGGCATCCAAGACACTACATGCAGCAGGAGAGCTAGCTGGGGATCCCAATGACCCAAGAAGGACTAGATCTCAATTTGAGAGTGATCTGTGCATGAAGGATCCTATGTTTGCTGAAAAATGCTATTTGATAGTGGAATCTGATCCTAAAAAATATGAAGAAGTAGCAGGAGATCCAATATGGCAATCTTCCATGAAGGAAGAGTTCAACTCACTCCAGAAGAGCAACACATGGGAGCTAGTAGATCTTCCCCCAGGGAGGAAGTTAGTTCAGTGTAAGTGGGTCTACAAGACCAAATTTGCTGCTGATGGTTCACCACTAAAGTATAATTCCAGATTGGTAGCCAAGGTCTACTCACAGGTTCATGGGATAGATTACAATGAGACCTTTGCCCCAATGGCAAAGATGGATTCCATCAAGCTAGCCTTAGCCATTGCAGCCTCAAGGTAATGGGAGGTACATCACATGGATGTAAAATGTACCTTCCTGAATGGAGATCTCACTGAAGAGATATATGTGCAGCAGCCTCAAGGTTTTGCTACTAACCCTTCTCTTGTGTGCAGGTTGAGAAAGTCATTGTATGGTATAAAGCAAGCCCCCAGGGCTTGGTATGCCAAGATCGATAGCTTCTTGCTATCACTGAATTTTGTTTGGTGCAAATCAGATGCAAATGTCTATTTGAAGTTAATTAATGGTTCATTAATGATCATTGTGTTATATGTTGATGACATCCTNCCAAACACATTGAGATCCATATGCACTACATCAGAGAGCTTGTGCATGATGGCACCATTCACCTACTCTTTTGTTCATCTTCAGAACAAGTAGGTGATATCTTCACCAAAGCATTTTGTGAGAAGGCCTTCAGCAATCTCAAATCACTGCTGGGGATTGTTGATCATGCTGAGAAGCATGAGTGAATACAAGATTCCAAAATTTTGTTTTACAGTCCATGTTAAAGGGAGGATTTCCCATGTGGTTTTTGCCTCTTTCCTTGTTTAAATGGACATTCAGTATGTAAAGGGTGACTAAGCTTTGTTGCTAGGCCCTATAGTTTTCTGATATATTACTCATAAGTAAGGCTTAAGGGGGGGTGTTAGAATAATCAACCCATAGTTTACCACCTTAGACAACCTTGATCAAGTTCTACAACCAAAGAAACCAACAACATATCTTAAAAGATAAGAATAGGAAAAGAAAAGGACAAGAGAACACTGATATACGTGGTTCACCCTAATGGGTTACATCCACGGGAAAGTAGTCTTTTATTATTTGCAGAATGCCTTCTCCATTCTTACAAGAGAGAAAAGCACAAATACCCCAAAGAATATAGATGATGTACAATAGTGTCACAATAGTACCACTACTACATCAAGAATACATTATTTGTAAAGACTCACTTGACCCTATTACTTACTAAGAGATGAGGAGGAATTACTCTCAAATATTGCATGTGGGATAGTATAATTCTCCAAGAATAATATCTATTAATACAATACCATGGACAAATACTCTACACAAGTAAATACACCGCCATATAACTATGGGTTAAATGTATTACTCTTTTACATAAGATTGTAGACAACTTCCTACATAATACAAAGACATTATTACCTTCCAAGGAATATAATATATTTCAACACTCTCCCTTAATAATGGCTGGGAGAAGGGCCCACGCTAACACCAAGGAAGGAAGGAGTCATTACTGCTCCCCCTTGATGACAACTTCAAGAAGAACCAAAGCTGAAAAAGAAGAACACATCGGCTGATGGAATTTGACGATGAACAACTGCTTCTCACTAAATCATGAAAGTGCACACAAACCAAGTTGTATGATGAAAGACCCAACAATAAAAAGCAACATGTGACGTAATCCAATCGCAAGATGCCTAGATCACCACAAGAATCATCACAACCATACATGATAGCTGAAGAACTCTGATATAACATCCACATCAGTGTACATATACCTTTTGATGGTTGATACAATAGAGTGTGTGGCTAAGAACACCACAACAGTGTACAAAACAAAACCCAGATGGCCAATACACATGTGGATAGCAGACATTCTTCCAATCAAGGTGCAATATGAATATCTGTAAAAGACCTCAAACATCAAAGAAACAAGACCCCAATGGTCTATACATAAAAAAATGATATCATATAAATGAACATCATGACTTTAATAGTAGAAGATGGTGCTTCATTACTTCTGGAATAAGGTGAAAGCCTAAGTAGAGAACTTATTTGCACAAGAACTTTCAAGATTAAAGCATATAAAGATCATAAAACAAAATTGCTCATACAGAAATGAAAATGCTTATATACCAAATGTTAGCAAACATCATATAAAGGAATGGCAACATAATATGATCAAATAAAATATTAACTTGCTCATTAAGGAAAATGAAGTTATTTTTATACATTAAGTGTCAGCCACAACATATAAATAATGACCCAAAGATTTCACTTAAATATATGAAAATTTATTCATCAAGCAACTAATCTAAAGTATAGGTGCATTTATTATTAGTATGAGGTTAATATGCAAGAGATGAATGCCCTGAAAATGTTAATGCTTCCATATAGGAACGTTAGAGACAAGTAGGAACAAGATAACCTCTGTAATCATAAGAATAAAAATCTTATTGCAACAAGAACAAGTTGATCATGATAAATAGTTCAAGATTTAAAGATTGCTCAAAGCCATATAAATATTGAGTAAAAGATGATCAAAATAAACATGACATGAGATATAGATAAATCAAAATGTTTAATATGCTCAACATATAGCAAATTATGATCAACTCATGATATCACTTATAAAAAATTATGAAATGAGCAGTCACTAATGGTCTTAATCATGGGTTCATTTCTTGTTAACACTATGTAAATATGCAAGAGACGAAATGCCCTGGAAATGTCCATGCTTCCATATTGGAATGTTAGAGACAAATAGCACAAGAACTAGATACAATCTCTGCAATACATGAAAAAGAAACTATATCCCAATTAAATAACATATGACAAGCCAAAAAATATGATATCACATAGATTAAAAAATAAATTTTACTTAAGAATTTAATTAGCAAGAGCATATAATGATCATAAAGATATTATTTATAAAAGAATGAAATTGCTTTTACACAAAGGTCAGCAATAACATATAAATAAAGTAAATAATGATCACTAGATAACACATGAGATTATTCTTATAAAATTGTTTTTATAAACAAAACAAATAAAGTAACAAATTAATTATTAAGTATATTTAAAAAATATTAATTATTAACAAATTAATTATATATTTTATAGCTATCATCATGACAAAATACTAGAGATCCATGTCCTTAAAAGATGTCAATATTTCCATATAGAAATGTGAGACAAATATATAGCAAGAACAAGAAATAATATCTTAATAAACATGATTAGAAGCAAAACCTAAAGGCAAAAAATGAATAACAGAAAACTTAAATACTTTAGCGTACTGATCTAAATTTGCAAAAACACAATTAGAAAAACAGTAAAGGAAAGAGAAACTCTTACTTACAACCATTTGAAAACATGTGCCCAGCAAATCCCAGTCTTTTGTTCTGGTCGCGTAAGTGGATCCAGAATGGTTGTTCCAATTCCAAAAACAGGCTATAATAAAAAAATCCGGTAAGAAATGACCAAGTTACGACTCCTTTTTATAAATATCATTTTTATATCGAAAAGAAGCCCAGAAATGCCCAATTTTTTGTTAGGATTTTTATACACAACAAAAAGTTAGAGTTAGGGTTAAAAAAAATGCAAAATATGCCTAGATCTAAAGAGAAGCCTAATGGCAACCAAATAGAAAACAAATCTACAACAAAATGACAATGCCCAAATGATAATCGTTATTGATTGAAAGCTATAGAAGGTACTAGATCATAGAAACCCGCTTGGATACCATGTCAGAATAATAGAGTCAAGCTAAACTAGTTAACATATCTAAGCAACCAACAACATATCATAAAAGATAAGAACAGGAAAAGAAAAGGACAAGAGAACATCAATATACGTGGTTCACCCTAATGGGTTACAAAAATGGGACGGTAGTCATCTATTATCTCCAGAATTTCTTCTCTAATCTTACAAGAGAGCAAAGCATAAATACCCCAATGAATATAGATGATGTACAATAGTGTCACAATAATACCACTACTACATCAAGAATACATTATTATGTAGAGACTCACTTAACCCTATTATATACTAAGAGATGAGGAGGAATTACTCTCACATATTACATGTGGGATAATATAATTCTCCAAAATAACATCTCTTAATACAATACCATAGACAAATACTCTACACAAGTAAATACAACACCATATAACTATTGGTTAAATATATTACTCTTATACATAAGATTGTAGACAACTTTCGACATAATACAAAGACATTATTGTCTTCCAAGGATATAATATATTCCAACAAATGGATTATGGATTATGGTATCCAAAAAGTGATAACTTCACCCTAAAAGAATTTACTGATGTAGATTGGGAAGGAAGTATTGATGATAGGAAAAGAACTAGTGGAGCAGCATTCTACCTAGGAGATTGTTTGGTGCCATGGCTATTGGCTAAGAAAAAATCATCCCTCCATTTCACTGTCTACAGCAGAAGTTGAGTATATTGTTGTTGCATCATATTGTACCCAAGTCATATGGATGAAGCAGACATCGGAAGACTTGTAAAATATGAAGACCCTGTTATTATACACTGTGACAATACAAGTGCTATAAACATATCAAAAAATCATGTTATGCACTCTAAAACAAAACATATCTTGATCAAGTATCATTTTTTAAGAGAGAAAGTATCACAAAAAATGGTCAAATTGGAGTATATTGATATGAAGGAACATACTATTGATATATTCACTAAGCCAGTCCCCAAAGAAGCATTTGAGCATATTAGGCATAAGTTGGGAGTACTCTCCCTACAATAAAGGGAGGAAGCAGAAGAAAAAGCAGCATGTCAGGGGGAGATATGTTGACTGGGGGAGTTGTCAGAAGAGAACCTTTGTCATTGTTGTCAAAGGGGGAGAATTTTTTAATGCTTTAATGTTGTCATCAATTCCAAATTGGGAGAATGTTGTAAAGAATTGACATTTATGTAAAAAGAGTTTAGTAATGACAAAGGAATAACCAAGGACATGATGGAAAGGAAAACTCAATGTAAGGTGAAGGAATAACAAAGGAATCGATGAAATGGCATACATAATTATGTGGCATATGTGATGAGGATGTTAAGACACATGAGAGAATACAACAATGGGATCAATTCAGGAGAAGTACAATTCAACTTGATTAATCAAATCCTCTGATCAATCAACACAGACTCGTGAGTTGCAATCAGCTTATTTAGCAGAGTTTGGACAGGTAAGATCATATCAAGAATATAGATGGATGGTAGGGAAATAATCTACAAAGTGAATGTGCAAGGAAGATAACATTCTGGAGCACCAAAGTGAAGTTCTGTGTTTGATAAACTGATCAACGGACGAGGAGAATTCCTCAAAGCGATTGACAATTCAAAGGAGTTGTGGACAGATATTTGCGGAATCCCATTTTCAAAAAGTGTGGAAGGAATCCACTCCGCAATCTACAATCCACGGAGTGTGGAAGAAGTCATCGCGGAAAGATAATTGCAGAAACAATTCTTAAAAAAAGTCAAGTTGATTACCCACAATCCACAATGCGGAAGGAAGCCACAATATGAAATACATAAGGTATCTGCAATCTGCAATCCATAGAGTACGAAAGAAGTCATTGCTAAAATATAATTGCAGAAGCAATTCTCAAGAAAAGATGGAATGCTTACCCACAATACACAATCTATAATTGTGGAAGGAAGAAGTTTTCTGATTATGGAAAGGACGTTGCATAAATATAATTGTCGAAGCAATTTTTTAGAAGAGTCAAAGTGCACATCAACAATTTGCAACCTGCAATTGCAAAAGGAATGAATTCCCGTAAATTCTGAAAAGCTAATTGTAGAAAGATGATTGAGGAAAGGTAATGCAGAAAAGTCAATGTGGAAAAGGTATATTGCAGAAATAACGTTGCAAAAAAGACATCGTGGAAGGTCACGACTAATAAATTAAACAGATTTAAAAACAACAAATAGAGAAGTAATTTCAATTAGTTTATCTGTCTCTGAAGAGTCACGATGAATATAGGTGACTCATTAATGAAGAGATATGTTTGAGGGTTTATAAACAATGGTTTAAACCTTCAAATAAGTGTCTATGTACATTCAAATGGAAGATCGATTGATACAGTATGGTTAGAGATCAAATTATCATATAAGGGCAGTAGGGAGGCGCTAGGGCATGCAACATACCTGCTAGGGGGTCATAGCCTCCTTCCAGTGGTAGCTGGTAAATAAGGTGTTGTAGCATCCTTTCAGTAGAAGCTAATAAACTAGGTGGTTGTATCCTCCTTCCAGTAGTTGCTGGTAAATAGGGTGTATTACCATCCTTGTCTATAGTAGCAGGACAAAACTATTCGTAAAAATATAATTTTGCAGTACTAGGAAGTATTGCTAGTTTACCCAATTGGGCTTCCATGATAAATTTTTGTTTTGTGTGTTCTTGTTGATCATGTGTGTTAATGAATAAATTAAAATTGGTTTAAATTGTTAAAAGTTATCAATACTAATTCACCCCCCCTCTCAGTATTGTCCAATATTCCAACATCATTGAGTTAGAGATAGGAACACAACCTATCAAAATGCATCCCTATAGGAACCCAAAAAGGGTTCTAGATGAGATTGAGGAGGCCATTAAAGAACTCTTGGAGTTGGGTCCCATAAGTCCTAGTTCCATCCCATATGTTTCTTTGGTTGTCATGGTAAAGAAAAAGGATGGAACTTTGAGGATGTGAATTTATTTTAAAGCATTGAATAAGAAGACAGTAAAGAATAGATATCCCATCCCAAGGATTGATGATCTCATGGATGATCTCCATGGAGCCAAGTTCTTCTCAAATATTGACCTTATATTTGGTTATCATCAAATTTGAATGAGGGAAGAAGACATACCAAATACTGTTTTCAGATGCCACTACGGTCACTTTGAGTTTGTTTCCATGCCCTTTGGATTGAAAAATGCACCTACCACATTCTAATCATGTATGAACAATATCTTCCATAGAAAACTTTGTAATTTTGTACTAGTTTTCTTTGATGACATTCTTATTTACAATCAAGGTTGGAAGGAACATTTGCATCATCTCGAAGAGGTATTAAAAATTTTGCATGACCAATCTTTATTTGATTTGACATATATCTTGTATATTGGACACATCATTGGTCAAGATGGTGTGAAGGTGGATATGGAGAAAATAAGATCCATTATATAATGGCCTCATCCCAAAAATGTCACTGAATTGAGAGGATTCATTGGAATTTGCACCTACTATAGAAAGTTTGTGAAGGGGTTCTCCCAAGTCACTTCACCTCTCACTGATTTGACAGATAAATATGCTTTCCAATGGCATGAAGGGGCTGAAAAGTATTTCCAAATAATGAAAGAGTTAATAAGAAATTGTCATATTCTAGCCTTGCCTTATTTTTTAAACTATTTGTCTTGGAAAGTGATGCATCAAGAGAGGGCATTAGAGCAGTCCTAAAACAAGGACAACACCCAATAGCTTTTGAGAGTAAGAATTTATAGCCACAAGAAAATATTTACTCCATTTATGATAAATAAATGTTATCCATCATGCATGCTTTGATCAAGTTTAGATGATACTTGGTGGGATACAAATTTGTGGTCAAAACTGACCGTAACAACTTAAGGTACTTCCTCACTCAAAAGGATCTAAATGAAAGGCAGCAAAAGTGGGTGAGTAAGATTCAAGAATTTGACTTTGATATTGAATATGTGAATGTAAAAAATAATATGGCAGTTGATTCTTTATCTAGAATACCTTTTATTTCTTTAATGGATGTAGCAGAAAATTGGAAAGCCGCGTTAGAAGTAGAGTATGCCAAGGATAAGATTTCTTGTGAACTTTTTGATGGGACTAACCATGATGATAGGTATAAGGTTTTGAAAGGAATAATATACTACAAATATAGAATCTATTTGGTCCCTATTTCAAGTTTGAAGGAGGAAATTTTAAAGAAAGCTCATGATTCTCCTCTAGCAGGTCACCTCGGTTTCTTCAAAACATATCGAATGTTGAGGGAAAGCACAGGGTCTTCACTTGTTGACCAATATCCTATCACGTTAGTTCATATTGTGGGTTTTAAAATTATCAAAAATTGAACCAATATATTGTATGTATTGGGGGGATCATGGGTTTAAGGTAGGGGTGGGTAGGGTGGTTTAAAAGGATTGAGGTATAAAAAGGGGTGGGGAGGAGGTTTAAAGTATTGGGAGGGGGTTTCAACAAAAAGAGTTTGGGTCAATATGTCTGGAAATTAAGGGTATTCTTTAATATCCTACGATTGTACGTGCTATGTGAGAGGTCCACTAAGTGAAGTCCCCGTGAGGGAAAGGTTCTCATGGAAAGGGTTGATGGATGATGTTATGAAGCATGTTAATGAATTTCACACATGTCAGCAAAGTAAAGTGGAGCACACTCATCCATGTGGCCTCTTACACCCCTTACCTATTCCAAAACAAAAATGGAAAGCATTTCCATGGATTTCATCAATGGTTTGCCCAAGGTATTTGGTAAGGATTTCATATTGTGGTGGTGGATAGGCTCACTAAATTTTCTCATTTCTTTGTTTTTACTACCACTTTCACTACTGCACAAGTGGCTGAACTATTTTTAAAAAACGTTTTCAGATTGCATGGGCTTCATAAGAGCATTATTAGTGACAGGGATAGCATATTTTTAGTGCATTTTGGAAAGAAATCTTCAAAATGGTGGAGAAACTTTTGACACCTAGAACAAGCTACCATCCACAAACTGATGGCCAAATAAAGAGGGTGTATCAATGGTTGGAAGGCTACTCGAGGAACTATGTTAGTGGGCAGCAAAAAGCATGGATAAAACGGTTGCATTTGGGTGAGTTTTGTTACAATACTAATTTTCATATGTCCATTGGAATGTCTCCTTTCAAATAAATTTATGGTTATGATGCATCCAATTTTATTGAACACATTTTTGGTGATAGTAGAGCTCCAAAGGATAAGGATTGGATTGAAGAAATCAAGAAAATTTGAAGGCCTTGAAAGATAACTTGCAGGTTGCCCAAAATCAACAAAAACAATATGCAGACCAACATAGAGTGGAGAGGAATTTCCAAGTGAATGACTTGGTGTATTTGAGGTTGCATCCCTACAAAAAAACCACCATAAAAGGTAAAGGTTCAGAAAAAATCATACCAAGGTTTTATGGTCCTACAAGGTGATTCGAAAGGTTGGAGAAGTGGCCTATGAATTGGAGCTTCCCATGGGAAGTAAATTTCATAATGTATTTCATGTTTCATGTATAAAGAAGGCTATAGGTCAACATATTTTAGTTCCAGATACTTTGACTCCTTTGGATGATGAAGGACAACTTGTTCTCATTCCAAACAAAATCTTGAAAATAAGGGAGAGAAGGCTAAGAAGCAGAACAATAAAAGAATACTTGGTACAATGGAAGGATTTGCCTAGTGAGGAGGCCACTTGGGAAGAGGAACAAATTTTGCAGAATACAAACTTGGAATTGCTTGATTACAAGCAATATTTGGTGATGAGGACTGTCATGTCCCCATCCCAATGAGAATACTAGTTGACTATGTTTCACCCACCTACTAGTTCCCTAGGTTAGGTAGGAGGCATTAAATATTACAATAAGGTAGCTATGGGACCTAATAGAACCTTAGTTTTTCATTTACACATTAAATTGGGTCATAGAAATAATAAAATGGATCAAACAAAGTGGCATTGATGCATAAGGACATTTGGAGGTTCATGGAGTCCTTCGATGACTAGATTCTTTATTACACATGTCATGACTTAACCCCAAATTCAAAATTATGAGTAATGGAACATTCTCAGAAGTTGAATAGGTGTCAAGTAACATATCATTATCCCAAGTATTTGAATGGGTGAATAGGAGTAACTCTCCATAGAAGAGGAAGAGGCTAGGTGCCAATTGGAGAGAGATTCCTTGCATTTTATGGAGACAATGATGGAATATTCTATGACAAGTCAGACCTGATTGAAGACCTATGACAATATCATATGTCAGGGATAAAAATATCCTCCAAGAGGTAGAACTTGGGGCTTGGTGGCAGCAATTTGAATTTGGAGGGGGATGAAGGGTTGATGAGAAGGACAAGTGTCATGGAGGTTACTAAGCATCAAGGAAGAGTTGGAGGAATCCTATGGGAGTGAATTAGAACTTGGAGGGCCTTAGGATTGTTATAAAAATATTTTATGATGAATGAGAATGGTTTTTGATCATTTGAGAATTTTCCTTTGGAATTTTGGAAAGCGTTATCTTGTCCATTGCATGGTGAGTGCTCACTTTCCCTGCTAGTGAGCCAATTTCGAGAGAGTGAGATTCTCATCCAAGTTGGTTGTGGGAGAGGCCATCCTGACCTCTAATTTGGAGCTTCATGGAATTTTTATACTGTATATAGGAGTATTCTATTGTTTTTTACCTATCTTTCCTCCCATTCTCTCAATCCCCACTTCAATATTTCCATATTTCTCTATGATGGTGCACTTGTGTGAATGGTGGTTGCGCCCCATTGACTTTAGTTGATTCCCAAGAAAGATTAAATGATTTATGGATTTTTAATATTTCCCTAATAATCTATTTAATTCTAAATAAGAAGAAATACATATGCAAATGTCCACAATTCCAAGCTTTGTTGTGACTAGTTTCCATGTGTTGATTTCCCATTTCAATGGAGTTGTATATCTGATTTATGTTGCGATTTGGCTCTGATATTATATAATTTTAGAGAGATATTTAAATGATTATAATGGTACATATTCATTATTCTCTTTTCTGAACCATTATATACACAAATTGTGAGTCAAAGTTGAGCTTTTACATGTCATTTCCCTTAAGCAAATATCACTGAATTTATGCATTCGAATATGAATCTTTGAAAATATGTTTCATAATTATTAACCATACCAAAGGGAAGTAAATGAATTATAATAAAATTCATTGTACTCTTTTTTACAAGTTAGGAGGGTCGCATAGGAGTTGGAGACCCATTTCTTCCCATCTCCTAGGGGGATTTGCACCATAAATTGCTAGTAATTTTACCAGTTTTGCTAATGTTCAAAAATAGAGTTGTATATGTATATAAAATATCATAAAGTTATTATAGATTCAATTCAGTGGTACTAATACTCCACATATCAGTCCCTACCAAATTTGAGACCCTCTTGTGCCATTCAAATCCCCTATAGTCAAGGCAGTTTTCCCCAAATTTTGCCTTTGTTGGGAATTTTCGAATCAGGTCATTAAAAAAAGTACTTAGTCATCAATGAACACATAACCACAGGAGGAGACTCAGCCAAATCAATGGATTGACTGGAGGGTCCAGGCATTGCTACTGCTAATGTATACAATGACCAAATGTTGAAATAATTAGACATGCATGAATAAAAAATATAGTTACATGAGTATACTATGTACAAAAGTTGAAATATTTATCTCTATATGACTTGTTGCTATTGTAGATGCAGAACTAAATGCAACATTAATGACCCTTATTAAGCAAGTGTAGATGGATCTCCCATGCATTTTCTATAGAGGTCATGCACACCCTTTCTAGGAGTGGATCCTCTCATATAAACATAACAATTCAACACATTTGGACTATGAGGAGATGTAACTATAGTTTGTTCTCTAAATATATTAGGTGGTGGATACAATCACCAAGTGTTGACATAGTGAGAAATGCAATAATCAATTAAATAACATGTATTAACAAATTGACTATGTTGACATACTTACTGATACATGATATGCTTCCAACAAATCTGCAGTTGTTAACAGGAAAAATACACCTCCTGCAGACAGGAGTTGTTGCTCTAGTCTGAATGGTTTAGGTCTAGAACAAATAGTACACAACAGAATTTCAAGACTTTCCCTAGAGTGGGTGGATATCTTGAATAAATGTCTTTTGATGAAAGGTGTGGTTGTCTCCTACAATACTAGCTCTTCACTAATGTTCCTGCATGATCACATGAAACCAACACACAAGATCAAAGAGCACCAGAAAATGTTCCACTATTCTATGCTAGTGACTAAGGAATCTAACAATAAAACATATGATATTAACACAATATACTTTATGGGAAAGGAACCAATTTTGCATTAGATAAAGAATAAGAAGTTTACAACCTATGCCTTAGTGTCAATAAGCTCCTTCACAATGCCAATATCTTGTCCTTGATATCTCCAACTTTTCTCTTCCTATGCTCACCATACTGCTCTAGGCCAGAATGAAAATGCAACAGCATAACCTTGCTCTCTCCCTCAACCATGGATATGAGCCTACTTGTAAAGGCCTTGGGAGGATAGGGATTGTTGAGGAAATGGTGGGTGAGGTGTATAGGAGATCCTAGAAGGATGGATCTCGAGCCCAAGTGGTCCTCAGGTGTAGGGATAAGGGATCCATGAAGCATTCCTTCGAGAAGATTCCTGGAATCCTCTCCTTTTCACTTTTTACCAAGGGCACCGCTTCTTCCTCACTGAGACAGAGTGGTGACAGGGAAGAACTGGGCCTTGAACAAAGGGAAAAGGCAGTGCCACCGCTTACTACAATAAATTATAGGTGGTGCTGAAGAAGGTACCGCTTATTGACTAAAAGGTAGAAGCGATGCTGGATTTTGATATGAAAGATTTATATTATATGGATCAAGATTTTAATTCAAGACTTGGGATTGAGAGAAAAATACTGTTTTTAGGGTCTCATATCATGTTGATGATGATATTTATGTGTAACATAATTCCCCCCAAATCATGAGGCTAGAGGGATACAGTAGGAGAGAGATTTGAAAGAGCAAGTTATCACTTCAAGGAAAGAATCAGCTTGATTAGAGATCAACAACTAGGCATATGAAATAGATCAATACTTTTGACTCATGAACACATGTTTCCTCATCATGGCTGCATACCAATATAGGGCAGATCCATGAGAGAGATTAACAACCATGGCTACTAGAAGAAAACATAGATACATGTGATAGAGGACTCAAGCTTGGGACATAGCTACTAGAAATACACTGTAGATCTATGTCAAATGAACACAAATTCGAGCACAAACACAACCATACATATGTGGATCCATGCTGGGACTTCATACAATATACCCCATCGCAACCTGGGTAAAAAGCTATGAGTGCCTTAACGAGTGCCCAAGGTCTTCGTCTCATCTTCCACAAAGTACGATTCTATCCATGTGATTACAATGATCTGAAGTCGAACATGGTATAAACCACTTGATTAACGGTCAATGATGTGAACCATTAACAAGTGTGAGGGAGATCACCATTAATGTCAATGATTCCCAAGGTAGCCTAGTAAAAACTACTAAGTGTGAATAGATGATTTGATTTCGAACACTTTGTCGAGTTTACCAATCAAAGGTCAATGATGTGAACCTATGTCGAAAGTGAGAGAATATGTCATTGAAGCATACAAATCTCAAGGTACTAAACTTGTTTCTAATACTAATTCTTGGATAATGAGTTGTTGTCGACGGGAATAGTATCGTCGAAGGAGGGCCATGATGAATCCCTCATCGACGACATGAAACTCAGAACAAAGTTTTGGAGTGTTGTAGATAATGTAACCATAGGACTGACTCAAAGGGTATTGACACAAAGGCTATTTTTTATTTTAGAGTTAAACTTTCAACTTCTCTTTGAACATCGAGCGACATGACAAAAGACTTGGCAGCATTGAATCGACGAGGCGGAACACGATGCGACAATGGACAATGCATTCTTTTGAAAGACTCAAAGGAGTGACATGACTCATGAAAGTGGATCGACTCAGAGACAAGCTGATTTACCCAATTGACTAAATGAAATGCAGACAAGTCCCATGTTCAAAGGTGACAACAAACTTCCATATTATTTCCAAAATGAATTGATTTCCTTCCCTTAATTTTCCCATCATGATTGATGAGTGCCTCTTTTTCATTTTTACGAGTTCAAAGAGGGTAACAAACACTCATTTTAGCTCATCCTTCAGACAAATCCAAACTCATATGTTTTATGAACCTAAGAAAGGAGGGGTTCATTCCCAAAAGTGGGTCTCTCATTTTTTAGTTTAACAAGTCCATTGACAGTAAACTCGACATTGTTCACGTTTAGAGAGTCTGAACGAAGACAGAAGAAGACTCCAAAGGGGTCATTTTTCATAAATAGTCAATCCGATCTGAAAAAGAGATAAACTATTGTTGGAAAGACAACTCTTCAAATAATTTTACAAGTATGAAGAAGACAAGTACTCGACAATATTTTCATATTTAGGGAGCCCGAAAAGAGTTTAAAGGAGACTCCATTAGGTCTCTTTTCAAGATGAAAGGTTTTACGAGCCTGAAAAGAATCGAAAAAAGACTCAGAACTTTGATACTTCAGTTTTAGGAGCATGACCAAAGTGTCAAAACAAACACTCATGGACATTTTCATTTTCAGAAGTATGAAAAAGTCAAAAGCAAACTTCCCCATAAACACTACTGCGTATTTATACCCCTGCAAGACTTAAAAAATGACCACTAGTTTCCCAAAATATTCGAAAAAATGACTTTTATGAAGTATATTAAAGGGTATTTTTATAAAAAAATGATTTAAAAACATTAAAAAACCCTAAAAACATGTTATAAAAGGTAAGTAAATAGTAAAAAACCAATTCATTTTCTATTTACCAAATCTTGGAGAGCATTTTGGGAGATTTGGAGCCAAAACTTTAGCTGGATATTGCTAGAGTATTAACCGTCTATTTTCCGCATCTTTGAATTTAGGAAAAAGATAAAACCATTATATTTCTTTTCATAGTTTCCATTTTTTATTTGGGATGGGATTTGGAGCCATATGAGAAAACCTAAAAATCACTTTGCGGGCACCGCTTCTGGCCTTTGCGAGAAGCGTAGTGCCCGATAAAAAACCGCGACATTTGAACTTTGCTCAGGTGGTGGCACCGCTCTGTCTTAAAGAGACAGGGGCGGTTTCGGTCATGAGGTCCAAAAAACACATGGCCTGGCCAAAATAAAATTTTACAAGCATTTTTTATGGTTGGATATGCTTTTAAATCACTCTTTAATGGTTTTTGGCAGGTTCATTTGGTCAAAAAATGGTTATTTGGAAAGAAATAAAACATGATAACGACGATTCCCTCACCGCGAGAAATGTGGGTCGTATAGCTGCCTTGATAGGTTGTGGCCTCTTAAAATTCTTCCATACCCGTAGTATGGTCTTACATGCATGGTTACTGGAATACATCCTATGGATGTGAAATCCAAAACAACAATATTTTGAGGAGGGACCTCATATTCTGACTAGAGAGGTGGAGGATATATATTTTCTAACAGGGCTATCTAGACAGGGAGCTCCTATTTCTTTGACTGGTTCCCGAGGTGGGGACATGACTACACAAGAATTAATTGATCATCGTTGTCTTCCTGGTATAAAAATGTCAGGTAAGAAGATTCCCATCAAGGCTGTGGTGGATGTGCCACTTCGTACTATTTTGTTTACTATGCAAAGGCTAGATGGGAGCCAAGGGCCTCACCAGGCATCCTAGGAAAATCTATTGTATGCCATGGAAGCTATGGAACCTATGGTGTTTAACTAGGCAGAAGCACTTCTTCCTGTTTTCAAGGATCAACTGAAAAAAATGTCGGCAAGGGGAATTGAAGCAGTTTGGGTATGGGTCCATTTTAGCCTACTTCTTCTTCAAGAGAGCACCTCTCATGAGGCCCCAGGTGGTTTTCATAGAGCTTACGGATAGAGACACATGCATGCTGAGGTGGGTATAGGTCATCTCCCACATAGGAGGTGGCAAGGCCAAGGTGAAATTTGAGGCCGCCTTCTTCCGTTGGCTGAGTGATCAGATCCTCATGATAGAGGATTATGCATATGCAGGGACCGGCTTCATAGGTGATCCTGATCTACCATTACCACCCGGTGCCCATTAGGGAGATATTGGTGATAAGAAAAACCCTAAAATGTTGATCATGTTTTTATATTTTTGTATTTTATGTTTTTATGAGTAGTAACAAGACCTAAAAAACTTTACATGCAAATGTTGGTGATGCACAGTTTGGGGGATCCTCCCCAATGGACAAGAGAGTTGGGGCTTGATTTGTTCACAGATGTGATGACCAACTCACTAAGTTGGAGGAGAACCTAGAGCGGCTAACTATTGACATCCCAAACGTAGCGATAGATGACCTCCCTACAAGGTATCAGAAACACACTACAGGAATTCCAAGCCGCTTTAGCTGACTGCTACATAGGGTAGCATGGGCCATCATGTGTTATCATGAGCATCATTAGATGGTGGATTGCATGATGTACTACTGAAAGCTTACTAGCTTCATGATTTTTGTATGATTTTGTANTAAAAACACTCTTTATATATATATATATATATATATATATAAAGAGTGTTTTTACAAAAATGTGGTCATGATACCTCATTTGAAGCATTGTGGCTTATTACTAGTGTTTATACAGACTTATTATATACAGACTTATTACTAGTGTTTATATGTCATATTTACATGAGTTTTATGTGTCCTTTACAATTTATTTTACAATGAACCATGTTTATTTTACAAGTTATGAATGAGCAATATACCAGTCTAGGATGTATTTTGCTAACGAATCAACAATTGTATTATCTACCCTAGGGATATGCCTGTAAGTTATACACTTGAATTACCTCTCTAATAAACACACTCTCCGAAATAAATCGAGGAGTACAAGGTTTCTGATGGTATAAACATGGTTTAGATGACAAACCACTAAGTGTGAATCCATAAACACTATCAAATAATAAATGTCTCGAGATGCAACCTAAGTCAGTAGACCTATTACTGCCTGATACTCAATGATATTGTTGGTAGCAAGACCAATACAAACTACTCTTGAAATGATCAAGTCATGAGCTGGCGAATATAGAACCCAAGCAGCTGAAGTAAGGTTCAAGGTATGATGGAAAGCACCATCACCAAAGCCATAAAAAGCCATACGATCTGCATAACCAAAACATGGTATAAACAGTTTGGACACTAAACTCAAAACCATACTGAATCAAGACACAACAAACTGAAAGCCAAAAATATACATATATACAAGGTACCATACAAAAATGAGTTAAGCATAGTACCTCTTCAGGTACAACCCATTGTGAGGTTTCCCAAAGGGTATCCCGTCATAATCTACAAACTCGTAAGCCCCTTTCTCTAAAACTTTTCTAATGATAAAGGGACCATACCACATTGACTCAAACTTCCCTTTACAAGTTTATCGTGTCTCTAATCATAGGTCAGAACGAGGTCACCTTCATTGAAAACACAAGGCTGAATAGATTTATCATGTTGTGCCTTGACGCGTTTCTTATGTGCCTCATTATCCAAGGCAACATCTCTTCTGGTTTCATCAATATTAGTCAAGTATAGAAATATTTCTTCCTCGGTGGAAGTGTTTGGCAGAATTTCTACTACAAGTTTCAGTGAAGGAATCTGGCATTGGATAGAAAGGACAACTTCTAGTATGTAAACTAACTGGAAAGGTGTGAAACCAGTCATTGTTTTAACTGAAGTCCTGTAATCCCAAAGACCAGAAAAGAGAGTCAGGTGTTAGTTGGATTTATGATATCCAATGATCCTCCGCAACATAGTTTTTAAAACATTTTTAATGGCCTCAACCTGACCATTATCCTATGGATAATAAGGAGTTGAGTTTTCATGGTGAAAACCCAACTTAGTACTTAACTCGGTCATCATCTGATTCTGGAAATGCGATCTGTGGTGAGTGAATATAGACTGTGAGACTCCAAACCTAGCTATCACGTGGTTAAAAAGGAAGAGGGCGGAAGTCTTATCATCCTTTGCATACGTAGGCATAGCCTCAACCCATTTCATGAAATAATCAATAGCTATGATGATGCGACCATGCCCCCCGTCTGAGGTAAGCTTACAATGCATAAAGTCAATACCCCATTTGGAAAAAGGGCCAACAGCAATGACGGGGTGTAAAGGATCAGGGTGGGTGGGATTTTTCGGATAGAATTGTTGGTAGGGTGGGAATTTCTTAACAACTTCATGTCAATATTTGAAGATTGAAGGCCAAAAATAGCCAGTGCAAAGGATTTTCTGAGCCGTAGCCATCCCAAAAAGATGACCACCACATGCTCCAGAGTTGAAATCATTAAGGACCTGTTCAGCCTCTTCATGTGTAAGGCATCGTCGAAGAATGGAATCGATACCACGTTTGTACAATGCATCATTTAATATGAGGTAGTATTTCGCGTGGTGACGGATATAGCGATGATCGTGATGAGATATATTGGGCTGAAATATTTGAGTTTGGAGATGACAATCCAACAGGAATATTTTCCCCCTAAAACTTGACAAGTCAGGATGTAGTACATAGGGTTTTGTTCTGCAAGTACCGTGGTAGTGCGAAGCAAGATGTAATGACAAAAAATTTGAACAACAATGACCATAGGGAATGCTAACTTCTCCACACATGAGTATCGAGTTTCAGAATCAATGAGATTTTTACTGGCATAATATATCACGTGTTCTTGACCATTGGGATATTCCTGTGCTAAAACCATTCCAATGGTAGTAGTGGAGGCAGCAACATACAAGATAAAATCCTTTGAATAATCCGGGAGGTGTATCACGGGTGAATGAGTCAAAGCATGCTTAAGATTATCAAAGGCTCGTTGGGCTTGGTCATCCCATAAGAATGGAGTATATTTATTCAGGAGATGCATATAACCATGCATTTTCTCAGGGAAATTGCAAACGAAACGATGAAGAAAGTTATCCTTCCTTTGCAAACTTTGGATCTCAACAATGTTTGTTTGGGCAGGTAGGGCCAATATAGCAGCAATCTTTAGTGGATCTATCTGGATACCATCCTTAGAAACCACAAATCCAAGAATACGTCCCGTCTCAATGCAAAAAATGCATTTGTGTGGATTGAGCCGTATGTTATAATGATGACATATCAAGAAAATGTCCTTAAGATGCCCAGACTGGTCTTCCCGTTGTTGTGAATGAGTTGGGAGATCGTCAAGGTACAACTCTACAATGTTCTTAATATTGTGAAATGCATAGGGCATGGCACACTAGAATGTAGCTTCGGTGTTCTTGAGGCCAAAAGGTAAATTCCTATAAGCAAAGGTTCCCCATGGGCATATAAATTTAGTTTTGTGCTGATCAACGGGAAATATCTCAATTATATTGTATCTAGAAAATCAATCCATGAATGAGAACATGACACTTCCAGCATAGTTTTCGATAATATGGTTGACATGCGGAGTTGGAAAATTGTCTTTAGGACAAGCTTTGTTCAGGTCTCAAAAATTAATACAGACTCAAATGGTGCCCTGCTTTTTGTTCACAGGGACAATGTTAGATACCCATTTCATCAGGGGTATAGGATAAATAAATCCTACCTTCAGAATTTTTTCTCCTTCGGATTTAATAGCCACGGATTTTCGAGGATGGACTTGACGTAATTTATACCTGATAGGTTTGGCCATGGGATAGGTTTTAATTTCATGGACCACAATAGATGGGTCTATTCCAAGCATTTCTTCATAAGTCTAGGAAAAAATATCTCGGAATTCTTTGAATAATGCTCTATATGCTTCAGTTTCTTCCATTGAGCAGTTCTTCCCTATGTGAACATGTTCAATGATTCCATGCTTGAATAATATGTCTATCATATTTGTCTTAGTTATGTTGCAAATATTGTCTTCGAGTTCTGTATTTTGCAATGATACAGGCGTTTGCGAATGGGTGACAATATCAGTATTAATAAGAGAAACAAGGTCAAAACCTACCGAACTGGCATTGGGAAGAAAAGAATATATGTGATGGTGATCTTCCCATACAGATTCATTCATACTCATAATCTCCATAATGGACTCATCCGATGGAAATGTCTATGTGAGATAGTCTAGAGTAGGAAGAGAGGGTTCTAACTAGTAAGGCAAGTGGTAGGGATCCGAAGCTATAAGATGAAGGTCATATGGTTGGACATCGGAGGTATATTGGACAACATCATATATCGCTTCATAGGGTCCAAGAGAGGATGACTCAAGTTCTCCACATTAAAATGAATCAAGTAAGTATTATATGGGTCTAATTCCCCCAAATCCATTAATAGGTTTTTACACTGTGTTGGACAACTTTGGAGTACCTCAAGGGTAGACATTGCACAAGGTGTCTGAGCTAAATATTCAACAACATTATAAAATTATGCATCTCGGGCATTGGGATTGAAAACATCCTTTCTGAGGGTTTCCTTAGGTGGTCATAAAATCAAATCAAGATTAGGTTTCTCGATCACGAGAGGAACATTAGACGAAGATGGAGGGGAACTAGTAGAAGGAACTTTCTCAGGAGAAGGATTTTCATCTTTCTTCTCCACAGGCTTGTCATATGAATGACTACGAGTATTTAAATTGATGGTATCCGAAGACATCATCCTGATTTCTTTCGTGGAACCAGAGGTACATTGATTAGACATGGGGTCTATCAATTGTTGTTGAGACAGGAAATGATCAGAAAGCACCGTGGGTGTGGGGTGACTTTTCAAAAATTTACTGATCTCTTCACGACGAGCCAACTCCTTCATGAAGTGATCACTCCCACATAATAAGCAAGGGTACTTAGCTTTTCTTTTCCCTTTTTTTTCATTCTCTATGGCTGCAGCCTTGGTATTCTACTGTTGGTTCCCAGGTTTTTTATTTTTACCTTTTCCTTTTTTCTTATTTCCTGGAGTTTTTGTACTTTGAATAGAATTTACCTCAGTGAAAATCGTAGGAGTTGAAGGAGTAGTAGTAGAGGCATTTGTTTTCTTGGCAGGTTTCCCTGTCAATGAGGGATGGATTGAACCAATAACCCCATCAACAGGAGTTTCTGTTGGTGGTTTAAGAGGGTCTATGTTGGGACAAGGAGCTTGAGGAATTAAGTCATACAGCATTCCGGATTGGGAATATACCAAATATAGATAATAAGCACGACTGATAGCCGCTCTTCAGTAACAGCACCGCCCATAGCCACATCTCGGGCAATATGAGGCAACAATGACTTTATGAACCAATAAACTAGCAGTTGGTCCAGGATGGGAGCTTTAATAAGTCTTCTCCTCCTTCTCCACTCATGGATATGATAAGATATGTGTGTGGAGGTATTCTGACTGAGTGAATTTAAAATATTTTTACTCATTTCATAACTAATGGGTAGCTGAAATTGCATAAGGAAAATAGTTTCCAGAGAGATAAAATCCACAAACAAATGTTGTGGAAGTTCAATGTACTACTTCGCAGGCATGTCGGTCAATGTGCATTGGAAGAGCCTGTTGCAGCTGCAACCATTCTCCCCAAATTTCTTAAATTTTGGGCCCCTCCTCATGATTTTGCATTGTTTTAATCATTGGATCCTTTGAGTTTTGGTCGTGTTTTAATTTTAGATGATTGTAAAAGATTAACTCTCGCCCAGGGTTCAAATTTTGATTGTGTTTGGAATTTATGGTGAGTCGCAGATTCTAAGTTTGTTTTCGCTTGTTGATCGAACCAAGTTCTTTATTATGGGTCACCATTGTGGAGGTATAATAGGTTTATGTCTGTTGTTGAGCTTGAGAAGCTGTCCAAAACACTTAAATCATTTTTTATACATCGGGCATTGAAAATATGTTTGATCGGAGGCCATTACCTTTTCGTTTCCGCCGTTGCGGCTCTCAAAGAAACTCAGCATTCGAAGTCCAAAATGCTCCGCCAGCCGATGCGTCAGTCTTTAGTCGCTTGCCCGTAACTTTTCCTCTTCCACCGTTGCACCTGGGAAATCCATTTAGCGTCTGATGTAAAATGTCTTTCGACCTCCGATTGAGAATCTTCCTGGCCTCAGGTCTCGTGTCCCTAACCTTTTTCCCTTCTGCCGTTGTGGCTCCCAAATCAATTAGCCATCCAAAGTAAAAAGCGCTCCGCTGCTGATGCGTGTTGACTTTTTAGTCACGTGCCCGTATTTGTGCCCCTTCCGCCATTGTGGCTGGGAAAACCATTTGTCTTCCGATGTCATTATCCTTCTGATTTGCGATTGAGTTTTCCCGCCCTTCCGTCGCATGCCTATAGCCTTTACTCTTTCGTCGTTGCGGTTGGGCAAAGCTTTTGCTTCCGATGTCGGTTTCCTCCTGTTTTCCGCAATTGGTGTTTTTATCACGAGCCCGTAGGAGGACGAGGTAGTGTTGTCGGCATTTGTAAAATGATGATGGCGCACCTGGTATTTTCTTGTGGATTAGCTGTTTCATAAATATAATTTGTTGCTTTGTTTTGGAACACAAATCCAATGAATGATGCATGTTGGTTTATTTGCAGGTGGACTCAAGGGATTGGTCGGGCTACCAAGGCGACAAAGGCACCGACCCAAAAGAGCTATCAGTTACTAAATAGTTCATGAATGCATAATAGACAACATAGAAGAATACGAAATGTTCGAGAAACCGAAAGGTCATACGTTTGGAGGGAAGCCCAAGCGGTCTGCAGTTATAGTTTAAATATTTGAAAGTAGAACTTAGACAGGGAATTTTTCCCTGGAAAAACTTGTACACCATTTGCTTGTAAGAGGAACTATTTCCTTTTACAATCAGAAACTACAACTTTTGCCTGCTGGAGAAAGCGAGATGTGGAATGTATCAATGTGATTAAATGAACAATGTTGAAGGGGAACTATTTCATTTTCAGCTGTGTTTCATTAACTGTGAGAGTGTTTAACTTCCTGAACCTATGTTCTTGTTGAATGTTCTTCAGTATATTGTTGTGATGTTTTCCACTGTGAGTAATAAATGTTGTCCATAAACAATTGGCTATCTAGTTTTTCAAATATCTGTAATTGTTCATGTGTCTTGAAAGAAGTATCAGCTATCTGTAACTCTTCATAATGCATGTACAAAATATATTACTCACCAACAAATGATAATCCTGCTCCCTAGGGATAGTTTAGGTAGTTAGTTCTAATTTCTTGTTGTATGTGATTTAGATGCTTGTGAATGCTAAGACGAGAGGTAAGAACCTGCGCATCACGTTGTGACTGCTCCTTGCATCTTATTGCCCTGCATGATTAATTAGGAACTTCCATATCATTCATTAAGTCAAAAAATACAAAAATACACGGTGGACCGGACCGCAACCGGTAAAGCCTTTGTTTTTTGTTACTTTGACCTACGGTAGCCGGACCACAAACCGGACGGATTCCCCATACCAAACAGTCATGGGCTAGTTGGGAACGTTGACTAGGGAGAATCCCTTATTGTTGTTTCCTGTGAATTTCTGGGCCTCAACAGTTTTGGCGCTAGAAGGAGGGTCGCCAGTGCATGGCTGGCCGCAGAAACCCATTTTCCTGAGATTATTCCACCGGTAACAGTTCTGAAAGTAGTGGGATTTATAATCCAATTCCAAAAGAAAGAGAACATCTATATTCTGTTGGAAACGAAGTTGTTAATGATCTGAGAAGACACACCAGGGCATATGTAAAGAATATTGGAGGATTGCCAGTCATCTCTCAATTGCCCAGAAGAGAATATAAAAGGAAAGAACGTCCTGTAGTAGAAGACTCAGTGATGGTTGGAGACTGGGAAGAACTTGTGGAAACAGCCTTACAAGAAGTTGTGCTACCTTTGAATCAAGAAGGCCCAACAACCCCGCACAGTTCTTCTGCTCATACTCCATTTGACTCACCTCCTCACTCTCCACCTAGACTCATGGCAGGAGTAAATGCTAATCCACCACCTAACCCACCAAATCCACCACCTGCTTGGAGAGCCAGATCACCGTTAAACCTTACACCTCCATTACACGACCTACCTCAAGCCTTTGACAAGATGTTTCCCAAGTTTGACCCAAATGAGAAAATATTAGTAGATGTTCACCTATAAAGTTTTTACTTGGAAATTGAAGGATTAAGGGCCGGAGAGTATGAAGATGTAGTCTGCAGACTGTTCCCGCATACCCTTAAAGGAGCTGCGGAATCATGGTAATTTGGGTTGCTTGCTAACTCTATCCCTGATTGGGATACCTTCGAAAGAATTTTGAGAAGTAAGTATGCAACTCAGAAAACTCATGCAGCCCTCATGAAAAGGCTATGCGCCTTGAAGAAAGAAAGAAAGGAAAAAGTGCACAGTTTCACACAAAGGTTTACAGCCTATCTCAAGAATTTTTCTGAAATGGATAAACCTTCAGACAAAGTTCTGATTGAATATTATACTTAAGCTTTAGGCCCTGATTTGGCCATGTTTTCCAAAGGTAGGGCCAAGCCTACCTTGATGGAAACCTATGAAGAAGCAGAAGTAGTGGAAGCTGAAAGAGAGAGCATTGAAGACTATCCAGAACAGTCAGGAGAGAAAGGTGCGGGAAGAAAAGCCTTATTGTTTACTAAGCCTAAGGAAGAAAAGTTACCAGATTTGGAAAAATGGCCAAAATGATGCAGAAGCTTTCCAACAAAATCATAGATTTGGAGAAAGAGAAGGAAACACAAAAGTTTTATAGGCCCTACTATAAGAAAAGGGAGGATAACAATCAGTCTCAACCTCCTCCTCACAATACTGCATCTATGAATTTAACAGAAGTAGGAATGGACAATTTTTGCACTTTCCACCAATAGCCACACTCTGAAAAGAATTGTCCTCGATGGATAAATTCGATGACGTTGGTCATGAATCAGCTGTTGAATTCTAGATTAACAGAAGATGGAGATGAAGAGAAAAAAGAGAATACTACGTCAACAAAGGAACAAGAAGAGGAAACCATGGTTTTGTGGGATTCTGTTTCGTTATTTGATGCTGAAGAGGAAAAGAATCAGGGCTATAAGGACGTCCTGGAAACCAACGTGGCAACCAAGATCCAAGGGCCAATTAAAGAAAACAGTCTCATTCTACCAAAGATCAAAAGACTGCAAAGAAATGTAAGAAAATTTCAGAATAAATCCTTAGCTGATAAGATTCCAGAATTCACTATTACCAGCCAAGATCCAAAACATAATAATACATTGGCTAGTCCAAATGAAGGAAAGATGAATGTTGATAAACCTCATCCCATTGAGCAGTCGATGGATTATGACATCGTGGAGGATTTAAAGAAGGTAAAAGAGAATGTTCCACTATTCGAAATGTGTAAAGTGTCGCAACAAAAAGAAAGACTATTGAAATCACTCGAAGCATCGGATGAGATGCTGCCCACTGACAATCAAGCTCAGGAAGAAGAATAAATTGGAGAAACCAGCGTTGGAGGTAAGTCTAAAAGCAAACATCCACCTTTCCTCGTCATGTTTGAAATTTTTAATCATAACGTGCAGAATTGTCTGGTAGACTCAGGGGTGTCAGTTAATGTCATGCCAATATCAGTATGTAAAAATATAAATGGGCATCCTAATCCATCCACGTGGAGGGTTGTTCAGTTGGATAGCACAGATGTAAAGGTAATTGGTGAGATGGAAGATGTCCTAGTCCGTCTGGCATCTAATGATAAAGTATGCCAAGTTATTAACATCGTGGTGGCTGATATACCAGACGCTTACGGTCTTGTCTTGAGCAGAGATTGGTTGGCCAAATTAAATGGATATTTCACCTTGGATTGGTCGCATCTGTGGTTTCCATACAAAGGGAGTCCGAACTAGATTAAGATTCTGAGAGAACCTCACATGAAGTACAATGTTACTCAACTGGAGGAGAAGAATATACCAGTGGATTCTGTATTGGGAAACTATTTTATTGAGTTGGAACCAGGAAATTACCAAGTAGAAGAAGCCAGCAACACATCTGACACCTAGCCTAATCTCTTTCGATTCTCACAGGCTGATGAGATTGACTGTAATATAGTAAGCTTAGCAGTAGGAATAGATTCACCTTCAGTAGTTAGCGATTTTTGGACGTTGTTTTTTGATGGATCTAAGAAGAGTCAGGAGCTGGCTGTATCCTAATCGACCCCCAGAAGAATAAATATTTTCTCTCATGTAGATTAGAGTTTGATTGTACTAATAATACAGTTGAGTACGAAGCGCTGGTGCAGGGACTAAAGAAAGCGATTGAATTAAAGGTAAGTAATCTAAAAGTTTTTGGAGATTCCAAAATTATTGTGAAACAAATCCGGAATCAAATACATTGTGTTTCCCCTCACTTAAAGGCTTACCAAAATGAGGTATGGGACCTGCTTAAATCTTTTGATGCATTCAATATTATTTCAATTCCAAGACTAAAAAATGCAGCGGCTAACTTGCTAGCCACATCAACTGCTAGGTTGGTACCCACTAATAATCGATGCTCTGTTGAATTACTTTTCAGGCCCTCTGTACCTGATATGATTACGAACCTACGAGTGTTCGATGATGACCAGCAAATTATAGAATGTCTAACAAATGACGAAGTGTTTAAAGGAGCAATCATAGACGATGAAGAACATCAGCCTGAACTGAAGTACGATAATTTCATTCCTAAAGGAGTCAGAATGTTAGAAAAAATGTTCGATTTAAATGAAAAGTTCAGAAGACCATCCAACGTGAAGACCCACAGCTCATCTCTACAGTTCGAGCTGATAAATTTGGGGACTGAAACGAATCCTAAATGTGCGAATCTCAGCAAATGTTGTTCACCAACAGAAAGAGACAAGTTTGTCAGTCTGTTTAAACAATATAAAGATGTTTTCGCATGGACATACGAATATTTGAAAACATATGACACCAGCATCATCAAGCATGTCATCTCCATTAAAGCAGGCGTCAAGCCATATCAGCAACCGTTAAGAAAAATGCATCCAAAATTGGAACCGCTGATTCAGAGTGAAGTGAAGAAATTATTGGATGCTAGAATCATTTTCAAGGTCAGACACTCTGAGTGGGTATCAAATCTGGTACCAGTAAGGAAAAAGTCTGGAGAAATCAGACTCTGCATGGATTTCAGGAACTTAAACTGTGCATCAGACAAAGATAACTATCCTGTTCCACCCATGGAGCAACTGCTACAAATGGTTTCAGGTTCTGAACTGTTTTCATTATTAGACGGTTTCTCTGGCTACAATCAAGTATTAGTAGCTGAAGAAGACAGATTGAAGACAACTTTCAGGACCAAATGGGGAACCTTTGCCTACAGAAGAATGCCCTTTGGGCTGATAAATGATGGAGCAACATTTCAGAGGGCTATGGACATAGATTTCCATAGATTGATTGGCTGAAGTGCTGTAGTTTACATCAACGATATTACAATATTCTCAAAGAAAAGAGAAGAGCACGCGTTTCACTTAAGGAAAATTTTCAAACGCTGTCGGAAATATGGCATCTCACTCAATCCTAAGAAGTGTGTGTTCGCTGTCATGGAAGGAAAGTTGTTGGGTCACATTGTTTCGAAGAAAGGAATCTCTATAGATCCAGAAATAATTTAGGCTATTGAACAAATCCCCTTGCCCCATAATAAAAAGGGGATGCAATCATTTATGGGAACGATAAACTTCGTGCAAAGATTTGTCCCTGATTTTGCTCAAATTGTCAAACCACTACAGCAAATGGTAAAGCAAAATGCACTATTCAAGTGGACTGAGATTGAGAAGAGCGAATTTGGCAAAATCAAAACTGTTGTTGCACATGCACCCTCCCTGAAAAGCCTAGATTTCGACAAATATTTTATCTTGTATACCTTTGCATCTGATGATTCACTAGCAGCTGTGCTCACCCAAAAGGAAGATGGGGGGATGAATTCCCAATATCCTTTATGAGTACTGGGATGCAAGGGGCTGAATTAAACTACCCAGCCATTGATAAGCAAGCTTACGTTGTATTCAAAGCAGTAAAGCAATTCAGGCCTTATATTTTAAAAAATAGAACCAAGGTGATCGTCCCCTACCTAGCTGTAAGGTCTCTTCTTGTGCAGAAGGAGTTAGGAGAAAGAAGAGGCAACTGGGTAACAGCTCTTCAAGAGTACGAACTTGAATTCAAGCCAGCATCTATAGTTAAAGGACAAGGGTTGTGCAAACAGATGACTGAAAATGGAAAAAATGAAGAACATGCCTGGGAAGATGAAGTTGAATTACATGTAATGGAGGTATGTCCTTTGTTTACAGCTCCCGAGTCTTGGTATAGAGCCCTTGTACATTACCTGCAAGTAGGGCTGTTTCCAGAACATTGGAGTTCCAAGCAAAGAAGGGTGCTACGTCTTAAATCAGCCTCCTATCAACTTGTTGAAGGAGTATTATTCAGAAAGAATTATGACGGGATTCTTCTCAGATGCTTAGAAAAGGAAGATGCGAAGAAAGTAATGTCAGAATTGCATGACGGTCCTGCTGGGGGACATTATTCAGGAGAGACTACAGCTCACAAAATCCTCAGAGTCGGTTACTATTGGCCTATTCTCTTCAAATATACACACGCACATGTTAGAAAGTGTGATATTTGCCAAAGGTGTAGCGGGAGACAACCTAAAGCAGCAGCACCCCTAAAGCCTGTGATGATCACGGAGCCATTTGAGCAATGGGGGCTGGATATTATTGGAAAAATAAAACCAAATTCCTCCCTGCAGCACAATTACATTCTAACCGCGACTGATTATTTCACTCGCTGGGTCGAAGCTATCCCGCTGCACAAGATAAATGAAGACGAAGTCATCAGCTTCCTGCAAGATCATATCATGACCAGGTTTGGAGTTCCAGTTTCGTTAGTATTTAATAATGCTAAGTACTTTTCATCAATTAAATTGACTACTTTTGCTCATGATAAAGGGATAAAATCACATTATTCTGCTAATTATTATCCACAAGGAAATGGCCTGGCTGAATCCTCTAACAAAAATATGATTAGAATTTTAAAGAAGAATGTAATAGAAAACCAGAGGAGTTGGCATGCAGCGCTACCAAATGCCCTTTGGGCTGATAGAGTCACCCCCAAGTCTTCGATTGGAGTGTCTCCATATACCCTTGTCTACGGTAAAGAAGCCATTCTTCCTCCCAATATCATGCTTCCTTCTTCCATAATAGCTCAAGAATCTAGGGATTCGGATGATGAAGTTTTGCAAATAAGAATATATAATCTCCTGAAAGCAGAAGAGGCTAGATCTAAAGCCAGAGAGCGCTTTAAGCAATAGCAGGAGGTAGTAAAGAGATGGTTCGACAAACATAAAGCTGGAACGAAAGACTTTGAAGTAGGAGACTTAGTCCTCAAATGGGATCACCCCCATGATGAGAAAGGAAAGCACACTAAATTCCAGCAGTTGTGGGTAGGCCCTTTTCATATTGCAGCAAAGCTTGGCCCTTCTACTTATAAGTTGCAAGATCTACAGGGGTGGGAAGAGAACTTACCAGTGAATGGTTTGGTTCTCAAGCCCTATTTTTCCTGAGTTTCTTTGAGTTCTTCTGTCTTGTATATAAATAATCTGTTTGGCTGTCTTTTGAGTCATGATTTTTTTTAGTTTGCTTTAGTTTGATTTTCTTGATTCAACTAAAGGGAACAAACCCGTGGTTGCATGGAGAACATCAAAATGTTTGGGAATGACCAACATTTTTGGGTCTCAGACTGTGTGTTGCTAAAAGAACTTCTTCCAGTTTAGAAGTTTTCTCGAATAAGCCCTATGTGCATTGAATTCATGCTTAACCCCTGTGAAATAAACCGGATTCGAAGAGTCTGGAATACTATGTTGAGGCTCCATCCACGTCACACTTAAAATGTTCTAAGGAGAGACAGCAAAGGACCCATGGAAAGGAGCAAGGTGAATATTATATTAAATATAAATGATCACATGCCAAGAAATGAATGCCAAAAGGCAAATAAGAGTCAAAAACTCCTTTGAAAGCATCATACATCAAAGCGGATGCTGAATCATAAGTACTAAATTACCGAAAGATCCTCTCCATCCGTGAGCCGAAATATGAAGTACACTACTCACACAAAAGGACACTATGGGATAGAGGATCCTAAATTAAAATTCAGTAAGAAAGGCATGCAGGAGGACTCATATGAAAAGGGACAAAAGTCCAAAAAAGCACAAAAAAGTGCTAAAAGGGCATGGGAATGAGGAACAAACGAATATTTATGTTTACCATATGCTACAATCTTGTGGTGTCCAAACTACTAGCTACCTGAAGACAAAAGTAATAATGAAACTCATCCTCTGGACTCAATAGAGTTATTTGGACTTGAAAATCTTGGTTTCTACTCTCCCAAATTGGACTATCATCAATGATTAAAGGTACACATTTCCATCATTCGAGAAATCCAGATAGCTAGAAGAATTCAATAGATGCATTTATTGTTAAACAGTCTAGCACTCAAAGAACAATCGCCCAGAGATCTAGCTTCACCAGGTAATCACCAATTGTTGCAGCTGCAACCATTCTCCCCAAATTTCTTAAATTTTGGGCCCCGCCTCATGATTTTGCATTGTTTTAATCGTTGGATCCTTTGAGTTTTGGTCATGTTTTAATTTTAGATGATTGTAAAAGCTTAACTCTCGCCCAGGGTTCGAATTTTGATTGCGTTTGGAATTTATGGTGAGTCGCAGATTCTAAGGTTGTTTTCACTTGTTGATCGAACCAAGTGTTCTTTATTTTGGGTCGCCGTTGCGGAGGTATAACAGGTTTTTGTCCGTTGTTGAGCTTGAGAAGATGTACAAAACACTTAAATCATTTTTTATACATCGGGCGTTGAAAATATGTTTGATCGGAGGCCATTACCTTTTCGTTTTCGTCGTTGCAGCTCTCAAAGCAACTCAACGCCCAAAGTCCAAAACGCTCCACCAGCCAATGCGTCAGTCTTTAGTCGCTTACCCATAACTTTTCCTCTTCCACCATTGCGGCTGGGAAATCCATTTAGCGTCCGATGTAAAATGTCTCCCGACCTCCGATTGAGAGTCTTCCCGCCCTCAGGTCTCATGTCCCTGACCTTTTTCCCTTCCGCCGTTACGGTTCCCAAATTGATTAGCCATCCAAAGTAAAAAGCGCTCCTCTGTCGATGCGTGTTGACTTTTTAGTCGCGTGTCCGTATTTGTGCCCCTTTCGCTGTTGCGGCTGGGAAAACCATTTGGCTTCCGATGTCATTACCCTTCCGATTTGCGATTGAGTTTTCCTGCCCTCCCGTCGCATTCCTGTAGCCTTTACTCTTCCACCGTTACGGTTGGGCAGAGCTTTTGCTTCCGATGTCAGTTTCCTCCCATTTTCCGCAGTTGGTGTTTTTATCACGAGCCCGTAGGAGGACGAGGTAGTGTTGTCGGCATTTGTAAAATGATGATGGCACACCTAGTCTTTTCTTGTGGATTAGCTATTTCAGAAATATAATTTGCTGCTTTGTTTTGGAACGCAAATCCAATGAATGATGCATGTTGGTTTATTTGCAGGTGGACTCAAGGGATTGGTCAGGCTACCAAGGCGACAAAGGCACCGACCCAACAGAGCTATCAGTTACTAAATAGTTCATGAATGCATAACAGACAACATAGAAGAATATGAAACATTCGAGAAACCGAAAGGTCCTACGTTTGGAGGGCAGCCCAAGCATTCTGCAGTTATAGTTTAAATATTTGAAAGTAGAACTTAGACAGAGACTTTTTCCTTGGAAAAACTTGTACACCATTTTCTTGTAAGAGGAACTATTTCGTTTTATAATAAAAAACTGCAACTTTTTCCTGTTGGATAAAGTGAGATGTGGAATGTATCAATGTGATTAAATGAACAATGTTGAAGGGGTACTATTTCGTTTTCAGCTGTGTTTCATTAACTGTGAGAGTGTTTAACTTCCTGAACCTATGTTCTTGTTGAATGTTCTTCAGTATATTGTTGTGATGTTTTCCACTGTGAGTAATAAATGTTGTCCATAAATAATTGGCTATCTGGTTGATCAAATATCTGTAATTGTTCATGTGTTTTGAAAGAAGTATCAGCTATCTGTAACTCTTCATAATGCATGTACAAAATATATACGCACCAACGAATGATAATCCTGCTCCCTAGGGATAGTTTAGGTAGTTAGTTTTAATTTCTTGTTTTATGTGATTTAGATGCTTGTGAATGCTAAGACAAGAGGTAAGAACCTGCGCATCATGTTGTGACTGCTCCTTGCATCTTATTGCCCTGCATGATTAATTAGGCACTTGCATATCATTGATTAAGTCAAAAATACAAAAATACATGGTGGACCGGGCCGCAACCAGTAAAGCCTTTGTTTTTTGTTACTTTGACCTACGGTAGCTGAACCACAAACCGGACGGATTCCCCATACCAAACAGTCACGGGCTAGTTGGGAACGTTGACTGGGGAGAATCCCTTATTGTTGTTGCCTATGAATTTCTGGGCCTCAACAAAGCCTTAAACGAATAGAATCATCCATCAAGGAGTTTTGAGGAACACCATAGATAGAAGGTCATAACATGTTTTTTGGGATCATCTCCCTGCTTTCCATCAAACTTGAGAATTTATTATGGCAATTTTACCAGAATAGCGGGCCATGAAGGGTCATGTCGAATGGAATCATTTATCAACTTGGACAAATCAGGTAATTCCAAAGTTACCAAGAAAGGTAACTATCGAGTAGGTTCCACATACTGGTAGTACTGATAAGGCATGTGTGTACCAGTAGGACCTTAAGCTGACTGGTATATGGGCTACTGGTTTGGTTGATGGGAAGATGATCCTCCTAAAGAGCCACCCAAAGGGGGTGAGCCTCTAGGAGGTGGGCCTCCAGGGGGTGGGATTCTAGATGGTGTTTCGCCAAGTGGTGGTCCTCCAGGTGGTGGTCCTCCAAAAGGTAGACCTCTAGGAAGTTGACCCCAAGAAGGTGGAACTGCAGACAGTGGTCCTCTTGAAGGTGGGCCTCCAGGTCATGGGCCTCTAGGTGGTGTCCCTCCAAGCAGTGGTCCTCCATAAGGTGGACCTCCACTGGGTGGGCCCCCTCTAGGTGGGCCTCCTCCTAGTGGACCTCCAAAGGGTGAGCCACCATAAGGTGGCCCTCCAGAACCTCCAACGATAAGAATAGCCATTCCTTCAATTGTCGACATGTAGGACCAATTAAGTTGCCCCCATGGTGTAAATCTATTTTTCAGGGTAAGGGATTCTAGAATACATAGTTCCTGTAGATGTAGGTTGATAATTCGTGTTTACTACAGGTAATTTATTTACTGGGTAACCATAACCCCAAGAATACTGGTTGACGGTAGGTTGTATCCCTAAGAGTTGACCTGAACTCGATGGAGGGTTTACCATATTGGTGTGCATAGGAGGAACATGCACTGTGGATTTCCATGAAGTAGAGGTCTTCCTAGTACTAGTAACAACTCCACTAACTGAGAACATAGGTTGCACCAGGGGTTTACACCCGATGTTAGAAGGTACTGACACCACTTGAGCTGAAGGTTTCCCCCTAGTTGTAGAGGATATGGGAGGACTAGAAACAGACCTAGGATTTAAAACTGTAGGGTTGTAGGTTTGACCTGGATTACAAGGAGACATACCATGAGATGGAACATCATTAGCAAGTGGACTATATCTAGAAGGCTATGGATCCGACAGATGGGGTAAAAGAGCCGACATAGGTTCTTTATGAGGTATAGGGGTAGCCATAACTCTTTCCATCCTCTCTTGAAAATTATGAGCACGATTAAGTGATGATTGAATTATCCTATATGCATCCTCATTCAGAGGAGGGTTTTCAAAAGAGGGTCTAATAATCCCAAACTTGGAAACGGCTTGACCCATAGAAGTTCTCCAAAAAGGAGCATCAGGGCCATACTCAGCTTCATCAACACCATCTATCCAACCTTCCATCGGATAATGAAAGGAATTGTCAGTCGCATTGGACCAAGGGAGTAACGTAAGAAGCTAATTTATCTCCACTTTCTACAACTAGATTTTCTCCCACATGGGAGTCAGTTGCAACTCCTTGGTGTGTGGCTTCCATTGGGCCTTCCCCTGTTGTAGGTGGAAAGTCAGGTGGTAAGCCCTGGTTTCTTCTGGAAAGTCTCAACTGAAACTCAACTAGATTGTAAAAGTCACTAAAACCTAACCTAGGGTTTCAAAACTAAGAAAAAACACACAAGGTCTTCTCCTACATAAGCTACAAGACACAAGCAAACTTAAGTGATAAGATGAGCTCAAAATAGTTGGTCTCTCACAAGGATTGTCAAGAAGTTACAACTCGCAATATATTCAAGGTACATGCATAGTAATATCCCTAAGTTTTTTTCTTGGTGTATTGCTCCAAACAAGATGACCAAAACTTTTTTCTCGGTTGAACAATGAATCCTAGTAGGGTCTCTCGATATATGCAACGTACGTGGGAGCTCAAATCTGTAGCAGTGTTGTCTAATGCAAAACCATCCACAAGGGTCCTTCTGATATACAATCGAGTACGTGAAGTACCTTTCTATATAACTCAAGGGGATGTGAAAGGTCGCTCAATACACTGATCGTACATGGAAAAACCACGCGATTCGCGGGTTGCAATGTCGGAAAATAACTATAGCTCCTACGTTTTACGACGCTGGACCACGTCACTAACTTAGCACTGAAATTTCTATACAATTTTAAACCTATAACTACCGTTAATTTTATCTTTAGCAGTTAGGTGAATGCATGGAGTTTTGACAGAAATGTAAAGCCATGCAAATATGAAATGAAAATTCGTTCACTTTACCATTCAAGATATGCCTACTTACGGAAGGAGAGAGTATTTTTCTTTTCAATTCTTGTTTCAAAACCAAATTTTTTTCCCAAACAAATACACTAAACAAATATTTTCCCGAGAAGGAGAAAAAAGCAACAAACTTCAAACTGATATTTTGAAAGAAAGAAAATAGGGTAAGATCTCTTTTTCTAAGAAGAAAGACAAAAAACACTCGAAGGCATATTCAACACTTTTTTCAATTTTTCCTTTTACAACTAGAAAGATATAACTTAAAAACACTAATATTTTTCTTTTGATGAGATCATAATATAAAGGAAAGAGAAGAAAAATGGAGATCTGAAAGCTTATTAAGCTAATAAGAGGCCCAATAATTCATCCTTAAACAAAAATATGAACAAGTCTCAACAATGTTTTTTTTCAAAGCAAAAAGAAGTCTTTCACAAACTTTAATGAAAAATGAAAACAGTAAACCAATTAAGCAAGTCTTTCTTTTTAGATTTATCGAACAATAAGACTATGATCTAATTGATGCTAATCTTTCAAACAACCATGAGGGCGTCACCTAGGGACCAATATGATATCACGTCTGTTCATATTGGGGGGTTAAAAATTAAAAAGTTACAAGTCAATATATTAGTGGTATATTAGGGGTTAAAAGGGTTTTTTAACTATATAAATATCCGATATGTTGGGGGATATTTTATTCCACAATCCTACCTGTGCCCTTCACCAGTGCTCCACCATAAGCTTGCATGCACCCTGCGCATGCTGCATAGGGTTTTCTTGTGGTTTTCTCCATCGTTTTTCTGTGTTTTCTCCATCCTATTTTCTGGATAAGGAGGGCGTTTTTTCAAATCATAGTAGTGTTGGTCCTTGGGTTTTCTCCATCATTTTTTTTGGATGGATAACGAGATTGTTTTTTCAAATCGTAGTAGTGTTGGTCCTTGGGTTTTCTCCATCATGTTTTCTAGAAAACGAGGGCATTTTTTTCTAGTGCGTAGTAGTGTTGTTCCTTGGGTTTTCACCATTGTGTTTTCTGGAAAATGAGGGCATTTTTTCTGGTGTGTAATAGTGTTGGTCTTTGGGTTTTCAACATCGTGTTTTCTGGATAACGAGGGAATTTTTTCACCATTTTCTAGTCGTGGGTTTGTGGTGGGTTTCTCTGGTGCATAGCAGTGTTGGAGGAGGCACGTTGGAGAGCCACTGCATAGCATTCTTAGAGGTAAGGTATACTATGTTTAATCCTCTAATGGATTGAAAGAAACTTTGATCCTAAACATTTGTATTAGTCCCAAGGCCCTGTTTTGGTATTTTGACATCAATGTGATGATAATATGAGTTTCACAACAAGGTTAATAATTTTAGAAAAATTACATTGTTAACAGATTGTCTAATTGATGAAATTTCTGAAACAATGTTCAGACAAACAATGAAACCTACCAGTTCTTGCATCACGGCCTAAGAAAACAATAGGCTCCAAACTACCATCAAGTTCAGGAAGTGCAACCTGCAATGCAACCTGAATTGGGTGTAATACCAAAGTGTTGATAAGCCATTCCTCTCTAGTCTGGAACACTAGAGTCAAGGCCACAATGTAGGGAACATCAAGTTTGGACAAAGCTTGTAAGCACGAGGATGGTCCTGTCTAGCAGGTCCACCCACGAGTGCAAACCCAGTCAAGGAAATCATAGCATCTACAAGAGACTTTTTTGTAAGTGGGTCATACAAGAAATCCTCCACAGGGGTAGAAAAATCTAATCCACCTGAAAAGATTGACACAACTTTTGCACCTTTGGCCTCCAATTCCATCACAAAAGCCACATAATGACCATCGTCACCAGTAATAATGTGGATTCTTTGCAAGGAAATACCAATGACTGGTGCATTTGGGTTTTTAAGTTTCTCATTTGCATCCTTTCTGGTGTCATACCAATTCAAATACTCTTTAACATCGTCATACATGCAAGGAGCCAGAGGGTGCCACATTCCTATGTCCAAATAGACGACTGGATCAACAAACTCAAATTTTGTCTTCTTAAGAGCAGGCACATAGGATCCAGCAATCATTTTAAAGAAGTTCTCAAGATTCTCTCGTGATCCACCCAACCAAAACTGCAAACTCATGATATAGGCTCTAGCATCCTGAGCCTTGTCACTTGGAAAATGCTTGAGGAATTTGGGTAGGGTTCTAACAAGTTTAAGCATGCTTTCCTTGAAGCCTGCTGACTTCTTCTTTGTTTTAAACATTTGAAAAAAAGGGATTTTGGACTGGCCCAACTGAGACATACTAAAAGAGCCTAGTTTATTTAGTCTCATTACCTCTGGCATTGAAGGGAAAACCAAGACGGCATCCAATCTTTCCCTCTCGGTCTCCATTGCAGCCTTTACCTTTTGAGTGAGTTCCTCAACAAATATGAGAGATCCAATGAATATATTGGCATCAGACAGATCTTTACAGAACATGTTGTAGGTGCTTTGGTCCCTTAGCTCCTCTAGAAGGTACCCAACAATCTCAAACGAAACATCTTTTCTTTTCTGGTTAAGATTCTGGACTGTTACACTTACAGAAGCCTGGTATTGAGCTTCAAGAACTACATAGACTATTTTCACACTGGGAAGAGCCTGATTTCTTTCTGGACTGATTCGTCTCACCTTTGGGGTCCCTTGTATGAATAAACCATTTCCAACAACTGCAGAGGTCACCTGATATGCATTTCAACCCAGTTGACAACTATTGAGAATTCTGATATAAAAGGGGAAATATGAGAAATCGGTTTGGAGCTTATATTAGTCTAAGATCTAGTTGGTCACTTAAGTCTTCAATTATTAGTTTTTGGGGATTGGCGTAATCCCTTTGGACTTGTTATACCTCCCATTTACACCAAATAATCTTGCCTATATATATTGTATGCAGCTATAAAACTAGTTCAGAAGTCTATTTTACAGAAAATTTGTACCCACAAACTTGCATGAGACAGTAACATTTTATAGTGCCTATAACTATAAAAGGACAAAAGCAAACTGTAGACTTTGAGCACGCTAAATTCCCAATGAAAATACAATTCAAAGGTTAGATTACCCCAAGGAAAACTACCCAGGGACAATTTGCATAACTCAAGCCATAGAGGATGGAAAATATTTCATCCTATATAGCCCTAAACCCACCAGAAAGAAATACAAAATCAATTGCGTTTAAAATTCTCTAGGCTATCCCATGAAAATCGAAATGAACTAGGAAATTTTATAGCTAAGTTATTCAACCATAGAAACGACGTCCTAAAAACCCAACATCTTTGATCAAATTACCGATTATATTTGTTTTCAATTTTCATTCTAAGAAGAGGTCCTATAGTACAGGTAGGCCTCAAGGAGGACTAAAGGTGAACGCAAACATAAAACATCACAAAAATGAGCTGCTCACATAATGATCTCAACAAACCCAGATGCAAATAAGGCCATTATCAAGCTGTCTTAGCACAAATCCTCAATGTTTCCAATTTGTATCTTGCATTTTCTATTAGGGTAGATGATTAGTGTCTTGTAGCAGAGGAAGTTCCAGTACTTCAACCTTAAGGAGAAGAATTGCAGTAGAGGAACTTCAACCTTTTTCAAGTTGTAATCTATGTTACACCTAAAACAAGGAAATGGGTAATGTGTCTAAAATGGGTACAAGTTTTAGAATCAACACATTCAAAATCTTAGGAAACATAGAAATGACAGTACATGCATCATTAGAAACATTAAACAGAGAAACACTGTAAACATATTGTTTCCTTAATTTTGAGAATAAGAAAATAAGATAAAGTTGAAGTACCATAAAGAGATCATTAACGCCTCTACTTAGAGATCATAGTATGACAAGTTACTTTTCTTTTACTTCTTAGTTTTAAGTTTTTATTTTAGTTCAAACCAACCTTCCTTAGCATGCCCTAAAGCAGGTTGCTTAGAAATTAATGGAATCTCAAGAAACCATAATTGCCTTCACCAGGAGGCTTTACTGAAGGGACTGGATCCCTCTTCTTCTTCAAATGATTTGTCTTCACCTTTATCTTCTGCTCCTCGGGGGTGCAGCTAGTTAGGTAGGTTGGCCGTGACATCTCCATAACCACCACTGGGAGAATAGCATCACTCATCCCTATAGGAGGAAGGAGCAGATCATTTGCAGTAAAAATGGGCTCAGAGTCCTCTTGATACTTAATTGGTTCCACCTATCAATCATAGAGTCCTTCCACTAGGAGGAATTGTAATTTCTTCTCTTTTTGCATAAGAAGCATTTGCCTTAGGACAAGAAGTTGCTAAGTGCCAGTGCTAGTGCTTGAAATATAACCAGTAACCTGTAATGGAAAGCAATATGTTAATGGTCCAATGCTAGTGTCCAGTTGTGGTATTCATACTTCAACATGATTTTTTCAGGAATATCCTTGCTCAAACCAGCATAAATGCATATTCATGGTAGCAAGATTCAGTTGTATTGCCTTTTGTTATATGGAAATTCAGTAGAAGTATGAAATTTGGCGAAGTCTCAGTATAGTATGTCTATGGTATGGTCAATGTACTTTTATTGTCTTTGATACTATACGGTATACCTCATGTATTTGATACCTATCCACCCCTAAACCAAAAAAAGGCCTCCAAACCCCAAAAACATTAACAAAAACCTAAAAAGGCCTATAAATATAAACCTAAATCACCAAATTTTCAAGGAATGATATTTTTGTTGATTTATTGTGCATTCCTGAGGATGAAATTCTTCTAAAATGTGGAACAAAATGCATTTTCTTCGCATCTATGAGATGTATACTTATGTATTGGATCTGTACTAGATTTTCTTGTTATGCATTTTTTCCATATTGAATCATATTCGAATCTTGCTACTATGTATGCAATCCATTGAATTCCCCATCTGAGAGGCCAATGTAATAAATTTACCTAGAGTATTACCAATGGCCAAAAGAAATTTATGGTTTCAAATATTCAACAGGGACGCTGGGAATTCTAACTCAGATCAGAATTGATGACAACGATTATGTATGTGGGTTGAAGCCTGGTTTTCAGACCCTTATAGAGAGACTAACTTTACCCATAAACCAATGGCCATTATTGATAGTTAATTCCGACTACCAAAGAGAGAAATTCTAGGATAATTAATCCTTTGGTGCAAGGGTGGGTCACCATAATATCCTTCAAGAGAGAGCCCTAGGATTCAAAGACCAAGCCTAAATGTCTTTTAGCTTTTGCCATAAGCCATTGCATTTGCCGATCATCTAATTCTTCAAGAAATAATATTGTTCCTTGACTAATGAGGGTTCAAGCTGCAGAACTGGTACCATGGTGGCCTTAATGATTCCAAGGATGGGATGGAGGGCTTAAGAGAGAGAGAGAGAGGGAGAAATTTTTTAAAAGAGGCCTTTCCATGGGCTGCACCTTCAAAGGGCAGAGCCTTTACGACCCCTTTTAAATTTAATGTAATACAATATATATTTTCACAAATAGTTTTTAATAATTTTCCTATGTTATTATATGTTACAAATTATCCATAAAATCATGGCATTGGGTATAACAGTGAAGGGAGGAAGAGGGAATGAACTCAACATTGACTTCAGAATCAAACGTTGAATAGAGTGACTTGACAATGTGCAAACAAGAATTAGAGGATTGAATGAAGGAATGAGACATATAATTTGAGAGTATAATATAGATGCATTGGTCTCCTCTGTTTTAATTTAAATCTTTAATCTATTGGTGGGTCACAGTAGGGCCTGCCATCCACCACAAAAAAGGAAGGAGGAATCGGTTGGTTTAATTTAGATATTTTTCATTTTCTATAATTAGACTGATCTACATATTGGTGGATATCTACAATGTTTACTGTAGCTGTACTTTGCAGGTGGTTAGCATTATTTTTTTTTTAATATAACCATAGAACATTCGCAGAACAAGATCAATTTCACGAGTTATCATCCCCATATGGGACGAATAATTTGAGTTTAACGAGATTGAAGGTGATCACTATTTGAAATTAAAATGCTACAATGTATACTTTCTTGGGGATGAGAGTATGGGAAGCGCCTGTGTGAATTTGGAAGGACTTCAAGAAGGATAAACCAAGGATTTTTGGATCCCCCTTGAAAAATTTACAACAGGTGAAGTAAGACTCAAAATTGAGAAGAAAAAGCAAGAGCAAGCCACTAAGGTGAGTTCATTTTGGTTTATATGTAATGTTATAATCAAACTTTGTTATATTTTTTTCATTTGTTCCCTTGATCACTCTTTGAATACTTAAAGCTTATCATTCAAGTGACCTAACATGTATCCTTCCGTGCTTCTGCTTCTTGTTTGATGATCTTGAAAGTTTGAAACATAATTATCATATGTTTTCTCATTGGGTACACTATTTGATGTGTCTTTTTAGTTGTCATTTGATTTATGAATTACCAAGCAAGAAATATAAGATTTTTTTTAGTTTTTTTTATATGGGTTTGATAGGAAATCATCTCCATTACATAATGGGGAAAAATACAAACTCGACATATCCCAAAGGGACTTCAGAGTTCATGCAAGACAGCTAAGAGAGTGTTGTCTGCCCTCATCTCTATGAAAACCAGGACCAACATTAAAAAATTAGGAGAGTGGGAAAATGAACAATGAACATTTTATCTGTTTCAAAAATCCATTGGTAATGAAAACTTTATAAAACCCAGACTCACAAAATTGTTTTAGTGGGAAGTTCTACAGGAATACCCAAAGTGCAGGAGTTGCTTAAAGGTTTCTTCCATGGAGAAAAGGAGTATTGTAATTCCATCCAATCTAATGAGGAAAACCTCATACTTTGAGAAGTCACTCACCTTAGTCCAGAAGTATTCCAACAATATCTAACCATACCTTCATATTCAAGGAAACTATTAGATATAATCCTTAGAAGTTGAGATAAGATAGAATTTATGAGACAATCATGTCATGTATACATAATTCATGAGATTTGGAACTAATTGTGGATAAGCTGAAAGATTAGCTCAAATGCAATATCTAAAAGAATAAATTTTGTATAAATACTCGTCACACAAATTGAAAAAGATAGAAATTTCCACATGTCGATTACAAGGAAGCAAGTGTTATAATTGCAAAACTTTATGAGTAAATGTGAGCAATTGAGGAATGAAATGTATGTGTGAGATATTCCATTTGGAATACCATATAGATTTAGTTTACTCTCTCTATCATCAACACCTTGGCATGTTCCATGTTCTGCCTCTGAATGTAATGGAACAGGCTGCAAAAGCATATTAACATTCCCTACCTTATTTTTTTGAAAAATACATCCTATATTCTCAGAAAAATATTTACAAAAAGAAATGAAGAAAATGACTAAAGAAGAAATAACTTGTAAGAAACTATGTAGCATATAAATTGCACTCTTGACATCTTTGTGAGCCAACATGCCATTCTTATACCTTTACAAGCTGTGGGAGAGAGTTGTCAATCATGGAGGCTATAGTTTACCTCTAGAAATGATATCCTTTTTTTAAGAATACTTGATTTAAATAAATTTGTGATATAAGATGATTAAAAGGAAAAATAAAGTATGACAAGTTTGTTCTAGTGAAGTAAAGAAGAGCACCTCTACTGAATCTGTGCCCTCTAAGGGGACAACCATCAAAACTTCCTTTCCACAATGTTCACCATGTGTAGCCAACACACTTGAATTCCTCCTATTGCCCAAAATGTAGTGAAGTCATCATCTACATATTTCATCTGTATATAAAAGAGACGTCAAAGTGTATTTGGTAAACTATTTGAAATCTCAATCATCAATCAAGCACAAGTTGAGACCGCTCATGTCTAGCATGGATTTCAACAGAAGAGAGCTAGGAAAAAATAATTATGCAAAAATCAATTTAAACGAGTAATTTCAATGCTGCACACTTTCTGAATAAGCATATCTCAAGGATTGTTGGCTTTACTTCAAATAAAAATCTAACCTTGATTTCACAGCTGGCCAAATAATCATATTTGACATTGCTTGAACCTTGTTCGTAAAGATGTAGTTTTAGGATGCCTACGTTTTCATGTAAAACCATATTGAATGTATCACCCCATGTTGGGTATGAACCTTGGCATGCTTTAGTTCTCCTCATTAGATATCCAAGTTCCACTTCTACAAATATGTTTAACATTTTTCCACTACTACTTCCATTTGAATAATTGCCTCCATGTGAATTTAGTCATCTCTCTAAAGTAGCTCCTTTTAGATTTGACCTGACAATATTATTGGCCGAAACAACTGTAACTGAAAGAATCCCACCAATAGCACTTTTCTTCAAGCTTACAGCTGGCAGATAAATGCATTTACGTCAAGGTTCAACCATAATTCTTATCAAGGTCTTAGTGAAGAGTGCTTTCCTAAAAAAAGTGACATCAAACTCTTAATTACAAGCTATACTTCCTTAAAAAACACAATCCACAACTATTCATTCAATAAAGAAGTCATGCATCTTCCAATATGTTCTCTTTCATTCTTTGAAGTTTGAATTAACAAACAAGAAGGAAAAGGAACCTGCCAGCCAGGATGAAACACCATCCAGGAAGGTGACAATGACTATCCTCTCATTGATTAAGCAAAGAAGGGAAGAGGTAAAGGACCAAGCAAGGGTAAAATAGTGAGGAGTCAGCCTCACAATAAGGGAATAAGGACTTGAGTAAAATCAAGTTCTTCATATGTCATAAGAACAACCATTATGCATCACAGTGTCCAAGCAAGAAGAAGGATAAAGGGAAGCAGCAACACTAGGTAGCAGCCTCAGGTGAAACTCAGATGAATGAGTTTGCCTCCAAGTTTGAGAAGGATTTCTTCTCTTCCAACAAGGTTCTATATGTGTCAAGGGGAATATCGAGGCGTATGACATCAACCCGAGAATTATTTTCAAGTATGGAAGAGCACAACTATGGATTTCAAGTCGAAATTGGTGATAATACCAAGTATCCAATAGCGGGTTTTGATACTATTCCTTTCCAACTCAAGTTAGGTAACGCTTTAAAGTGCTTGGTCGAGCTGAAGGTGATTTTCCATATGATCCATTTCATGTGATGCTTATTTAAGAAGGTTTTGGGGAAAATTGACGACAGGGACGTACTACCTCTATCTATAATGTTCTAGGAAGGACTAATGACCATGGAACCGCAATTCAAAACCTGCTTCTCATTGGACCATATGCTCCAATATCTAGATCGGTGCACCGCTGAGCAATAGGTAATTTGTAACATTTCTGCTCGTTGAACATCTGATAGATTATAAGCTTTTTTTTCTTGGGTTTAAACTTTAGAATTCAGATTTTAAGGACATATATAATGTAATGTGTCTATGATTGCAGAGAATGATAGGGTTGTCACTGAGAGTAATATTGAAAGTACTTTATCTCCATCCCATCTAGATTCGATTTTCCAAATACTTCGAAGTGGATGGCTAGGAAATCATTTGAGTAGCTAGGCTGATGATAGTCAACATATTAGAGGAATGAGTGGCACTACCATAGCATTGGGGATTGAGGAGCAGTTTGTTTCTCAGTTACAGAGAGCTCAGCCAGTTGATGATACTCCATCAGATCAGCCCTGTGATACCACCAAATCACAGGAAAAAGGTGAAGCTACTACTTCACAGGATGCAAAAGATGGTACTAGAATGACAAAAACTCTACAATCACAGGAAAATGATATAGAGAGGATTGAGGAACATGGGCAATCCCATATTGAAGATAGTAGTGCCAATAATACCAACACTATTTCAACTCAACCTTTGCAACAGGCTTCTTTGGAGCAAGGAACTCAGACTATAGGTGTTGTTCACCATAACCTTGAGATGAAAGATGAGCGCAATGAGTGAGTCATGCATGATGTTGAAGCTGTGAGCCAAGATAGTGGTGGTAGTGGTGCTACATTAGGTGAAATCCTTCGCAGCTTGGAAGTAGAAATTGGAAGTGCCGATGGAACTGGAAACCTTGGACAGATTGATGCATCAGGAAATATGGAAGGTGTGCAAGATGAAAATAGTAATAGAGAACAAGCCGAACCAAAAATTGCCAGAGAGAGCAGTTAAAATGTGCCTGCTCATACTCCCAGTGAGAAGCAGCAAAATATTGTTGTGGTGGGATTAATTCTATTGATCCTACATTCCTAGAGGCTCTTCCTAAAGATTTAATAATAGAGGTGCTTGCTTCCCAGCAGAATCAGGTGGCATAACCTACAAATAATCAGCCACCAGCTACTGAGGAGATTGATCCAGAATTCCTTGCTACCCTTCCTCGAGATATACAAGCAGAGGTCCTTGCACAACAACGAGCACAGAGATTGCTTCAGGCTCATCTCTTTAATGGAAAACCTGTTGATATGGATAGTGCTTCAATACTTGCAACGTTTCATCATGAACTTCGTACTGAGGTATAATCTTCTTGTTAGTAGTTAACAGTAATACTTTACCCTTTTACTAGTTTATTTTGTATTAATATTTGACTAAACCTGTTTATTGCACTGAGAGTAGGGAGGTGCTTACAACCCAGCATGGGGAGATGTTGAAAGTGTTTTGTTGTGTAACGTTATGTAACATGACATTCCCATAAAATAATAAACAAAATTGCAAATGATGTAGGCTTAAACAAATATCTTGAACTTGGTTTTCAAATGGTTAAAAATGTAGTTAGTTATTTGGTTAGAAATGTGAGACAAATGGTTAGAAAATGTAGTTAGTTATTTGGTTTTCTGAACTTGTACTTGAACTTGTTTTGGACATCATGTAGAACCTTGATGTGACTGTCCATTGTTGAGAGGAAAAAGGTAAAAACATATCTCTATTTGTCAATTGAATTTAACAATATTTGTGTAGATATACTTTGATTTTTATCAAGCCTTTGGTGTTTTTTATCTTGATTTTGAAAAATAGTCAAGTAGTGTCAAGTAGTGAGTGTTTAGCCATGTTTTAGACATCATGTAGAACCTTGATGTGACTTTCCATTGTTGAGAGGAAAAGGGTCAAAGGAAGAGTGACAAACTAGTGTTAATTTAGGAAATGAATGCGATCTCTATGATGTTGATCATTGTGGGTGAAGTAATGTGCATCCACAATATACATCGAAAGAAGCAAGGTGCATTGTAGAATGTATGTGGGGTATCATGTCAATATACTAGGTAGAAATATAAATGGGTATAAAAAATGTAAATGAAAAAATGGATACATGCAATATATAGTGAAAATAGGGGTTTTTTAAAATCGGGAAGGCATATTGGGAGGGGGTTAAAAAAAATGATTTCGGGAGGTATTTTCCAATATTTTTTGAAAATAGGGGTATTGTTTCATATGCCATGAACGAATGTGCTATTGCATGGTTTCACTAAGTGAAGTCCCTGTGCAAAAAACACTCCTTTCAAAAAATTTAAAACCAAGCATACAAGCAAATAAAAAGATGAGTCTATCCTAGCTCTTTGATTTTAACAAAATAAGCCTTTTACCGCATTAAATTTTGAAATTCAAACACTCAAATATCTTTTAAACAAAACCAGATACTCAAAACTGAAAGCAAATCACACAAAAAATTTACAAAAAACTTTGAAAAAACAAGTCTAGAAAATCCTACCCGGCACCACTTCTAGTGGGTCACTGACAGAGCGGTTCTGAGAGAGCACCTATTCCTGATTTCCTGTTATAGGCAGTGGCACCGCTGCTTGCTCACTAAGTCCACGCGGTAGCACCTCTTACTGCCCAATATGCATGCGTGGTTCCATGTAGATGTCCAAAACAAAATAATCATGAAAAAAGAAAATTAATCATTGTGCAAATAGCATATAAATCATGAATTAACAGTAATTGAAAGTATAGAAAGCAAGAACAACCTAGATCTGAATAGATCTGATGACACCAAACCAAAATCTCACTAGCTCAGCTAGTGGATCTGATTGAACTGATAAAAGACTGGAGCTTGGATTTCGGACAAGTGTTTGAAAAAACTAAGGAAGATCAGATCAGTTGAAGCTCTTCCCCAATGGAGTCGCCAAATTTGTTAACAGGAAAAATACACCTCCTGCGGATAGGAGCTATTCCTCTACTCTAAATGGTTCAAATATATAACAAATAGTACACAACAGAATTGGAAGACTTTCCATAGAATGGGTGGAGATATTGAATAAAGGTCTTTTGATGAAAGGTGTAGTTGTCTCTTGCAATAATAGCTCTTCACTGATGTACCTGCATGATCACATGAAACCAACACACAAGGTCAAAGAGCACCAAAAAATGTTCCACTATTCTATGCTAGTGACTAAGGAATCTAACAATAAAACATATGATATTAACACAATATACTTTATGGGAAAGGAACCAATTCTGAATTAGATAAAGAAGAAGAAGTTTACAACCTATGCCTTGGTGTCAATAAGCTCCTTTATAATTCCAATATCTTGTCCCCGATAGATCCAACTTTTCTCTTCCTATGCTCACCCTACTGATCTAGGCTAGAATGAAAATGCAACAACATAACCTTGCTCTCTCCCTCAACCATGGATATGAGCCTACTTTTATAGGCCTTGGGAGGATAGAGATGGTTGAGGAAATGGTGGGTGGGTGGATAGGAGATCCTAGAAGGATGGATCTTGAGCCCAGGTAGTCCTCAGGTGTAGGGATAAGGGAGCCACAAATCCTTCCTTCGAGAAGCTTCATGGAATCCTCTCTTTTTCACTTTTTACCAAGGGCACCGCTTCTTCCTCACTAAGACAGAGCGGTGACAGGGCAGAACCGCACCTTGAACAAAGGGAAAAGGCGATTCCACCACTTAATTCTAATACATTATAGGCGGTGCTGAAGAAGGTACTGCTTATTGACTAAAAGGTAGAAGCGGTGTTGGATTTTGATATGCAGGATTGATATCTGGATCAAGATTTTACTTCAAGACTTGGGATTGAGGGAAAAATACTATGTTTAGGGTCTCATCTCATGTTGATGACGAGATTTATGTGTAACAGCAGCATGGTCTACCACATACTCATACCCTATGGATTGTGTAGTGTTTAACTCCCCACTTGGGGGAAATCACTAGAAGAAATGATTTAGCCCTCTAGGGGATCTGCAACCTGCAATTTAGAAAATTGTGAATAATAGACCACATACCATTAATTAACTAACATGTGATAACAAACTAAAATGTATTTAAAAATGACATGTTGAAATAGTTACCTCAGTGTGAGTTGTTTCCATCGAATATATGAAAACATAGTGTACATCACAGGGTTCTTGTGCATGAACCTCTGCACTAGCAACATCGCTAGTGGGAAAGTATTTCCCCACATCCTTTGGGTTATGCATAGATGGATCTTCCGTGTGTTTGTTATAGAGGACATCCACACCATTTTTAGGAGTGGATCATCTCGTATACACACAACCCTTCTACACATTTGGACTATGAGGAGAGGTAATTGTGTATTGTTCTCTAAATATAGTAGGCGGTGGGTACAATCACCAATTGTTGACGTAGTTATATATGCATTAATCAATGAAATAACATGTATTAACAAAATGACTATGTTGAAATACTTACCAATGCATAATATGCTTCCAACAAATATGCAACACATTCTACCGCATATTCATGCGCCATGAGTTGTGTAGCACTTATCTCCCCGCCAGGGAGAAGATCACTAGAAGAAATGATTAAGTCCTAGAGGGGATATAAAACCTGCAATTTAGAAAATTGTAAATATTATATTTTGTTTCATTAATTAACTAACATATGATAACAATTTAACATGTATTAAAAAATGTCATGTTGAAATAGTTACCTCAGTCTAAGCTGTTTTCGTTAAAAGTATGGAAAAATATCATAGATGATAGGGTTCTAGTGCAAGATCCTTTGGACTAGCATGGGAATCACTGATGGAAAATTCTTGTCCCATGTCATCTACTTGTAGCAACTGCAAGTTTTGAAAACATTAAAAATATTAGCAATCTATATGTGTGTATAGTAAGGAAAAAAATTAAAACAAGACTAGTGCTGACCTTTTACTTACCTATATAATATAACCAGTAAATCTATCATTTGTCTGGAGAGGACCAAATCCTTACACAACCTTTATGTTTCATGTGTATTGTAGGGTCCTTTGCCATACACTTCCTTAATTTTTCAAGCTTGAGAGCAACCGAGTTTCTTGGTGACCCAATATTTTTCATTACAATAATTACTACCTATATTAATTGTGACAATGTGCACTAGAGTGCACATTCAGCTCCTTTTCCATGGTCATATTAATGGTTTGTTTCCATAAAATCTAGAATTCTCCAATCTTAAAGGAACAAACAAGGTTCTTATCAATGGATTGAAACTCTATACCATTGAACCTTGCTAATTTGTTACTCTCACTACCATAAATTTTGTCTATATTGATTTCTTGATTTCACCTAATATTCACTCATAATTCTCACTCTTGTTTTATCTTCCCTTGTTTTCTCCCATTCCCACCTTCTCTTGGAATTTCTTCCCTTTCTTGGAGTGTGGACCTATAAAAAAAAGGTATCCATTAATCTCATTGAAGATCATGGGTTAAGAAAACTTTTTTTTGGGGGGGGGAGGGTATGTGAAATTATCGATATTACTTCCTCCATTTTACTTTTATGAACTAGGATAATCCAAGTAGGATCACATGAATGGAATTGGAGAAGTGAACAATTTTTTTTGCAAAAAAAGTATATAAAATATGTGAAGCGTGGAACCAAATCTCTTGAAAAAATACCAATTCAAAAACCATTATTAGCAAACCCTCTCTTTTGGACAAATTTGTTCTTCTCTTTTCCTTTTGCATTGGACCCTAAGTGACTTAATCTAGTTCTTGGGCCATGCCATCTTGTTGAGGACTGGAAATTCGCAGGAAACAATAGCAAGGGATTCTCCCCAGTCAACGTTCCCAACTAGCCCATGACTGTTTGGTGTAGGGAATCCATCTGGTTTGCGGTCTAGCTACCGTAGGTCAAGTAACAAAAGGGTTTACCGGTTGCGGCCCGGTTCACCGTATATATTTTTGTATTTTTTGACTTAAAATATGATATGCACGTGCCTAACTAATAATGCAGGGTGATGAAGGATGCAAGGAGTAGTCACAACGTGATGTGCACGTTCATACCTATCGTCTTAAACCCCCAAGCATCTAAATCACATCAATTACGAAAAAATAAATACTAACTAAGCTATCTCTAGAGAGCTGGATATTAATTTATGAGTAATGCACCACTGTCCATGTGTTACGGCAAATCACAGATAGTTGTTCTTATAACCAAACATATAAACGTGATTAAAAGTATACATGATAAGATAGCTCATCAACAGTTAAAAATTCCATTACTCATAGTGGAAAACATCACAAAGTATACCAAAGAACATTCAGAAAAGATCATAGGTTCAGGGAGTTAGAACACTCTCACAGCTAATGAAACACAGTTGAAAACGAAATAGTTCCCATTCAACATCGCTCATTTAATCACATTGATACATTCCACATAGCGCTTTCTCCAACAGGCAAAATTTGCAATTTCTGGTTGTAAAACGAAATAGTTCCTCTTACAAGCAAATAGTTTTCAAGTATTTCTAGGGAAAAAGCCCCTGCAAGTTCTAAATTTCAAATATTTAAACTAAAAAATAGTAGATTGTTTGGGCTGCCCCCAAACGTGTGACCCTTCGGTTCCTCAAACGTTTCATATCCCTCTTTTTTATCCTTTCTGCATGCACTCATGATCCACTGAGTAACTAACAGACCTTTCAAGTCTGTGCCTTTGTTGCTTTTGATTTTGCCTTCTACTTTGCTCGCGCCCCTTGAGATCCTGTCAGTTTCGGTTCGGCCTTCGCCCAAAAATGCCCAACTCCTTTCTGCCACCTATCTCCCAGCTAGACCTTCGCACCGCGTTAGTCTGGACAGTCTCTAGAATCCTCCTGCAATTAAATGACATCTATCATTCGTATGGACTGTATTTTCAACAAAATCAAACTATGTTATATTATGTCTACCAAATGGCTAAGAAACAAAAAAGAGTAATATGCTATGTTACTGTTCTGATAACTCAACAAGAGCTAACACCACTATTTCGTGCACCTACAGGTTCCGAAGAAATCATCGATGACAGAAATAAAGAACTCATCGACGGCTTAGGACATTAACATCGGCAGGGTAGCCCTATTCACAGCCGCATAAGCGGGTTTTAACAGGTGATGGGTACTGCGAAAACACTTAAGCACATTGGAGTCGGAAGAGTTAATACCTAAGATATGGCGGGAAAACTTCAAATCAGAAATCGGAAAGACATCGACATCAGAATTCAAAAGCTTTGCCCAGCTGCAACGGTGGAAGAGAAAAAGACTACGGACCCGCGGCTAAAAATCCGACACGCATCGGTGGTCAGAGCACTTTACACTTTGGGTGCTTAGCTGCTTCGGGAGTTGCAACGACGGAAGATAAAAAAAAAACATCCTTCAATCAAACATAAATTGACACCCGATCACAAAAATACTAAGTGTCCGGAACATATTTAAATTTTAGCAACGGTCACAAGCCTGTTTCACCTTCGAAACAATGGTTTCTCCAAAGAGCAAAAGATCTTATTCACTAGCAAAACCAAACTAAAAATATGCGACCCACAACAATTTTCAAAACACAAGAAACTTCCAAAAACAGGACGAGAGTTAATCTTCGAAAAACAACCAAAATTAAAGCATGACCCAAAACTCATGGATCCAATTGATTCAACGTAGCATCAAAAACGTAAAGGGGGGTCCAAAATTTGAAAAAAAATGGGGAGAACAGTTGCAGCTGCAACACATCCATTAAAGAGTGGAAATTATGGTATTTCTCACATTCTTTGTTATAATTTTGATGATTGTGTCATTTCTCTATGTTAAGTTAATCTACTTCATTGTTTTTGTGGATCCTCATCCACCCTTTCCCTCCCCTTGCACCTCAAGTTCCTGGGGCATGTCACAATCTTGTGAATTCTTTCTCTTTTAGTGCACATCACCATTTCCTAAACAGTTATAATGTTTCCTCCCATTGTAATGTCCCTTTTTAATATTTTTTATTAAATGACCAATTTTTCACTTTTTCCCCAATTTTGACCCATGACTAGTTTTGATGTCTAGGTCTCCAAATTGGCCCAAATGCTCTAAAATATTCTCAAAAGTTGTATGGATGACATTAAGAATTTAATATTATGTTAATAGATGATTTATAACTCTCCAATCACTTCTGAAAACTATTTCTATATTTTGATCAAAGTAGGAGTCTTTACTAGCAAATGGGGGTTCCAATTCCCCTTGGGTAAATGCTGGAAATGGCTTCTCAAATGCTCCCAAAAACCACTCGAATTTCTGAATGGAAGTAGTTTACATGTAAATTAAATAAATATGAACTCATATGCATCACCATTCAACTTTTAAGGTATGTTATAACTCCCTTAAATCAGATGCAAAAATACTAGTTTCAACCTTGGGGGAAATGATAGGAAAACTTCTCCAAATGCTATGAAACTAAACAAAATAAATCCAATTGCTTATTTAATGAACATTAAAATAATATCATCCATAAATAACAGTTCATTCATCCATAAACCATCAGTAGTTCACTTATCCATTCGAATCTATCAACATTATATTGGTTCACAACAAGGTAGTGGGGAAATGGCACTGTTTCTTCATTGTTTAACATTTATACATGAAACATTTTGGGGTATGTAGAACTGGGAGTCTTATAAAATTTAAATATATAAATAACATTCCATTCATCCATAAACCATCAGTATTTTACTTATCCATTTGAATCCATCAACATCAAATTGATTCACAACAAGATAGTGGGGAAATGGCACTATTTCTTCATTGATTAACATTTTTACATGAAACATTTCAGTATTTCGACCTGAGAATATTTTGAAATTTAAATACAGATCATTTACATCAGAACATAAAATAATGGGGCATTAAAATTGTTGGAATATAATCCGTCAAGATTATACAATATGTAAATATTGTAAATATATTATGAATGTGAATAGTCATGTAGGAATATGAATAGGTTGGTCGGAAGTTGAATCACAACCGAAATATGAATTGTATAAATATATGCATTAGCAATGGAATAAATTGAATTCGGGAGTTATTATCCAACAGTGGTATCAGAGCACCACCTGCCATAACTCATGCTGTTAAGTTTCAGTCTTGGCAGCCTATATGCTTGCCAATACATTGCCAGACTGCCTGCCCATTGTCAGTTTGCCTCTGTGTTTCTCCTACAACCAGAGTGCCATAATTTTGTGCATTATTTTTTTTCTCACCGCCAGTCCTGGTAGCCTGTGTGCATTCATTGTATGCGTTATGATCCCAGACCTACGTTTGAGGGCTTGGTCTCACTCTGCTAGTGAGTATAGCGTTCTCATTTCTGCTCCCACTCTATTGCTGCGATTATCCTTTTTACAGTCACATATTAAAACTTGTTTTTGGTGTGACTGCATTCTCTCTTTCTGCTGTTGCGAGTGCCTACTCGGTATTGAAACTCCCTCCACCTACAAATTCACATTTTCAAGTTGTGACTTGACTGCAATCTGCCTCGTGTGGCACTCCCATCTCTGAGTGCATATTTCATCGACTAAACCCTAACCTATGAATACTGCGTTGTGAATACTGCGTTGATATCTCTTGTGAAGACTGCATTGTATCCTCGTGAAGTCTTTGTAAAAATATTGCACTTAAGCCTGAAGTTGTTTGTTGGAGAACGATGATAGAAGGATGAAGACTCATGTTGTTTCATTTGCAAGAAGATTGAAACTGTCTTGCTGTTGCGATCGCATTGAAGACTAAATATCATCAGTGGAGAGAGATATTGTTGTTGCTGTGATCACAGTGGAGAGAGATATTCACGCCATTACCAATTGCATGAAGCTCGTATTCCTGAAGGTGAAGATTCACGCCCTCATTCAGCTGCATGGAGTCTGTAAACATTTTCATTCATTTTCCTGGTGTAAGTTCATTGAAGTTCGGTCACTGAAGATTGCTACAGTGAAGATTCACGCCTTTCTGAAACTACGTGGAGGTAAACCTTTGGTTTTGTATTACTTGTGACCGTTGGAGACTTCATAAACCCTAATTTTTTGACCTAATTCCTGTGCATAGAATGTGGTTGCAAATATTGCTCATATGTATGATATGCTGCTCTATTGGAGCTATGAGGTTATGATGCATTGAGTATATATGTTGTTGTATTGGAAGCTGAGAAGACCGTCGCATTGAAGAATAGGAGCTGAGGATTAAGGATACGTGGACTCTATCTGCAGACCGTGGGCTCTTCTAATTGTGCCTACGACCTCTCTTAAGGAGCTATGTTGGTGTTCATTGGTGTCTCTCAAATTTGTAAGTGTGCTTCTATATATCTTGAGCCATTTCTAATGAGGAGAAATATAATATAGTTTTGCAGTGAATTCAACCTTGATTTTGTAAGTGTTGTCTATAGTATACAATATGATTGAACAAGAGATTAGGAGGCTACGATTGTATATTGGTGTAAATTTGTCAATGATGACAGAGTTTACCACTTTTTGTTTGTAAGCACCACAAACTATTGCAGAGACTCATACCTGCATTGTGTAGAATAGTGCACATAGTTTATTGAAGAAGAGATTATCATTTTCTTGTACTATTTTTGTAAATAAGGTGGCAGAGACTTAGACCTGCACCTTTACTCTTTCTTCTTTTTCTCCTATTGTTTTAGTTGCAGATTCATCACAGAAGATGCAATCTATAGCATCTATAGTTGGTGCCACTCTCTGTGGCAAAGAGAGAGGTAGAGGAAGAAGAAACTTCAGAGGAAGAGGAGGCAGAAACAACTCCAGCAAAAGATCAGATTTGAAGTGCAAGCGTTGTGGAAAGATTGGACACACAGAAGATCAGTGTTGGGCTTCGTGGGACTCCATCAAATACAGACATAACCAGAAGAAAGATGACAATAAAAACCAAGATGCTAGTAAATCTTCAGATTCTTCTCATTGTATTGTTGCACATTGTAATCTTAGTATTAATGAACTGACTTCACTTTCATCTTACAAAGATTGTTGGCTACTTGATACTGGTGCAACATCACACATGAATTTTAGAAAAGACTGTTTTGAAGAACTTAATGAAACAATAAATGGCATAGTTTACTTTGAAGATAAGTCAAGTCTTAAACCAAAGGGAATGGGCACCATTCGGCTGAAGATTCCTGGATTCCCTGATTTCTTGTTGAAGAATGTTCTTTATCTTCCAGAGTTGCAAAGAAGCCTGCTGTCCTTGGTGGAGATTCGACAGCAAGGCCATTCCATCCACATGTTTGATGGAATCATAGAAATAATAAATTCCTCTGACAACCAAGTCATCATGACTGGATACGAAGATGGGAAGTTGCTGAAGCTCAAGGGTTCATCTGCAAGGGTTCAGAACTATGCCTACCTCTCTTGGCATGGAGAAGGTAATTTGTCATCAAGTTTATTGTGGCATGCAAGATTTGGTCGTCTGAATTATAACAGTATTCCTTTGTTGAGAAAGAATGGTGTATTTGGTTTTCCCACCATTCCCAAAGATAAGAGCAAATGTGATGCATGTATATTAGGGAAACACAGTAAGCTGCCATTCCATGAATCTAATTTCAGAGCAAGTAGGAAATTAGAATTAGTGCATTCTGATTTTTGCGGCCCAATTCCAACTCCTTCTGCCAATGAGAATAAGTATTTTATGACCTTTGTTGATGACTACTCAAGAATGTGCTGGATTTACTATTTAAAGACAAAATCAGAAGCATTTCAAACATTCAAAGACTTTCATGCATTGATAGAAAAACAAGCACAATCTAAAATTGGTACACTTCGTACTGACAATGGGAAAGAATACACTTCAAATGCTTTTGAAGATTATCTTCGTTAACATGGAATTGCACATCAGACTACAGTTCCCTACAATCCTCAACAAAACGGTGTAGCAGAAAGAATGAATAGAACCATAATGAATATGGTTCGCTCAATGATGTTTTTCAAGAATGTAAAACTAATGTTTTGGGGTGATGCAGTGAAATGTGCAGCCTATTTGAGAAACAGAAGTCCCTCAAATGCTCTTGATAACAAGAATCCACATGAAATGTGGTTTGGCCATATCCCTTCAGTCAGGCATCTCAGAGTTTTTGGTTCCACCTGTTATGCCTTGATTCCAAAGGAGCAATGAAACAAGCTTGGTGCTCGAAGCAGAAAATGCATTTTCCTGGGGTACAAAGAATACTCCAAGGCATACCGTCTGTATGATGAGGTAAACAAGAAGTTTGTTATTTCCAGAGATGTCATTTTTCTTGAGACTAATAAAAATGACCAGTCCATTGAGAGACATCTTGATCGTTTGGAAAAATATCCTCATCAATATTCTAAAAATGAATAAGAAATTCCAAACCTTGAAGGGGGGATTCCTATTCTGGATCAACCTTTGGAATTTCCATATGAAGCACCAACTCCCCCGCATGAAGAAGTTCCTGCTACTTCACCTCAAAAAGAGATTCAACTGGATGATGTGATTGAGAGAATTGGAAGACTCTCAATCAATGATGAAGCACCACCAGCTGATCAACAAGGACCATCATGGAAGATTCCTAAATGGGCCACAGAGACACTTGAAAGTGTCCATCCGGATGAAGTTGGAAAGACGGGAACGAGAATTTCAAAAAGACATGAAGATGGAGGAGAAGTAGATAATTCAGGTGATGACATGGATGTATCATTTGATTGTGGATTTAATTTATCTGCTAACTTTGAACCAAATTCCTTTGAAGAAGCTTCTACTCGAGTTGAGTGGAAAGAAGCTATGCAGAATGAGTATGATGCACTCATGAAGAATGGAACTTGGAATCTAGTTGACCCTCCAGTTGGAACCAAACCAATTGGGTGCAAGTGGGTGTACAAGAAAAAATACAAATCAAATGGCTCACTTGACAAGCACAAAGCAAGGCTTGTAGCAAAAGGCTATGCATAGAAGGAAGGAATTGACTATGAAGAAACGTTTTCTCCTATAGCAAAATGGGCTACCATCCGTACCTTACTCTCTTTAGCTGCTCAGAAAGGGTGGAAAGTTCATCAAATGGATGTGAAGACTACTTTCTTGAATGGAGACTTAAAAGAGAATGTCTTCATGTCTCAGCTAGAAGGCTTTGTTGTGAAAGGAAAAGAACAAAAGGTATGCAAGCTTGTCAAATCCTTGTATGGCCTAAAACAAGCGCCTTGCGCATGGTATGAAAAATTAACCGAGCATCTTTTGAAGTTAAATTTTGAACATTTTGATCTTGATGATGCAACACTGTTTATAAAGAAAGTTGGAAGATCTTTTGTGTGTCTTGTGGTGTACGTAGATGATATTTTGATGACAGGGAACAATGAGAGCTATATAGCATCCATAAAGAAATATTTGAAAAAGATCTTTGAAATGGCAGATATGGGACATCTCCACTATTACTTAGGAATTGAAGTCACTCAACATCCTAAGTACATATTCCTATCTCTAAAAAAAAATATGTTGGAGAACTACTAGACAAATTTTGCATGACAGAATGCAACCCTATATCTACTCCAATGGAACAGAAAATGAAGCTCACATCAAGCAAAGGAAAAGAATTTGAAGATGCGACCAAGTATCGACAACTTGTAGGAAGAATTATCTACCTTACAACAACTAGACCAAATATTTCTTATGTTGTTGGCATACTTTCAAGGTTCATGCATAAACCTTGTGAAGCACACTGGTTAGCTGCAAAAAGAGTTCTAAGATACTTGAAGGGGACTCAAGACATTGGACTCAAGTACTCTAAGGTGGATGACTTCAAACTTATTGGGTACTCGGACTCAGATTTTGATGGCGATAAGGAGACAGGAGTATCAACTTCTGGATACACTATGAGTCTTGGATCAGCAGCTATCTCATGGAGATCACGCAAACAGTCAATTCCAGCAGATTCAACAACAGAAGCAGAATATGTGGCTGCAGCTGAAGCAATGAAAGAAATAGTATGGCTCAGGAAGATACTTGAAGATTTGCAAGAAAAACAAGAGAAATCCACTCCATTATTGATCGACAATACTTCTGTAATCAAGCTAGCTAAGAATCCCAGATTCCATGATCGAACCAAACACATCAACACAAAGTATCATTTGATTCGACATCATGTAGAGGCCAAGACAGTCCATCTTCGACATTTTTGCACAAATGATCAAGTTGCAGACATCTTCACCAAAGTGCTTGGACGAGAAAAGTTTGAAAGATTCAGAAACATCCTCGGACTTACTAACACCCCTTCGGATTAAGGGGGGGATTGTTGGAATATAATCCATCGGGATTATACAATATGTAAATATTGTAAATATATTCTGAATGTGAATAGTCATGTAGGAATATGAATAGGTTGGTCGGAAGTTGAATCACAACCGACATATGAATTGTATAAATATATGCATTAGCAATGGAATAAATTGAATTCAGGAGTTATTATCCAACAAAAATCTCCCCCAAAAAAATCAATAGCTCACCCAAAGCGTATTCCCTCCATGAGCAAGAATATGCCATAAAAACTAGAAATGGTTGAGAGAAAGTGTTGCAATAGAAGGAACCAAGAGATTCCTTGTAGGTTACACCTACAAATAAATCTCCATTAAATATCCATTAAATACTTGAGTGGCCTCTCCAAACACCAACTTGGATGGGAATCTTTCACCCTCGAAATTCGCTAAGGCAAGAAAACTAGTCATCCACTAGCTCTCACAATTCACAATTGACAAATTCTTAAATCAGAAAAAACAATTTTCTTGGTTTATTCCTGTACTTTATAAACATCCTTAGCCTTATAAGGTCACCAATCCATCCATAAACTCAAGAAAAATTTAATTTGGGTGTGGGCTCAATATTTTCCATGTGTCCTCCCTTTCCTAGCCTTCCATCTTCCCCTAATTTGAGTAGAAACCCATTGAGATTACCCAACTCACATGACCTCCCTCTTGGATTCTCTATTTCTACCTGACATGTCAAATATTTCATATGTCAGCCTTCAGATCTGATTTGTGTGATAGGTGTCATAGCATCTTCATCATTGTTGTCATAGAGCTAGGGAATCTAGTTGAAGTGTCTCGCTAGCTCCAAAATGACTCTTCCTCTCCCATGTAAGTTACATTTACTTCCAAATTAGACCTATGATGCATATGGCCAAGTGTATTATCCTTCTAACTCATCCAATAACATTTAGGCTTCCCATGGATTTTAAATTGCCTGAGGAGGATGCCATGTGGCACATAAATTCTAGCTTGTGTGGGCCCCATAGTCTCCATGTGTCTCCATGCTCCATTTCCACTTCAATTTTCTCTTGTATTTATTTATTTAGATCCTTTATTAAATATGTATTCCATTCTAATGTTCAAACATCATTCATTATCCTCTTTATTCCAAATCGCAAAGCTTCCACCCCCAACCTAGGAAACTAGTAATTTTCCTCCTTGGCAATTATTTGACCCTTAGCATCAATTTGACAAAATATAATGAATATGGAAAATGTGATTAGGCCATTGTGACCCAATGAAAAATTTGGTACATGACAAATACTCCCTTCCCAATATTTCTTTTCCTCAAGCAATTTCAAACATGGGTGTTGAAGAACCTGCTTTTTGTATGATTCTTTGAAGTTTCCACTGAGTTTCCCAACTTTGAGTCTTTGATATTCCATGAAGATTTGAGAGAGGAACCACCATGCTTGCTACTGCACTACTCTAATTAAAATCACTTTATTAAGTTGGATCCATCTCCCATACTACGTGTTTCCCAAAAAAATTGAAATCAATGGGACTAAAACTATCCCAGGGTCCCATTGCTTATATTGCACTCCAACAATTAAGAGTGCTCTCCAACACATACCATTAGGAAAGAGAATTCTGGGATCCCATTTTCTTGTATGCATTCTTCCAAACATCATGATTACATAATATATATCATCAAAGTACATAACAACATAATAAAAATGTACATCAAGGAGGTGCCTCATCAAAAAATCATGAAAGTGCTTATACCTCCAAGTAAGTAGACCACCATTTTCCAAGTGCATACAAGCTTCAAGTGACCAATAAAATATGCTCCAATGACATAGGTGAGGATCCCATGTCCTATGATGCTGCTCCAAAAGGATATGATATGCATCAAAATATTCAGCCATGTAATCTTTAATCCAAGAAGTGAATGAAGAATCTCCACTAAAATCTAAACCAAATAATGAGAAAAAAAAACAAGGAGACTTCAAATGACTCAAAGAAGTATCACCCATACATCCATGAATAATCCAATCATAAATATATGACAAAGTATGTGGCTAGAAACAAAAAATTTCTCCAATCATAAATCTATTCACCCCAGTGCTGGATGAATTTCCTCCAACATAAAATGAACCAACTGTTGAGCAAGAGAAACCATGAGTCTTCAAGTGACTCAAATGCATTTCATAGGTGCATCCATGTATATTTGCATCAACATAAAGTAACAAATTATGTTTCTGCAAATGTGAATAAGGATTTTCTCCAACCATCTCATCATAAAACGTAAATCTAGGAGTTCCATACTCCTCATGTGGCACCATCAAAAAGAACCCTTTCACCCATACTTCATTGAGACTAATGCTGCAAAACACAGTATTGTAGGATGTAGGAGAATGAAGTAAGTCACCCAAATGATCAAAAAGTGCAGAAGTTTCATTATGGGAAGGATCCATATGTGTAGTATCATGCATCTCCTTCAAAAGTGTGAAACCTTTTTCATAGATTGGTTCCAATGTAGAGGAATCATGCTCTTCTTTAAAAATTTCATAACTTTCATCAAGAGACAATTCAAGTTCCTCTTCCACCACATAAAGTGTTTGGATATCTTCAAGTTCATATTAAAACATATCAAGCACATTCAAATTTCCACATTTCTCATGATCCACCATGTCATGAGAATCCTCCAAACAATCTACCATTTGACAATCTGAAACATAGGAGGAAAAACAAGTATCTTGCAACTTTTCAAGAAGTTGCTCATTTTGAATAGTGAGCTTATGGTTATCCTCATTATTATTCAAGTATGAATCATGTAACAATTCATTAAGCTAAAACAAATGGTTTCTATCAAAAATCAAAGACATGAAATTACCTTTGATGTGGCACATTTCTCTTTGAATCCTCTCCATGTCTTCAAGGAAGGATGTTTCCTCCAATGAAGTAGCTCTCCAACAAGAATTTGAAACTAATGCTTGAGTGTCATGGAGTATGCTAAGGGACTCTTGGATCTTCTTTTCATTCATCTTTAAGGACCCTTCAAGAAAACCAGGGTCTTGAAAGTCAACCTCCTCATCTTCTTCCTTCTTGCTTGGACCAACTTCATGAAGCTCAAGTGGTGATGGGGAAGTTGATCTTGTTTCTTCTTCAACTACTACAGGGTCTTCATTTTCATGTTTACTAGAAATTTGGCTTGCAACAACATTTTGAAAAATTATCTCTATGTCACCAACATAGAGTTGTGAGCACCCATCTGTAGGTACTCCTTCATAGTTCAAACATCCATCAATAGATGCTCTTTGTTTCATTTCCAAGGTAGAATATGTCTCGAAATGATATTCAGTATTTTCAATAGAATTTTATTCATACTCATGTGATGTCTCTTCATATTTCTCAGAGTCACTTTGGAGTGACTTTCAATCCTCTTCATGTACTACTTCTTCTACTTCACCTATTTCAGAACTAGGTGGTTCATGGGTCTCCTTCTTTTGCTCCTTCAAGCAAGCTGATGCAATTTTTCCCCTTGGTTTTATTAAGATCAATATATTTTCTCCAACCTTGGATTTCCAATAATCCAAATCCTTTCATATTATTCTTGTTCATGTCTTCAAATATAGGTTCCATTATTTTGATATGCTCCTCACCATCATATGAGGTTCCCTTTTCATCCCTAGTCATAGTTTCCTCTTCAACAAAAGCACTTTTGGGTTTCAATATCTAATGGTGGTCCCTGAATTCATGTCCTCATAAATATGAAACCACATCAGCTTCCAATATCATGCTATGATTCCACCGTAATGTCCATTTTTAATATTTCTTATTAAATGACCAATTTTTCACTTTTCCCCCAATTTCGACCCTTAACTAATTTTGATGTCTAGGTCTCCAAATTGGCCCAAATGCTCCCAAATATTTTAAGAGTGTGTATGAATGATATTAATACTTGAATATTATTCTTAGAGATTATTTATAACCCTCCAATCAATTCTGAAAACTAGTTTTATATTCTGATCAAAGTAGGAGACTTTACTCACAAATGGGGGTTCCAGTTCCCCTTGGGTAAATCCTGGAAATGGCTTCTCAAATTCTCCCCAAACCCACTCAAATTTTTGAATGGAATTATGTTACATTTAAAGGACATAAAAATGAACTCATATGCATCACCATTCAACTTTTAATGTATGTTATAGCTCCCTTAAATCATATGCAAAAATACTAGTTTCAACCTTGGGGGAAATGATAGGCAAGCTTCTCCAAATGCTATGAAACTCAAAAAAATAACTCCAAATTATAATGTAATGAACATTAAAATAATATAATCCATAAATAACAGTCCATATATCCATAAAACATCAGTATTTCACTTATCCATTCGAATCTATCAACATTATATTGGTTCACAACAAGGTAGTGGGAAAATGACACTATTTCTTCATTGTTTAACATTTATACATGAAATATTTTGGGGCATTTTGACCTGAGAGTATTTTTAAATTTAAATACATAAATAAAATTACATTCATCCATAAACCATCAGTAGTTTACTTATACATTCGAATCCATCAACATCAAATTTATTCACAACAAGATAGTGGGGAAATTGCATTATTTCTTCATTGATTAACATTTTTACAATAAATATTTCAGTATTTAAACCTGAGAGTATTCCAAACTTTAAATACAGAGCATTTACATTAGAACATAAAATAATGTGGCATTAGAAGATCCCCCAAAGAAATCAATAGCTCACCCAAAGTGCAATCCCTCCATGAGCAAGAATATGCCATAAAAACTGGAAATGGTTGAGAGAAAGTGCTGCAATAGAAGGAACCACAAGACTCATTGTAGCTTACACCTACAAATAAAACTCCATTAAAGATCTATGAAAAACTTTAGTGGTCTCTCCAAACACCAACTTGGATGAGAATATTTCACCCTCGAAATTGACTAAGGAAATAAAACTGGTCATCCACTAGCTCTCACAATTCACAATTGAGAATTTGTCGAATGAGAGGAATCTATTCTCTTGGTTGATTCTGTTAGATTTTCATTACATTAAGCTAGCATTATGATCTTAGGATCTTTTCACTGAGAGAATAACAAGCACAGCAATAAAACACAAGCACATCATAAGAGACAAGAGACACAAAGAGTTTTCCTCGGGGAAACCATAAAGGAGAAAACCCTGCAACTTCCTCTAAGATAGAATCAATACCAAAATAGTAAGAGATCTCCCAAAATAGCAGTAGTCTTCTATCTTCTGTCTAGGCCCAAAATTTCCTTCTTCAAAAGTGCGCCACACTTGAGAGAGCAAGTGATGTATTTCATAAGTGATAAATAGAGAGTCTCTCACTCTCTATTTATATTCTTCCATTGACTTGAAGTGCACTCAATCATGTCAGCCCAACTAACAATTACTTACTCGAGCCTACACCTTAATTAGTGTATAATAACTCAAGTGCCACAAAACTGTGGGGACTTACCTAATGACTTGATATGACTTGATTACATTATTAATCCTCCCGATCGGAACATTGGGGCATGATCACATGACTCAAATACATAATAGAAACATCCTGGAATAAACATCGGGTTACAATACATAAGATACATAGAAGAATACATTCCGAAGTTACATATACATCAACACTCCCTCTTAACTAGGAAGGTATTCTTTCGACACAATTTTCAGCATAGGTCTTCTTCTCTGTATCAGCTGGATCATCTCGTCTTCAAGTCATCTTCATCTTCAAGTCATCTTCATCTTCAAGTCATCTTCATCTTTAAGTCATTTTCGTTGGATCTGGATCATCTCTCGATCTGGATCAACATAGAACATCATCACTGGATCCGGATCATCTCTCGATCTGGATCAACATAAAACATCATCACTGGATCTAGATCATCTCTCGATCTCGATCAACATCACTGGATCTGGATCATCTCTCGATCTGGATCAACATCACTGGATCTGGATCATCTCTCGATCTGGATCAACATCACTGGACTGGATCTGGATCATCACTGCTGGATCATCATTACTGGATCGGGATCATCACTCGATCTGGATCAACATTGGTGCTATCTCATGATTCTTCTTGTCATAGGAAGTTCTAAAGAGCCAGCCCTTTTTCATGATTCTTCTCATCAGAAAGGCACGCCCAGCACTCATATCTGATCATGTAGTAAACTACAATCCCATTAGAAAGGCCCAGCACTCACATTCACCAACATGATAGGACACACCTACTATCATCTGTGAAATGGCTCAGCACTTAAAACCACCAGCATGATAGGACACACCTACTATCATCTGTGGAAAGGCACAGCGCTTACATCCACCAACATGGTAGGACACACCTACTACCATATGTGGAAAGGCTCAGCACTTATAATCACCAGCATGGTAGGACACACCTACTACCATCTGTGAAATGGCACTGCACTTATAGTCACTAGCATGATAGGACACACCTACTATCATGTATGAAATGGCACAGCACTTACAACCACCAGCATGATAGGACACACCTACTATCATCTATGGAAAGGCACAGCGCTCACATCCATCAGCATGGTAGGACACACCTAATACCATCTGTGGAAAGGCTCAGCACCTACAATCACCAGCATGGTAGGACACACCTACTACCATCTGTGAAAAGGCACTACACTTACAGTCACCAGCATGATAGGACAAACCTACTATCATCTGTGACAAGGATCAGCACTTACATCCATCCAGGCGGGAACACATCCTGCTCACAATGATGGAAGGGCATGCACTCATATCTGATCATGAGAGGAACACATCCCAGCAATCATATCAGAATGGCCCCCAGTCCTCCTCGACTGAGCTACCTGGTAACTGACCAGGCACCTCCATTCTCCTAGAGAATGGCAGTTGCCCTTACATCCGAACTGCTCATCGGAATGGACAACACTCACATCTGACATGGAAGGAACTTAATCCTTTCGCCATGAATAGAATGGTTCAGCCCTTACATCTGATCAAGTGGTAACACATCCCTCTATCACGTCAGAATGGCTACTCAGTTCTTACACTAAGTTTTCCTGGTAATTGACCAGGTGCCTCCATTCCTAGAATGGCAATTGCTCTTACATCTATCCTGCTCGACAGAATGGCCAACACTCATATCTGACATGGAAGGGAGCAACCCTACCACCATGACAGAATGGCTCAGCCCTTATATCTCACCTACTCGTCAGAATGGCTATGGATCTCAGCACTCATATCTGACATGAAAGGAACCAATCCTCTCACCATGACAGAATGGCTCAGCCCTTACATCTGACCATGGAAGGAACCAATCCTCTCACCATGTCAGAATGGCTATGGGTCTCATCACTTTCTCTGGGAGGAAGCCTTGATCTGGAGAACACCAAGTCTCTCTTTGAAGTACTCGAACTTCAGCCTAGCCAATGGCTTCGTCAATACATCAGCTATCTGTTCCTCCGTCGCAACATACAGGAGCTTCACTGCTCCTCTCTGCACCATATCCCTGATATAGTGATACTTGATCTCGATATGCTTCGACTTGTCATGAAACACTGGATTCTCTGACAACTTCACGCAACTCTGGTTGTCACAATGTATACAAGTAGCATCTAACTGGAGATCAAATATATCAGACAGTAGCTTCCGTAGCCATACTGCCTCACAACTAGCTGAACAAGCTGCGACATACTCTGCTTCAGCCGTACTCAGTGCCACACAGGATTGCTTCTTGCTAAACCAAGAGATCACACCTGATCCCATACTGAAGCGACATCCCGAAGTACTCTTCCTGTCGATGGAATTGCCTGCCCAATCTGAATCAACATAACTTTCCAGGTTAATCTTCTGATTCACATCGTACTTGAGCCCATAATCAATTGTACCCTTCGGGTACCTTAGAATATGCTTTGCAGCAGTCAAGTGAACACTTCTCGGATCTGTCAGGTACTAGCTCAACGTGTTCACAGCAAAGCAGATATCTGGTCTCGTGTTCGTCAGGTACATCAATGACCCAATCATCTGACGATACATCGTAGCATCAACCGACTCTGACGAAGCATCACTCAATAGATTCAGGTTCGATGCCATAGGTGTGTCCATCACCTTGCAGTCCATCATCCTGAACCTCTTCAGGATCTCTACTGCATACTTCTCTTGTCCGAGGAAGATCCCATTTGTACTCTGCCACACCTCCATACCTAGAACAGTAGTGCATCGACACATAACAGGAGCATCACTGGTCTTCCACCTTCAACCTTGGATCAAAGGTTGGAATCCACTTTATTCTCAGTAAAGCCTAGAATCATCAGTAATCTGCCCATCCTGTCGTACCATGTCGAACCTCAGGATCTTCTACAATCACTCCCTCTGAAGCGAAGCATCATACTCCCTCTGTCTTCCGTACTCTATGCACTGAAACATTCTGTACTGGAGTGACAAGTAGTATCCATCTAGGATCACTGGATACTAAGATCCTCTATCTTGAACTTCTTCAAAAGTTCATCTTGCACCCATCTGTGAGCTTGTCATCCTCTATCAACCTTATAGCAAAGGTTAAGATATTCATCAAGCTCATCATGTATGTGTTATCCCATGGGTGTCTTCTGAACTCGTACAAGGCCTTCTTTCATTTGCACACATGATTATGCATGTCATGAGACTTCACTTCTATTAGTTGTAAATGTTTCTTTGTAGACTATGCCTTATCTTCATGAGAAGCCTCATGCTACGAATCTTGCTTTGTATCCCACGATGTTTCCATCTACTGCATGATGGAACTATGAACTTCTCTTCAGTTCTCGATACTATGCCCAGACATCATTCTTCTTGAACTGATCTTCCCTTTCTTCTTGGTGGCTGGAAGGTTCTGCATCAATGATGTCACTGCACTCGTCATATAATTCTTTGTCTTTGAATTGTCGTCACTTGTTCTTCGAAACAAGTATTCATTCTTCTTTGCTTGTAGGCGATTATGCATGC
>LPNX011160446.1:11964-29708 GCA_001517045.1 Pseudotsuga menziesii | reverse complement strand
GATCCTGGGAGGCCATTCAAGGTGGCCATCACCACTTTTGCATTCTTCACTTTTTATTTTACCGCTTCAAGTTGTTCTTTGATTTGAGAGACTCTTATGAATGCATGGTATCTGCATTCTGGATCTTCACATTCTTCAACTGGTTTCTTTAAGTCATATTCTGATTTTGTTCTTCCCTTCAAATAGCTTGAAATTATGGAAGACCTTCAACAGCTTTGCTTGCAATAGGTAGTGCTCTGTAATGCACATGTGCAAGCCTTCTATGCCAAAGCTCATTTGGCTCCACTGTGCCATGGATCAAGGCTTGTTCTGGATATCCCTTCAATTTGTACAAGCCTCCTTCTTATTCTTCAATCACTACCACATCATCGATAGTCTTTCCTTTTGGCCATATGATGACTTGACCATCTATGAATGCAGTGCGCATTCCTTTTGCATCAATGCTGAAATGGAGAGAAGGTTCTTCTTCAATCCTAGCACAAACAATACTTCTTTCATTGTTAGAGACTTACCAAAGTCTAGCTTGTAAGAAGATTCCCCACTACCTGTTATTGGATATTGGTAGTCATATCCTAGTTTCACCTTGTGAGGTGATTCATGTTCTGACAGTCTTACAAAGGATTCCTTGAATCCCGTCATATGTTTGGAAGCCCCACTGTCTATAAGCCAATCATCACTTCCATACCTATGAGAGCTGATATCAGAACATATTCATCCTTGCTTGAAGAATCTTCACTTTCATATCTGGATCTCTTTCTGGATGGTTCATCATCCTCTGCAGCATGAGCATGATTTCTTCTTTGGCCTTGACCAAGTTCTTCTTGTAAAAGGCTTCTAACCTCGTCTCCCTCTGAAACTGGAACCTCTATACTCAGGTAGGTGTCTGATCCAGTTTCTTCAGAGAGATCAGATACTTCCAGGCTTGGAATTTGTCAACTTCCTCAAGCTTGTCACAAAGCTGATGTGATATATCATATTGAAATGAGAACCTCAAATGGAAATAGCAAAGGATTAGATCTTACCGATTTGAGGTGTCCGTCCTTGTCCCGGAGTTTGTTGATCTAGGGTTTGTCACAGAAACCCTAATTTTCAAAACATGGAATATTTTAGATCTGATTGGAATAACAGATATATCTCTTCAAATGGAGCTATCCAATGTACTCCTTTTCTGAAAACAGTGGAGGGAAGCTCCCGGAACAGGAAGCCCTAATTTTCTGATTTCTTCTGCAGAAATGCATGTTACTGTTTCTGTGATATATTTGAAATTACTGATCCTATGTGACTTAAAATTCGTACTGAGGTAACCTCGCATGTCCCTGAGCCAACACCTCAGGTTTCATCAGAATTGGTTTCACCATTTGGGATTTATGATCCTTTTCCCAAGGTGACCTGTTACAGGACTGTTCAGAACAGCGAAGTTGTACGGCATTCCACGTGTCACTAGTTCATCTTCTGAGTCTAATATTCGGACCACAGAAATAAAAGTCCGTGCCCTTTTTGGAACATCTTCAGGAATTCCATTTGGACCTCTGTAGCTCAAGATATTGCAGATCTCCCCAGATGTCCTGTTCAGGGATGAATTCTGGAAGAGGCTAGAACCCTAACTTGGAGAGATCATATCTCCTGTAGTACAGCGAATCTGAGTCTGATTTTTGGACACAGGTTTCATCAGGATTTTATATGCAGCCCTTGCATTTTTTTAGCTTCCGATACTTCTCCAATATCATAATATAGCAACTATACCAAAACTTAGCAGTTTTAGTATTTAGGGTTTCTCCTAGCTCAGTGTCAAACTAGGGTTTGACTTTCCTAGAGTTTCACCCAACCAAATTTCTTGATCCAGGTCTCTAAAATTCGGTTTTGATGAGAAGAAAAATCCTATGCTGGTCTCACTCAAAAATTCCTCTTCTGTAGAAAGCCCTAATTTCTGCATCGAAGACTGAAAATGCTCAAAATCAAATTCCGCCTTGACATAAAGATGCGCCCTAAGGAGGAGAGTTGTTCCACCTTAATTTTGCTGAAAATCTATGGAGGAAGGTCCACAAACTAGGAAGCCCTAGTTTCTGCAGCTGCACAATGTCTTCTTCTCAGGTTAGCTCTGATACCATGTTAGATTTTCATCACATTAAGCTAGCATTATGATCTTAGGATCTTTTCACTGAGAGAATAACAAGCACAGCAATAAAACACAAGCACATCATAAGAGACAAGAGACACAAAGAGTTTTCCTCGGGAAAACCATAAAGGAGAAAACCCCACAACTTCTTCTAAGATAGAATCAACACCAAAATAGTAAGAGATCTCCCAAAACAGCAGTAGTCTTCTGTCTTTTGTCTAGGCGCAAAATTTCCTTCTTCAAAAGTGCACCACACTTGAGAGAGCAAGTGATGTATTTCATAAGTGATAAATAGAGAGTCTCTCACTCTCTATTTATATTCTTACATTGACTTGAAGTGCACTCAATCATGTCAGCCCAACTAACAATTACTTACTCGAGCCTACACCTTAATTAGTGTATAATAACTCAAGTGCCCCGAAACTGTGGGGACTTACCTAATGACTTGATATGACTTGATTACATTATTAATCCTCCCGATCGAAACATTGGGGCATGATCACATGACTCAAATACATAATAGAAACATCCTGGAATAAACATCGGGTTACAATACATAAGATACATAGAAGAATACATTCCGAAGTTACATATACATCAACAGATTCATGTATTTTATAAACATCCTTAGCCTTCTAAGGTTACCAATCCATCCAAAAAATCAAGACAATTCGAATTTGGGTGTGGGCTCAAGATTCTCCATGTGTCCTCCCTTTCCTAGCCTTCCATCTTTGTCATGTCCCAAATTTTTCATTGGGTCACAATGGCCTAATCACATTTACCATATTCATGAGAGTTTGCCAAATTGATGCTAAGGGTCAAATAATTGCCGAGGGAAATTACTAGTTTCCTAGGTTAGGGGTGGAATCTTTGGGATTTGGAACAAGGGGGACAATGAATGATGTTTAAACATTAGAATGGCATAAATATTTAATAAAAGAGCTAAATATATAAATACAAGAGAAAAATGAAGTGGCAATGGAGCATGGAGACACATGGAGACTATGGGGACCACACAAGCTAGAATTTATGTGCCTCGTGGCATCTTCCTCTTGCAATTTAGAATCCATGGAACGCCTAAAGGTTCTTGGATGAGTTAGAAGGATAATACTGGAGCAACCGAATCCGGTTGGTCCGTTAGTTGAATCCGACTATCACTTTGAATGATAAATGTTATAATATATTAGATCATGAATATCACAATGATGTCTTGGCCTTAAATAAGGCTTTGACATTCATGATGAGGAGACATCTCCTTTCATACTAACCTAACTATAAATTATTTAATTATTTAATTATAATCTTATTTTGATTTCATTACATTGCCACTCCCTTTAAGGGAGCTTTGTCCTCAAAGCTTAGATTATTGTTTTCATCTTTTCATTCTCGTTTTGTGTTGAAACAATGTCATTAATTCATTTATGTCTTTTTTAGAACTTGTATTAGGTATGTGCTTGGTCTTTACGCAATAGTTTGTCATTTTCCTTTCATTTGTAACTTGAATTTGTACCCCATTATGTTTATTATTGTTGTCCCATTTTCCATGTACATGAATACGAGTAATATTTTTGTGGCTGACCACATCAAGCATTGTTTTAGAGATCACTTGTCCCACAATACTCATGATGTCATCACTTAATGTTTCCATTTTATTATCCTTACGATTTATCTCAAGAAGTGGCGTTTTGTGAGGCTTCTCACACTGGAAGTCACCTAATAGTGTTACATTTAGGTTTCTCCAGGGTGGTAGAAGAGTTAAGGTAGAAGATGAATCTACGATATCTTATTCCTTTGACTTAGATTCCTTTGGATATTGTAGGATCCATCTTTTGTCATTGTATGAATCGTCCTTATTATCAATGATACTGGCTTGACTCTTATTATGATCTTGGTCGAGCTTATCTTTATCAAATATATTATTGGTATTTTGGCCATCCCTACGATATTGAGTCTCCTTGTCTTGTTTATTGTCTTGATCAATTTTGTTACTCTTATTTTTGTTGACATAGTGGTCCAACATATCTGAGTTACTGATATGGTTTGTATTAGAACTTAGTTTTTGTAACATTTCCATTATCATGGTATTCTGGTTTTGTGTCATGATGCTCAAGTTTTGTGCCATAGTGCTTATGTCCTGTGTCATCACACACATCTCGCCATCTAACTCTTTTCGTTTCTCGTGCATGATGTCTACTTTGTCATCAAGTTTTCTTCCTAGAACTAGAACAACATATTCTTTGATTTCTTTCTTAAGTGCCTTGTTATTTTTCGTTTCTTCTCTGAATTTTTCTTGGTTGGCAATAAGGGCCTTGATGTCCTTCTCAAATTTCTCAAGTTTGTCTTTTAATTTTGTCATAGCCTCGGTCCTTTTATGCAAATGTGTGTATTTGGAAGTCTATTTTGACTTATGGAGGAATAAAAGACAACTAATGTCTTTGAAATAATTATTGAATTAATAATCATTATTATAATTAATTTATGTGTTGAAATAAAATAATAAATATAAAAATATTATATTTAAATATTTTATTTAAAGGTGGATTAATAAGTTTTAAAATATTATATAATAATATTAATATTATTATAATAATATTTTTTTTATTAATATTGTTTTTGTTTGTAGGGATACCTCAAATGAGGGAGGGTGCAACCTAGGTTGAAGTTGGAAAGCAAAACCATGGGTTGGTCTTACTTTATCTTTTATTTTTTTAACTTTTTTTTCTCTTTCTTTTGTTTTTTTACTTTTTTTTTTCTTTTATATTTTCTTTTTAACTTTCTTCTTTCTTTTCAATTCTTTACCTTTTTATTTTCTTTTTTTTAAGTTTTTTTTTTCTTTTTTTCTTTTTACGTTTTTTTTGTATTTGGACAATGTCCTATATTCTAGGGAAATCCTAAAAACTAAATTTACACAAAGTGTAAATAATGGCAAGGGAGTCGAGAAGGTGGAGCAGAGGGAGGAGCGTGAAGTGATATGGAGTGTGGGAGTGGAGGGCAGCGGAGTAGAGAGAGATATGGGTGAAATGGAGCAGCGAAAGAAATTAGGAATTGATGAGATGAGTCTGAGCTCAAGTAGGAATTGATGAGCTGAGTCTGAGCTCAGAGTGCAGGAGCGAATCCGCTCTAATACCAAATGGAGCAACCGAATCCGGTTGGTCCGTTAGTCGAAACGGACTATCATTTTGAATGATAAATGTTATAATATATTAGATGATGAATATTACAATGATGTCTTGGCCTTAAATATGGCTTGGACATTCATGATGAGGAGACACCTCCTTTCATACTAACCTAACTATAAACTATTTAATTATTTAATTATAATCTTATTTTATGTTCATTACAAATACTCTTGACCATATGCATCATAGGTCAAATTTGGGAAGAAATGTAACTTAAATGGGAGAGGAAGAGTCATTTTGGAGCTAGTGAGACACTTGAACTAGATTCCCTAGCTCTATGACAACAATGATGAAGATGATATGACACCTATGACACAAATCATATATGAAAGCTGACATCTGACATATTTGACATGTCAGGTCAAAATAGAGCATCCAATAGGGCTCTCATGTGAGTTGGGGAAGCTCAATGGGTTCCTAATCAAACTGGGGGAAGATGAAAGGCTAGGAAAGGGAGGACACATGGAAAATCTTGATCCCACACCCAAATTTGAATTGGATTGAGTTTGTGGATGGATTTTTAACCTTAGAAGTCTAAGGATGTTTATAAAATACAAGAATCAACCAAGAGAATGGCTTTTGATAATTTGTGAATTGTGAGAGCTAGTGGATGATTAGTTTTCTTGCCTTAGCCATTTTCGAGGGTGAAAGATTCCCATCCAAGTTGGTGTTTGGAGAGGCCACTCAGGTCTTTCATGGAGCTTTAATGGAGTCTTATTTGCAGGTGTAAGCTACAAGTAATCTTGTTGATTCTTCTATTGTAGCACTTTCTCTCAACCATTTCTAGTTTTATGGCATATTCTTGCTCATGGAGGGATTGCGCTTTGGGTGATATATTAATCTCTTTGGGGAAGCTTATAATGCTCCATTATTTTATGTCCTGATGTAAATCCTTTGTATTTCAAGTTTAGAAGACTCTCAAGTCAAAATGCCAAAATATTTCATGTAAAAATGTTAAACAATGAAGAAATAGTACCATTTCCCACTATCTTGTTGTGCACCATTGTAATGCTAATGATTTCAAATTGGGAGAGATTTTAATTGTACATTAATGATTGTAATAAGATCAATATGCTCTGTTATTCATTCTAAGAAAGTCTCAAGTCGAAATATCAAATGGTTGTAAGGAAAAGTGATTATTAATGAGCAAACAATGACCATTTCCCCACTACATTGATGTATGATATGATAATGTTGATTATTTCGAATGGAGGAATGTATCTATGATAAATTTATGATGAATTGACTATCATTAATGTGTATTTCAAGTCTTGTTTTCAGTACTTAAGCAGTGGAATCCATTTTACTCATTTTTATTGCATTGGGAGAAGATTTGGTGCATTTTCCCCAAGGGTCCAAATTGTGTTTTGGGAACTATTTTGGAAAGAGTCATAAGAGCCTGTATAAACTAAACCATGATTCATATGAGAATTTAAAATTTTCCCTTACACATCCCCTTCCTCTGTTCAGAAATTCGAGTGACTTTGGGACCACTTGAGAAGCCATTTCCAACAATTACCCAAGGGGAATTAGAGCCCCAATTTGCTAGTAAAGACTCCTACTTTGAACACAACATTAAACAAGTTTGCAGAAGTAATTGGGGAGTAATAAAACATCCTTGAACATAATATTTAAGTTCTATTATCATTCATGTACCTTCTGAGAAAATTTGGGAGCATTTGGGTCAATTTGGAGGTCTAGACATCAAAACTAGTCAAGGTTCGAAATTGGGGAAAAAGTGAAAAATTGGTCATTTAATAAAAATTTCAAAAAGGGACATTATAATATTCCCCCAATTTGAGTAGGAACCAATTGAGCTTCCCCAACTCACATGAGCGCCCTCTTGGATGCTCTATTTTGACCTGACATGTCAAGTATGTCAGATGCCAGCCTTCAGATATGATTTGTGTCATAGGTGTCACAGCATCTTCATCATTGTTGTCATAGAGCCAGGGAATCTAGTCCAAGTGTCTCACTAGCTCCAAAATGACTCTTTCTCTCTCATGTAAGTTACATTTCCTTCCAAATTCAACCCATGATGCATATGGCCAAGTGTATGAGCCTTCTAAATCATCGAAGAACATTTAGGCTTCCCATGGATTCGAAATTGCAAGAGGAGGATGCCATGTGGCACATAAATTCTAGCTTGTGTGCGTCTCATAGTCTCCATGTGTCTCCATGCTCCATTGCCACTTCAATTTTCTCTTGTATTTATTTATTTATCTCTTTTATCAAATATTTATTCCATTCTAATGTTCAAACATCCATCAGTGTCCCCCTTATTCCAAATCACAAAGCTTCCACCCCCAACCTAGGAATTTAGTAATTTTCCTCCTTGGCAATTATTTGACCCTTAGCATCAATTTGACAAACTCTAATGAATATGGAAAATGTGATTAAGCCATTGTGACCCAATGCAAAATTTGGGACATGACACCCATTTTGGTTGTGGGAGATTGATGTTTATGTTTTGGATACTAACTTTTTCTTGTCATTATAAGCACTTATATATCCTATCTCCCCCTTTCCCTTAGGAACATTCCAACTTCCTCCTCAACATGTACACTGATATTTTTTTGTTTTGGAAGGGAATCCATAGCTTCAAACTATTGCTACTTCTTTCTTTCTTCTATAATTTTGTGGGCTTTTGGGATGATGGAATGTGCACGAGACTAATGAAACAAAGCACTCGTTAGACTGGAAGGGGAAACATAGTAGCACAAGGGAAACATAACATCGTAGGAAAAAGGAGTGAAGTTGGTGGTGTGGGATTTATTGCATGAGGTGACGTGGATCAAGAAGGGAGGTGGCGTTGGTGTCAAAGTGGGATGTTGTATGTGAAGGGAGTCGACATTGGTGGACCATTAGTGGGTGCAGTTAAAGGATAACCGAGGGAGATGATGAGAGGGACCTTTGACAGAGGGGGATTGAGTCATTCCGTGGATAAGATGACGCAACAATGGGCTACATGCAAATTTGTCATGTCATTAGACTCCTCCATCCTCTCATGCCAAACATAAAATTTTAAAAAATATCTTACAATTTAATATTAAAATGCATAAAAATCATTAATTGTTTTCTTAATTTGTTTTAGTTATTTTATGTTCTTATGCAATAAAAAATATCTTACACTTCAATATTAAAAAAAATAAAAAATGAATCGTTTTGTTAAAATTTTGAGGCATTGTTGTTATTATTTTATGCTCCCATGCAATTAAAGAAAATCTTATAATCTAATATTAAAATACATAAAAATCATTAATTCTTTTGTTATTCTTTAAGTCATTGGTTTTGTTATTTTATGCTCCCCTGCAAAATATGAAACTGTATTAAAAATTTAAATGAAAGATAGATACCATTCTGTGTTATCTTAATATTTTGCTGGGTCATTCTTTAAAATTATTTTATGCTTCCATGCAATTAAAAAAACTTACAAAATAATATTAAAATACATAAAAATCATTAATTGTTTTTTTGTTCATTGTTTTCGTTATTTTATCTTGTCATGTAAAACATGAAATTGCATTAAATATATATATATATATATAATATAAAAATCATTAATAATTTTCTTAATTTTTTCCTTCATAGTTTTCGTTATTTTATTTTTCAATATAAAACATAAAATTGAATTAAAAGTTTATAATAAAAATAAAATATATAAAATAATTTTATTATTTTAATATATATAATCCTTATTTTTTTAATGTTTTCATGCATAACATAAAAATATAATAAAATATCTTATTATCTAATATTAAAATGCATAAAAATCATTCATTGTTTTCTTAATTTTTTTCCATAAATATCATTTATTATTTTCTTAGTTTTTCAGTCAATGTTTTTGTTATTGTATGCTAAAAATATATATACAATAGAAAGGATCTGCCACCTTTGTGAGAGTAAGAACATTGAAGATGAAAATCACTTCCTCTTAGAGTGCCCTGCGTACACCCACATTAGATCCCAGTTTCATAATTTTTGTTGCAATACTGACCTTCCTAGCCTTTTAGCCTGTCAAAATTATAGTAAGCTCGGGACGCTTCTTTCCAAGCTCTTTGAGCATAGAAATATAACTTTAAAGCAAACTAATTAATTCTCTTCTTTAGGTCCGATAGACCAAAGTTTGGTCTCAGGGGACGTTAACCATCATCATCATTATCTCAATAAAATATCATAGCAAATAATATATTTACAATAGTAATAATAAAATATCATAGCAAAAAAACTATCGAAGGTTTTGTATCGGTGTTGGGCAGTTGTTAAAAGACTTTTAAGTTATTATCCGATTGGTTCGTTTGATTTAATTTACTTAACTACAGATTTCAATAATCATGCTTACTTTCCAGCCCCAGCTTTGCAGCTGTCTCCATCATCCTCCGTGCACTGAATGTCTTCGTGCAGGGCGACTACATAGTTTAATTTATTGCAAATTTGTTTATCAAATCATATTTTAAGCGGGATAGTCTCTACCGACCCAGATTTTCATAATGGTATTTTGTTATGTCTTCGTTAGGGGATATATAAGATTCGGTTAGGTACATTGAGAAATTTTTTTAAAAATCTAGTTTACACTAAAAATTTTCTATAATTTTCGGACAACTTTTATTTACGAATTTTTTAATTATTGTTTTTTTAAATTGCCATTGGTTGTGCAAAGGTGACATTGCCCCAAGACCTGGCGGCGAAGTGATGTCAGCAATTATTTAAATGCATTTCACTTCTTTTTTAATGTTGCTTTCGTTTCTCCGTTAACTTTTAGGGAGCAGGGTAATGGTTGCTCATTGAGAAAATAGGAATTCATTCTTCCCACAGCCCAATGCTACTTACATATGTAAGTTACTTGCATGCTTTATAATATTAAATGACATAACTGAGACATTACGAAATATTTCATTGAAATTTCGCCATGTTTTTGGATGTGTATTGCCAAATTTATATTGAATGGATACACAATTTTTCCCTAGGATGAACAAATCGGCCTGCTATTCAATCGATTGACAAATCGGCCTACTAGTCTCCATTGAGCACTTATTTAGATTTTCTTCGTACCATTTGTCTACCACCTAGTCCCGTTGTTCATAGATTCTGACAAGGCTCATAGTGGCAGAGCTGCATATTTCATTTTGTACAGCCACCTTAAAATTTTCACTGCTACCAACTTCATTCAATTATCCCAATGTTCACTACTTCCAACTTCATTAAATTGTTTCCCTGTCAACCTGTGAGTCAGACAAATGGCGACTACTCAACACAGGTAAAGAAAGTATGAGTGCTATATTAATTCCTTCGGACTTTGATTTAAAGTAGGCTCAAATCAGCAATTCTTTCAAGTTTATTTGAATTGAAAGTAATATATTAACTCTTTGAAATGACATGTACCTCAAACTATAACATTTTGCAGTATTTCCTCTTTTACAGATGAGAGGAAACAAGGATCGTATCAGTCGCTAGATCCATGATTTATTGGGGTAATATTTTCTTGTTTTAGTGAAGATGGGCTGAAGGTACGGAACAAGGAACATGCCAATGTTTGGAATACCTATTTTTTTAGCATGAGCTTTTTTGAACTCACTATAATTTTGGACTAAGATTTTATTGGCTTCTTACAGGTTGGTAGGATTCAAGCAATAGCTTTCCAAGCCCTTCAGACCCTTGATGGGAAGCACAAACACTTAACACGGGTTCTTGTTCAAGTAGCTTCAATAAACGTTGTTGTTGGTTGAGTAGCAGAGTTGACAAGAACTATGCTAAAATTCACAACTGGATAGCTAGAAATTATAGACCCTGATCCTGTGAACCCAAAGGCTTCAGTTGGTACTACTATGGTAACTTGATACAGTTTTATTGATATTGCAATGAATTCAAAACAATGTGCAGTGTGGTGTCCCTAAAAAAGTAGCTAAAAAGTTATCCACGCCTGATTACCATGGTTTTGAATTGAAAATGAAGTAACCAATTCCCTGAAGTTTTTGTGTCTTACTAGTTTTCTTTGTTTATCGATTCTTGAGTATCAGGGGATTCTTCCAGGGTTGGAGCAATGAAACAACTTTAAAGGAGCGTCACCTGCTCATAACTTTGTGCACATTGAGTTTCCCATTCTTGGGGAATCAGGATTCATAATGATATTATACAATTCCTTGAACTACGTGGTGAAGGGGTGAGACAGTGAAGTGATGTAAATACAGAAAACAAATATTTATGAAAAATGGGTGAGTGGCACTAGATGTAATAGGAATTAAGATTGATTCCAAAGGGGTTATTACAAATGGTTTTGAAATTCACCCTATCTCCTAAGTTTAAACTGGAGTTGAGAATTTCTATAGAAAATAATGGAAACGTTGTTTGGATAATATTCGAGTCTGCCTTAACCAGATTCACGTCTTCCCTCACTCCAAACCGCAAATTAGAATCTATGTTCTGTTATACCAAGAAATACTATAAACTAAGGACAATTGTGCACACAAAACGCACTACAAAAATCATTGGTCTATGATTGGTAATCACAGTCGACTCCAAGAAGGTGCATCTTTGATGGACATGGCACGAAAAATGTAGCTCCGTCTCCCATAGACAGCTCAAAGCACATGCAATGGGAATACAATAATTAGTTTCCAGTTGGTATCGATTAAAGGTCATGCATCGATAAGAGTCCCACCATTGGATTAAGTGCATCATCCTATAAAGTTTGGTTAGATTGAAAAAAATTCTATTTTATTTGCAGGTTGTAAGAGTTTGACAACTCTCCCATTGTTTATGCAATATTTTACAAATGGCATGCTTTCTTGTCTTTGTAATGTTAATTTATGCATAGGCAAGGTGTAGCATTGCATTTTGAATCAATTCTCTATCATGAAACAATGTTTGTCAAGAATGTATGGATGAGACAAGCAAAAGATTTATGTCATTATTGGGTGTCATATGGTGTAGGTCTATACCTGAATTGTTGATCCAAGACATTTTCTCTATACTAGGTCATTCTTCCTGTGTGCGTTCTACGAGGTGACGGAGCGCTCAAGCTTGAATATGGATATATATATACAGATTTAAACAAGTGCTTTTTTCACTAAATAATGAATATTACTGTCTTCACAGCATTCTTTATACCAGAGTGAGTAATTACCAGGATATAGCGCTGCTCAATACAGAACCATTCGACGAGGTAAATATACTCAGTACACTATCTATAAATATATAAAATAAAGATTGTGAATTATCTTTGTGAATTATAGATCTAAATTCATAAAAAAAACAATAGTCACCAAAATTAACTCCTATTTTTTTATTATGGGATGGCACATCCTCAATTGGGGGACCATCACGCTAGTAAGGATGGTGAGCTTCAGTTTAAAAGCAAATGCATGCATTTCCAAGTGGATGATCATCTCTATATTTTATCATTACCAATCTTCCTAAATATACCTAACTGATTTTGTAAACTAACCTAGGTATGAAGCTTCAATTTTAATTTTGAAACTTTTTGAAAGTTATAAGAATTTTAGTTTTTAAAGTGTTTCTTCTATGATATAGAAGAATGCATTATGCTTTCTGACTTTGTGTTTTATAGCGTCAAGGGACAGCTTCATTTACACACGAAGTGTTGGAGATCTCCCATCAACTGGATTGAAGAGCTATTATCTTCTCTGGAAGAACCAAAGTTTCATTGTATGTATTTTCTCTGTCAATGATCCTAGTGAAAATACTTGGATCATTCGTGTCACGTATAGAGTGTTTCAAGGTTTGGCCGTCCACTTGGTAATTGTACATATGTACTAAATAAAAGCGAATTTAATCTCTAATGTTTCATGATTAAAAGTCCCTTAAAGCTAGAAATGTTTTTTAAATTGTAGGGTAACTGGATTCAAGGGCTGATGAAAGTATGGACGTAGACATAGAACACAATCCTGAAACTACCTCCAGTGTAGACAAAGGTGGAACGGTAAGCAAATCAGTGGTCTCTTCCTTTCCTGGGATTTTTTAGTTAAAGAGAATGAGTTTAACTCTTTTTACAGTGCCAGGTTCATCATTACATGGAGGGGCGAAGGGAAGTTTCTGGAACGATGGTAAATATTCAGGAATTCGTCTTATTACTATGACAGCATTCAAGCGGACATTAACTTCACAACAACTCGATTATTAAAATAGTTGTAAGTCACAACTGCATCCTCTGCGGCCTCATGTATTTATAAGATCACGCTGACTATATATGCATAATATGCATTGAAAAACTTACTTATAATTTTTTTTTCTTGATTTGATTATATATTGTGTTCCTCTTTTATTCATGGTTCTTTTGGTTGTTGTTGTAATTGAATTCACGTTTGGGTTTGTTTCCTTCTAGTTTTTGTATTACACATTTTGTTTTTGGTCGGTTATTGAATTCATCCATAAATAATTGATTGTAGATAGGTAAAATATATTATTATAATTCAATCACAAAAGCATTACAATACAGCCACAAAAGTGAACACTTGGCATGATTCAAGTGAACAAGTCCAGTTTCTGCCTGTCAACCTATGCAGTTGGACATCCAAATAAATCTTCCACAAAATGGTCAGATATGAAAGTAGCAACCGAAGACAACTTATCTGATCTCTTTCATAAAAATAGCAGATAGATGATTGCAGTGGCGTGTGCACAATGTCACATGTTTGTGATGTTTTATAAGGCTTTTCCTTCATGCCCAATTGCAAGTGCGCGCATCCAAACCACCTCAATTTGGCATTTAAAGAGAAGAATATTATGCCACCTAGACAAACAGTCAGTTTGCTTGATTATGATCATGCCATTGATTATGATCGTGCCCTCGTACAGGACACATATTAACAACGAATAAATGCGTTTTGGAGGTATGTAGATTTGAATATTGGTGTAGCCGGTTTAAGCTGAGAAGAATAAGGCGACTATTGCAATCATTTATGATTAGTTTATCCTTGTAGTTATCTACTTATATATATATATATATAGATAAGGTTATCTTCATATTAAATCAGGCATTTGGCAATGTAAAGATGTAGCAACAGAGTACAACAGCGGCATTTATTAAGAAAATAGGATTTTCATTATTCAAAAATAAAATATGGAATCATATAGTCACGTTTGTGCTTTCCCCCCTCCGAGAAAAAGTTAGATTCTAAAACTTTGCATGCAACTTCTTAAGTCCATATTGTGCATGTTTAATGTTACTTGGATGGAAATGATAAAATTATTGAAATTGGATATATCCTATATAAAAAAAATCTTAAAGTATATATGCAAGCTAAGTTTAAACATAATTTTTATATAAATTTACAGTGACCCCACTTCACAATGTAGCAAAGGAGCGGAATAGGAAAACATTGGAATTTCTAATTGATAATGGGGCCTTTCTTCCTCCTGATATGAGTGACAGTAGATTCAATCCTGACCTGCATTATTGTCTAGGACTTGAAGTGGCTTATGAGATCAGATTGCAAAAATAAACGAGTTTCTCTTCTAGCCATGGGACATGGGACTTGCAGTGAGCAAAATATTTAAAGAATCCACAGACATGGTTTTTACGTGGAAGAAATCGAAGAGAATGATACCAAACTAAACGACGAAATCATGAGATCTGAAAAAAAAATACCATATTTACTTTTAGTTTATCCAAAATAGTTTTATCGACTCTTTAATATTTATGATGCATGCATAACCTGGGATTTATTGATGCATGCATAACCATAATTTCAATATTAAAACATTTTACGTTTAGAAGTATACCTGCTATTAATGTGTTTAAAGGGAGTAGCAATTCATTATTAATCATAGAACTACTAGAACTTTGCATAGGTTTATTAATCATTATTAATTATTGTGTTTTCAACGCGGCTTGGTATGATATGCATTGGTTTACTTTGGTTTACTTTTGGTAATTTAACTTTCTGTTGTGCTTAGGATGTGTACATCATAGCATATTACATGTACTTTCTTAGAAAACACTTACCTTAATTTCTTTTTTTATTTATGAAATTTGTTTTGGTAATTTTAAGGGAACGAGTCTAATTTCTTTGTATAAATTCAAAGGATTTGTTATTTGATTTTTATACCTGCCTCAGCAGGTATATTGTAATCCATTGAATTCAAACCCCTTTGACTTTTGGTATTACTTGGTGCATATTGGTGCATATTTAAAAGATTAAAATCTCTATTCCAAAGTTTAACTTTGTAATAAGAAAAATAGCAATTTTTAAATATTTTAAATTTTAATAAAAATATTTGTATTTGCTATTTTGTCAACTTTTAATTGGCCAATCAAGAATGATGTCAGCCTTGAAGTTTGGTATCTGGTTTTCACTTGACACATGGCTACTATGACATCAGCATTTATTATATTTTATTATTATGTTATTATTATATTTTATTATTTTATTATTATGCAGTCCTTCGACGTTACCTAACGGGAACGGCAATAGAAAATCTGTGGAGCGATGTTTGGACCGGTCCTTCACTTTTCACACCGTCAAAGATGCGGAACAGCTAGTCAAAGACGAGCCCAAGGTCTCCATATGGCACAAGGTAACCCCTGGTGTAAAAATTGCAGACGAAAATTCTCAGGCATCTTCAAAACCGCCGATCACGAATCTGAAGAAAAGTTTCGAAAACGGCAATGGATTGCTCAACGGCTTTTCTCCCGTCGGGGTGGATTCACCTTCAACTCCTGCCGATTCAATTACGAAAACCATTTGGATGTCTCGGTCGTCAGACGATTCATCTCTGACCTTACTGACTTTATTCCGGAACCAAAATTTAACTTGCAGAGGTTCGAGACCAAGTGTTGCCAATATCTCTTTGCCGAAAGAATTCTTTCTGGAAAGGTTTAAAAGCGTTACTGCTACGCCCACTTCAGTCGAACCTGGTTTCAATTTCATCAATCAAACATCCACTGCCCAAGGTTTCATTGCTGAAAAAGATCACAAGCTGATCGATCATCCCGTCTTATGGGTATTGCAAGCTCCGAGTCGATCTATAGGTTTCCCTATCGAAAACTTGATGCCATGGCCGGGCCAAGTATCTGACAAGTCCGTGTCAGATGCATTCTCAGACTTTTCAAGCGATGTTTGTGATTATAATTCTATAATGGCGAATCCATCCATGTACAGACCGGGACCCTGCCTTTCTTCTCTGTTGTACTCCGAAAGATCTCTAGACCAGGATTTGCTGGACAACGCAGGCACTAATTGCATGAATGGAACTGCTCAATACTGGGATAATACTGAGAATAATAATAATAATATGAGGATGAGTAGTAGGAGCAGCAGCTGCAATAGCAGCACCGCCAATCTTGAGGTCAATAATGGCGCCGCCTTCGGCCATTTTTGGGGATTCGGTGAGCGATTAGATGCATCTGACATCACCTCCGAAAATGAGCGAAAGGCTCCGCTATTTTTGGAGAAAGCAGAGACCGAATACGCTGTTAAGTGGTCTGAAATGCTGCCTCCGTTTTCAAGCCACACGCAGGAGGAGACATTGCCAATGTATATTACAACAGACTCCAAGTCTCAAGATCTAGTCTCTACTAGTAACATAAATAACCATAACCAAGCTGCTCTCAATTCTGCAGTTTTCCCAATATCATGGCAACAGCTTCAGAACACTGAGTATCCGGTACTCGGTGACAGGGCCACAATGCTGAGTACTCCGTTGTCTGATCCCGATTTCCACCGAATTGTTGCAGTTAAATTTAGCACAACTTTGAGTTCATCTTGATAATGCCAGGTTTAGTTAGTCGTTACTAATTTGTCATGGGTTTACAATATATTCCACAGATTGATTCTGAAATTCACACAAACTCGCAGTCGTGGTGGACTCAGATGTAATAAAATTACAGTTGTGATCATGTCCAGTGTCCAGGTTAGAGCTGATTTAATTTTTAATCTGTTGATCTGTAAATAGGTGAGAGATACCAAAACGCAGACTGAAAAGAAAACCAACATGTATTATATATATATATATATAATACTTGCGGTCATGACGCTAGTCGGCAACCCAGATCAGTGAGAAAATAATACGCATGCATGCATTGTTCATATTGGGCTCAAATATTGTTTGAGAGGGATTGATTCTTCTTGATTTCTGTGTGCAGTAGAAGCATAATTGTGTGTCAATTTCCAATAATGTTGTGAATTAATAAAGATGTTGCAACCATTCGTAGAATTCTATATGGCTGGAGAATACTGTGTTGTTTTTTCCCTTGTTTCCTTATCTTGGCTTCAGGCCAATTTCTGAATATAGCAGGTTGGATATTATTTTATGCAACCACCCATGTGTATACTGTTTTTTTTCTCTTAATTTTTAAACTCGGGCATTCGAACGCATCTAACATTAATTTTGTTTCGCTAAGAAACACAGTAAAATACTGAATAGAGAAGCAGAAACGGCGAGGGCTTTTGTGTTTTAATTAAAATTAAAGCATCTGTTTAATTAACTAA
>LPNX011160446.1:0-11301 GCA_001517045.1 Pseudotsuga menziesii | reverse complement strand
CATATATTTTTATAGCAAAATTATCCTATTGCTATATATTTCCAATCTCTTCTTAGGAGGCAGGTACTAAGCAACTTTGTTGCTTATTCCACTTGTTTTAATATGTTCTCGAACTTTTTATGAAAGCAAATAGAAAAGTAAATCAAATATATTGGTTGATTGGAAGAAAAATATATTGGTTGATTGCAAAAAAAATCTAATTTTTTAATGATATCATGATTACATAATATTTAAATGATAGTGTGGATTTTTTTAATGAATGTGTATTTTTTTAGTTTTTTAATTATTATTTTTTTTAAATAGAATTTTTGTTTCATTTACATTTTTACTTGGTAAATTATATATGTTTTTTTAATTAAAAGAAATTGTATATTTTTTTTTCATTTTCATTTATTTTAAATAAGATTTGATTTTAAAAATTTCACAATATAACTTGATTTTTAATGAAGCTTAAATGTGGTATAACAATGCATATATATATCAATATTTTTTAATTAATAACATATGAATATGGTAATGAGAAAGTAGGCCTTCACATGTAATTTGGAAGTGTGTTATGAAAGTTGTTGGTTTTATTTGAAGGACTCACGAATGGAGGGTGCCGACAAATTATTTATATGTTGGTTCATCCTTATTTCAATTGATTCTTTTAATTTCACATTTTTATCTAAATTTTACACAAATCTAGAAGTACTTCAGAGACTTTCTACCTAGCCATTTTTACTATCTTAAATAGCCTTCGATAGAAGGTATTATGAAGATAAAAAAATTCGCATGGATTGTACCTATTAAGTTAAGATTTGAGTATCTTAATTTAATTATAAAGAATTTACAATCAATAAGTTTTTCATGGTAGAGCAAGTAACAATGGCTAGTGTAACCCTTTCACTTAGAGAAAGGTTTCAAGATTTAAAGAAGAAATTGGTGTAGTCGGTTAACTTACTATAACAATAGGCATAAATATATTCTTGATAAGAACTTTTTGAATAAACTTTTAGGTTTGAAAATATTTGATTTGTTCTTCATATGATGAATGTTGTTCTATTTAGGAAAAGGACATACACAGAATAGCATGATTTTCCACAAACACTTTGGTCGACCTATATAAGAAGATGGATATTGCATCCAATGTTATAAATTATGTTGTCATATTTTGAACCAAATTATTTATATGTTTTTTAGACACAAATGGTTATATTATATTTAGAGGTTGTATAACCACAGAAACACGGTTCAGATTACAAAATGCCCTTATGGAAGATGCAAAGCAATTCATCAACCATAGTCATTCTTAAAAGCGCCCTTATGAAAGCGACAAAGCAAGTCCAAAACACCCATTAGAGGGTCAAAGAAACACAGCTAGAAACAGAGTCTACAGAAGTTTTATCCTATCATTATGCTAACAGAGTCCACCCAAACCTTAAAATACTAACAGTAGACAGAAACTGAAAAGAAGACAACATATATACTTTAGACAAGGACAGAACGAAAACATTCATCCGCCTGCAGGAGACAAAACAAAGCGAAATCCACAAGCTATGAGGAATTCCCAAAGGAACGGGAAGAAGAACCTGATTTGCTCGCATTTTCCAATTTGACAACCTTGAGCTCGAGTTTGTCAACTTTCACCTCCAACTTTGCTAAAAACCTGACAATTGCAGATTCAGACTTTCTGATTGTGCGCTTGAATTCCTTTCTCAGGAATGCCAAGTCTCCTTCCACATTTTCCAATCTTCTGCCTCCTTCGGAGTCAATGACGTCCACCGTTCCTTTGAGCTTCTCCACTTCCTCCCAGATGTCGAAATCAACGAGAGTCGGCATGGAAGAACCCATCAACTCGGAAGTAGCCATAACAACAACCACTCTTCTGATCACCTTCGGCACCACCACTCGCAGCTTCGTCCCAGAACATATGCTAAACACAGTCTCAATTTGAATGCAGACCAGCCAGATAACAGTGCCTCTCCCTTTCATTTTCCTAGCGTTTATATCCCTGCTTCTCACGCTCGAAACAACCATATCACCAGGAATAATCATAGACTTCATTAATTCTCACATAAACTTCCCCATCTCTCGGTAGATCGACGACACCGCTTACCTCCTGTGCGCCTGCACGAAACACCCCTTCGTACAAGCATTTAACAATCCTTTGCTTCACCTTAGACTCCCACGTGATGGAACATGACCCCCACGCATCTGAACCAGCCCGTAGCGCTATTACAACGACACATGTCCTCCTCATGATAATCTCCACACACATCAACCTTTGAATACGTCACCATGAACATGCACTGGTCCTATGGAAGAGGGCATAAATCGAGGTTCTTATTGATTTGGAGGGATCTGGGGCTTAGCATGGAGCCTAGGTTGGCCGCTAAGTATGCCTCCTTATTTTGCGCTCTTAGCACATGAAAAAAATTGGCTTTATGGAAAGAGCGAGCTAAGCAACGAATATTAGATAAAAGATACCTGAGACGCAAATTATTAGGGAGGTTTCCTTCTACCATTGCTTGGATCACAATCCTCGAATCTCCCAGCATAGAGAGCCTTGTGATTCCCTTGTTCTTGGCGATCACCAGTCCTTGCCAAAGGGCTAAGGCTTCGGCAATGTTGTTTGACTCAATACCAAGATCCCCAGAGAAGGTAGTTTCAATAATGTCATCCGGGGTAAAGAAAACCCCGCCCCCCCTACCGCACCTGAACCAAATTATTTATATGTTACTAGAGTTATATCTTAGAGTTGTTCCTTGGTACATTATGAGGTTTTTAAAATATTTGAATTTTTGAGGAATCAAGTCCCCAAAAAAGATTAGGATTAGGAGGTTTAAGGAGAGTGCTACTTCTTGTAAGAGCTTGGTTAATTCAATATTGATGAAAAAATTTAATGAGACTTAAGCGTGTTTACCTCTTCTTGTTGATCATATGAGATGAGATAATACACCTTACAATAGAAAATGAATTTTTTGTTATTGTTAACTCTCATCTTTAGATTGAATTGTCTTATAGTAATAGCTATTAATAATGGCAGGGACATTGTCACCTCGTGGCTCTTGTATCATCTACTAATTTTCAATAATGAAAGTTCATTTTAAAAGTTGAATTTATATGTATTTTGTTATTTTCAAAGTTGTAACAACCATTGTTAAAATTTATATCTAATTTGATTATATTTATGCAATATTAGGATTGGTTGAAGACATTCGATAGAAATTGTCAGAATGGAAGGCTTATATAAGGGTTTTTCAATGGTTATAATAACAAACAACTTAAATATTTAAATAAAATAATAACTATACAAAAATTAATATAATTGGATACTAATTGGATACTATACAAAACTTAATTGAATAAGTAAAATAACACAATACATATATGTTAATGTGTAATATGATTGAATACGTCAAATAACACAATACATCTATGAGAATGTGTACTAGAGAAGGTAACACAATTTGATTATACATGAAGTTGAAGCATCTTTGTAGTCCAATTGAAACCTTCCAACACAATTTGATTATACATGGTTGCAATGGTTTAAAACATAATAATAATAATAAAAGGGCTTTTTTTTCTTTAAGGAAGAAAAAAGCCTGTCCTTTTTATTCTTATTAAGAATAAAAGGGCATCAATCCTGCCATCCCAGAAGTGGGTTACAATTCAGAGGAAACAGCTCATAAGACAAATAAATCTCCTCGAGACGTTGCCATGGGGAAAGGTTGTACAGAAGAGTGAAGGATCCCATCAGAAATACTGTCTCATCAAGTAAGGGTCAGTCGCATCAGCCTCATCTATCGAGAACCAAAGGGATCTGATCAGCAATCTAAAAGAGGTCTAAAAGAGGCCGCTCAATGAGCAGCAAGACTACAAATCAAATAGAGGAGTAAGCTCCCCTGTCCAAGCTCAAAAGAGTTGAAAGGAATCTTGAGAGACCAATTGGTCCTCCATAAATTCTGAGAAACAGCCAGTACCCAGAGAAAATGAGAGAGCAATTTTAGAGAGACAGTCAGCAATCCGATTGTGCTCTCGGTAGATGTGGATGAACAACAGATCCGAGAAGCTAGACATTAGCTTTTTTGTCTCACTGCACCAGTGAAAAAGATCTGGAGGGGAGAGAGCAATCGATCCCTTTGCCCAATTAATGATGACTTGTGAGTCACCGAATGCGTGGGATAAAGGGATCCCCATCATTTGGGAAGAAAGCAGAAGTGCCTAAAGGCTAGGTAATTCTGCTTTAGTATTGGTGCCATATCCAACCCCTAGCGTGAACTCGAAATGATGAGACTCATTCAAATATAAGTTGTATCCTACACCAGCTGCTTTGATGTTAGATGCGCCATTGAAAAATCCACAAGGGAAGTACATACAGGGAGGATTCCCTATCTTCCTGAATTTTTTAGCTTTGACAGGCTGTGAAGAATAATTCTGAACAGAATATGTAATTTGTTGGACAATGCTAAGAACATTCCTCTTCTTTCCTTCAAATATGGCTAAATTCTGAACTTTCCATATAATCCACATCATATGAAATGGAATAAGATTGAGTGACAGATTCTTTGGAAAATTGTCAGTCCAATTCCTTACAAATGAGGAGAGAGGATCCACAAGAGGAGCACAAGGAAGCTGGAACTGATCGCAGATGTGGCCAAGAACAATTTTCCAAATAATGCATTTTGAGAATAAATGAGAGACAGTCTCTTCATCGGAATAGCACAATGCACAAATGCCAGGACCTGACCGTCCCCTTTTCTGGAGGTTATCCTAAGTGAGAATTTTGTTCCTGATTACTAACTATATGAAGCAGCCAATTTTACGTGGGATAGAACTGTTCCATAATAAAGAGTCAGTAAGAGTGCCAACCGAAGGAGAGTAAGAATTGACAATGCACTCATATGCATATTTTGCAGAAATAGTTCCCTCTTTTTTATTGAAATCCCATACAAGGAAGTCAGCTAGCAAAGTGAGATGAATGCCTCCATTTACCAGACCCTCAGTATAAGCATTCCAGACTTCTTTTAACAACCCTTCTAAGCCCAACTCATCAGCCATATACCAGTAGTGTTGTGCATCAAGTAATATGTTATGTGCCTATGAGAGAGTACTGATATCCAAGTCCTCCAAGAACATTCTCAGCTCTTCAGGAAGGATGTAAGAGGTATGAGCACCAATGATCGGATCCACTCCAATCCTAATGTCTTTACCATTACCCACCTACAAAGCCAGGTAACTACCCAGCCAAGGAAGGGTCTGTAAAAAACCTCTCCAAATGATCATGAAGTTGAAGCATCTTTGTAGTCCAATTGAAGATTCCAAAAACACACTTCCGATTTGAAAAATTAAAATGCTTTTGTTTCACAACATTAGCAATAGAGGGGCTGAGCTTGATAGTTCAAATCATACCGATGTTATGATAAATGTGCATGTGATTTATAGACGCATGTGCAATATGATGGAAAAAAATGCATGTTTTTAGAAAACGTGTTATAAACTCAAAAGACAAGCTCGTCACAACCCATTTCTCTCACAACCACACAATGCATGTTTTTAGAGAACGTGCTATAAACTCAAAAGACAAGCTCGTTGTAGCCCATTTCTCTCACAACCACGCATATGCATGCTTTGGCCGATGACAGAAGGAGAACATACATTGGGATTAGAGTTCTCATGGGGAGGTTCAAACTGATACAACTAACTTGAGTTACCTCTCAGTTATAAAAAAAATTTGGTCACGACTAGACCTCTTTTTACTTGTCTAACTCCAACCAATAACTTCGACAAGTCGGACTTCGACAAAAACTTAGATAGGTCGGATGTGTGGCTAAAATCTTGTTGTGACATAACAAGAACTATAGTCACAAATACAAACTTGGAAATTTACAAGGATGTTTCACCTTTTACAGAGCTTGGGCTCTCATCACTTTCAAACACATAGAAGCTTGAGCTTCAAACTCTCCACAGTGTTTTTCTTTCTTCTCCACTATTCAAAATTCTCTCTATTCTCTATAAATGAGAGACGTGAACACTTCATGAGGCTGACAGAAACATATCTGCTACAGACTTTGACAGAGTCGGCTCAGACCTCATATGGATCTGCGATTAATTAATATTTTCAACACCCCCCTTAATTGTGAGTAAATGGGGATCTTTAAACAAAATTTTACAAAATGTTTTAGAGCTTAAACTTGCTCTGTGCATGAATGAATTCACTGTGCAGAACTTGTCATTCCAAGACAGCTTTGGAGAAACTGGAACGTATCCCTTGCCAATGGTTTTGTAAAGATGTTTGCAAGCTGATGTTCATACCTGCAAAATGTTAAACAAATTCCTTTGTTGTTCACTAATTCTCTTATGAAATAATACCAGCTTGTGTTGATGTGCTTGGTTATTTTGTGGAACACATGGTTCTTTGATAATGCAATGGTGGAATTGTTGTCATAGAAAATGGTCATTGGTTCTGTGATAGGTCTTTTAAAATTCTTTGCATCTAAATGGCTTGACATGCAACGCTTGCAGTTGGGACATACTTTGCTTCTGTTGAAGACAGAGTTACTATGGGTTGTTTCTTTGAATCCCATGACGCAACACTTGTATCAAAATTAATTGTGTACCCAGATGTGCTCTTCCTGTCATATGTGTTGCCTCCATTATCACTATCAGTGTATCCAATGAGTTTAAAATTTTATGAGGTTGAATACATTATGCCAAGGTCCTTTCTGCCACTTACATACCTCAGAATTATCTTACCGGCTTTCCAATGAGAGGCTTTCTCTTCCTTGGTCATACTGCTTCTTCCTACATTCATATGCATAATGACCAAATTTCTAGCAGTAATGACATTGAATATTTTATTTGTCAAACCTGTGACCACTTGGATGACTGGGGTTCTAATTTTTTCCTCTACCAGTGACATTTGCAGGACTGATGCTGCTTCCTCCTCTGGAGAAACTTCTTCCTCTGCCTCTAGAATTGTTTCTCCCATGGCCTCTACCATGACTTATGGATGAATTTGGTACAAATGCACCTTCCAATGATGTATTTGATCTATTGATTATGTGTTCATGATTGATGAGTGAGGCTTGCAACTCATCAATGGTAAACATCGATATGTCTTTGTTTTCTTCCAAGGTCACGGCCAAGGATTCGAGTCTTGGGAGAATACTTCTAAGAACGTTTTCAACAACCCTTATGTCTTCTATGTTTTCCCCATGATATTTCAGTTGATTTATCAGACCAACAACTCTAGTGGTGTGAGAAATATTTAGAGGCTAAAATAAAATTAAGATATTATAAGGAGTTAATCAACCCTACTCTAGCATATCAAAAGTATATCTCTGTTTTAACCAATTCAAAGAAAAAAGTTAATATAGCTAAGATAAGAATGAACTCTCATGAGCTCCATAGTGAAACAGGTCGTTGGACAATTCCTAAAACACCATGGGTGGAAAGGATCTGCCATCTTTGTGAGAATAAGAACATTGAAGACTCAAAATCACTTCCTCTTAGAGTGTCGTGCGTACACCCACATTAGATCTCAGTTTCATAATCTTTGCTGCAATATTAAGCTTCCTATCATTTTAACTTATCAAAATTATAGTGAGCTTGGGACGCTTCTCACAAAGCTCTTTGAGCATAGGAATAAAATTTTAAAAACAAACTAATTAATTGGTTTCTTTAGGTCCGATAGACCAAGTTTGGTCTCAGTGGACGTTAACCATCATCATCATCATTATCATTAAAATGAGTCTACTGAATTTGTATCTTTCATAGAAAGAGATTCAAAATCTCTTCTAAGAATCTGCAACTTGGAAGTATTTACCTTGTCCAAACCTTGATAGGAAGTTTCCAATGTGTTCCATGCTTGATTAGCGGTAATTATTGTTGTTACTCTTGGGAGTATGCTTTCATGCATGGCTTGGTGTATGTAGAACAATTCATTTTCGCCTTTCTTCCCTTGTTCCCTTAGGGAATCCTTCTCAGCTTGTGTGAGATTATTATATGTTGCTTGTTCTGTTGGTTCTGTATAACCATTTTGGACTATCTCCCATACATCTTGACCTTTGAACAAAGCCTTTCATTGTTAGAGACCAATATTCATAATTATTTCCTATGAAGATTGGAGTTTGAAAACTCGACATGTCTACACCAGAAGTGGAAGACATTTTTTTAAAATTTTCCATAATAAATTACTTTTAAAACAAGCATTCTTTCTTAAACCCGCTTTGATACCAGATCTTCGGAGACTTAGACTGAGACGGTTAACTTGAGTTACCTCTTAGTCATAATTTTTTTTTCTTGTCAGGACTCCACCTCCTTTTACTCATTGGGTAAATTTTCGACCAATACTTCCACAAGTCTAACTCCAACCAATAACTTCAACAAGTCGGACTTCAACCAAAACTTAGATAGGCTGAACTTCAACCACAAGCTTTGACAGGTCGACCTTCGACGAAAACCACTTTTGGTCCAAACACTTTTACGGACTTTGACCCAAAGCCTTCGACTTTGATGAGTGTTTACTTCGAGCGACTTACTTGACTTCTAACTTCGACCACACTTTTAGTGGAACTTTTATAAAAGAGATTTCTTATTCTAAAGACTTATAATATGAAAACACTTTTCACTGACTGGTAACTTGGGGTAAACTTCCACACGACTATATTACAATAAACTCACAATATCATATAACGAAATATTAAGTAAGGCTTTTGTTGACCACTCTGTCATAAAAATTCAAACTTTTACATTGTGAAATGTTTATGGATTCTATGTGTCTTTCACTTAAATTGTAAATGTAAACAACATTTACTCAAGTAATTCTGGAGAGCGGCTAAATAAAACATGCATTCAACCATAACAATGGATTTATAAATCTTGTCGTGACATAACAAGAACTATTGTCGCAAATACAAACTTGAAAATTTACAAGGATGCTTCACCTTTCACAGAGCTTCAACTCTCATCACTTTCAAACACACAAAAGCTTGAGCTTTGAACTCTCCATGGTGTTTTTCTTTCTTCTCCACTATTTAAAATTATCTCTATTCTTTCAAAATTCTCTATATTCTTTACAATCTTGTTCTTCTATATATAGATAGACTAAAAATTGATTCTTCGTGAATCTATTGACTTATCATTAAAGACGGTAATAACTATCTACCTAAAAACTTATCTTCAAAAATTTAATTCGACTGGTTTATATATGGGAGATGTGAACACTTCATTCCGTCAGAGAGACTAACAGAAACATCTCTTCTACAGAATCTAACAAAGTCGGCTTAGACCTCATACATATATGTGATTAATTAATATTTCCAACAACTCTTATAGGTTCAACTAGCATAGATCCATTTAAAACCAGGATCTATCAATCATTGGGAGGGATCCAATTTCTTGAGATGTTCATTTTTTTACCATTTGGATCCCTCTCGGTACTTCATAGATATGGGTTTAAAATGGATTTATGCTAGTTTAATATTTTTATATTTTATTTAAGTCGATATGTATATTATATTTATATTTTTTTCTTTTTGAATATTTTTTTATTTATGTTGTCATGACTAACGTGACAAGATATCCCCCATACTGGCTAGGCCCAACAGAGGGTAAGGTGTCGAGGACTTGCCTTGTGAAAATCACCAAGTTTTTCGTGGTCTGGGATCACATAGGGTGGGTAGTTACCTTTTGAAGAACACCCAGTTTTTCTCCAGTCAAGTCCATCGAAGAGTTGAGACCTGCCTGCTTATACTCATCCATTTTTTCTCTGGCTCGTTCAACAGATAGTGGGTAGTTTCCTTCTGAAGATCACCTAGTTTCTCTCCCACCAGGTCGACCAAAGGGTGGGGACCTACCTTTTGAAATATCCCCATATAGGAGAGAGGCGAGAAGAGCACTGGAAAATGAAATCTTTTGTTTCCTAGTTGTTATGGAGAGAAATTCCTATGGATTGGGGTACCACAACAGACAGCTTGACTCCAGAAATCAATCCTTTCCAATATGCAATAGAAATCAAATATCTAACACTAAAGGATCAGACCTCGTACCTTATTCCGGACGGTTGAAGTAGATCCCCGTTGAGCTTTCCAATCTTCAACTTGAATTGCTAGATTACTTCCTCAACAACAAGTAAACAATACAAGCATTCTATATATCATGGTGTTAGATCCATTCTAGCATATATAATCAATAATGTAAAAGAATTTGACATAATCCCATGGATAAAATATTCATTCAAATACACATCATTGGACGGGAAAAGATATTTCTATTAATATAAATCAGAGATTACAAGATAGATACAACCTCTAACGGCACGTCTACGAACCGAAGAAACTAAATCCCCCACTTGGGCCTCCACCACTTCAATCCTCCATATCTCGATAGCAAGCTCACAAGCAAAAGGAAAGCTTGGGAAGAACACCAAAGTGCTCCAAGGGACAAAGGGATGCAGACTCAAGCATAAGTCCCGGCAACAATGGACTATAGTTTCTTTGCTCTCAATTCTCTCTTATGCCTTCAATGTACCAAGGGGTTCCTTATATAGCTTTCAAAGGGATAATGAAAGGTTGAATCCGAGTGATCTCAAGGCATATGGAAGGCCAGGAGTCAAGTGAGTCGGATCCATGTCAAGGAAAACTCCAAAAGGATTTGGATTTTGCACACATCCCGATGTACGCGGTTTTAGGGCTCAAACCCACGTATATACGCGATTAGGGGTTTAAAAGTCGCGTGTATTAATTTTCACATGTTTATAGGGATGGTCAAGGAAACATCAAAGGACAAAAAATGGTCCAAGGGGTCTAAGGAGTCTGCAGAGGGACAGGGGAAGGCCATACAAGTGTGATTCACCTGGAGTGGTAAAATCAGCTAGAACAGATGCCCCCTAATGTGTGAGGTCAGAGGGGTCATACAATGGCCGAAATACATTATAAGTCCATCCCAGAAGTGGAGTGATGAAGGATCCCAAATGGAATACCAGCCACCCAATCAGCATAGTACAATGATACAACTCTGCACATAACTGCAAATACATATAGCAATCCCGGATACATAAGAGTACAATGGCCATGAATAGGCATGATACACAATATCACATAAGTGGTCATCACCACGTACAATATATATAGATTAGAATCTCCATGATGAAGATATACAAAGGACCATGATCTCCATAATGGCTGAAGATATATAATGGATGAATATCTCCAGAATAGCTGGAAATGTCTGACATATACTGGAATCAAGTCACGAGAGCTGAAATCTCATGAACACTGGCACGATCAAGGAGGTAGCATATAAGAGATGCCA
>LPNX011160395.1:71993-165030 GCA_001517045.1 Pseudotsuga menziesii | reverse complement strand
TAACCAATGGTGCTAATGACTATAAATAGACTGGATGGACTCCCGATTTAGACATATGACCAAATTTGGACAAGGGAGGATTAATAATCCTAACACTATGACACGCTGTCGCAGTTCAGTTTTAGAGCTTACTTTTTGGCCTATGTGCCACCATTTATCAGCTCTCCTTGTGCACAATCGGATGTAGTTGGACATTTAAGCTTGTGTTTGACACCCTTGACCCTTCATTCATCACATAACACACCATCACGTCATCATTTCTCCACCACGCTACTTGCAGAGACTTAGGGGTCATACCCCTCAGTTCGGTTACTTGAACCGCCATTGTCAGATCTATATTCTACATCGTTCACCACCTTCATATCCCAACATTGCATCTAAGTCTGATTCCTATTCCTATCAATCTGAACCTACCTTGTTCATTGCCCCATCTAGCACCATGTTTGATGCACCTCCAACCCCCTTTTAGGTGGGGATGGTTGATAGTGGACTTGTGATAGATCCACCCATCATACTAGGTATCCCTCATGTCAAACCTATAGGTCCTGGTCCTAGTGTGCCCCTCGCCACCACACAAACTGCTACTGGCCTGCTACCCACTAGTGGTGGCCCCACTCCAGCCACCATGGTGCACACCATACCTTCATTTATGCATGGGGGAATTGGCCCTTCTACCGCCATTCTGGTTATTCACATCATTTTGGTGACTACTCCTACTATCGAAAGTTAGCCATACCAACCCATGTTTACACGTGGAAACGACATGCCCGTTGGTCCCAACACCATTAATGTCCCTCCTCGATTTAGTCTAAGTCCTAGTCTACCATTTATGGTTAGTCTCAACCTTCCTGATTTGGCATGGTTGATGAATGACCCCATCTATCTTGACCCGTTATGTCCTCCCATGCCTAGCAAAATCCCTTCAATCATCCCTAAGTTTGAGGGAAAGGCGGGAGAAGACCATTAGAACCACATTATGTCATTCCACTTATTGTGTTCCTCTAACACCATAGTGGTTGATTCCATTCGATCATGACTATTCCAACGCACACTCACAAGTGTTTCAACCAAATGCTATATTGAGCTTCCACATGCTACTTATTCATATTTTTCCTCATCAGCCTTGATGTTTCTCCAGTACTTCTAGCTACCCATCCATTACGATGAGGGCATGGAAATTCTATTATCATGTAGACAGAATACTGCTACCCATATCACGAATTAGATCCATGAATGGCATTGTTGTTGTAGCTTGTGTAAAATCCAATTAGATGATAGGATTTTCCTATATCATTTTCTTAAAACCTTACACCCTCCCTATCGTCAAGGATGTTGGATCTGAGCACCCACAAACTAAGGAAGAAGCCATCCTCAAAGCACAATAGTTTGATCTTATCTATGCCCAATCGGGTTGTCTGTATACCATCATACCTAATGCTCCCCGTGATGGCTACTAAAGTCGAGATGAGTTGATGACATCCCATGTTGCTGATGGATTCATTGGATCTATTACCTAGCATACCCACTTCTACACGACCTCTCCTTTGATGCCACCTCATTCCGGTAACACCCCTAATGTTTCCCAACCTGGATATGCCCCTGATTTTTCACATGTAGTGGCTCAGTCTGGAGTCACACCTTTATATACGTCTCTTGCACCATTTCCTCATGTTCATGGATCGAACTACTTGGCACCTGCATGTAATGGCCAAACAGTAGGATTTGCATCCCCTCCAGTTACCCCTGTGTCCTACCCACCACATGTGCAACCCACACCTACTCCGGCCCCTACTCCTCATGTTATGCAAATAAAGGTCTATGCTCAACAGAACCTCCCTAATCAACCCTCCCCCAATAACTAACAAGGGCAGGAAAGACAACAGAGAGGCAGGAACCAAGGAAATAATCAACCTAAGGGAGGCGACCAATAACCCAACCCTAATAATAATAGGGGGGCTGACCCCCCTACATAGAACCACCAGCATCCAGCTAGACCTGGAAGAACCCTCAGTTGTGGACTAACCATTTGTGCACCATTTGTGATACTTACGAACATTATACACATCAGTGCCCCAAATGAATCGAGTCCTCCATTTGTTACAAAACGACACTCAACATGACCCTAATGTGATAGCTCCGGCACAACAAAACCGAGCACCACAAGGTCCTCCGCTTATGTTTCTACAAAACCTGTTAACTAATCAAGAGATGGTTCCAACCCAACCCTTGGTACCACAAAATACTACAACCACTTCTGCGGGTCAACCGATTGATCCTAGTGTCCATCACCTTATGCCATTTTCATATGATGTCAACCTACAGAATCGATGAAACTAGTATGGTTCCACCACGAAAACCATTAATCCCTCCATGAAATCTAGCTACACCGCTCTCAATATGTATTTACATTTACCAAAACACCCATAGACAAGACTCCCAAACTCATGTGGTTCCCTTTGCATCTCGTCTTGAACAATTCAACTACTAGAGATGCTCTTAATTACATTATCTTTGATGATTTGGCCCAGTCTCCCTCGGACATGTCCACTCTGGAAGTCCTCAAAATGTTTCCTTCGCAACGCAAAACTTTGCTATCCGCTTTAGGTTCCATCGACCCCTCTGATTCTAGGTTGATCACTTTCAACTTGTATCAAGGAGAACCCCAAATGCCATCATCTTTATCCTTCTAGGTTCCAGAAACTATTCAAAATTTGGTTATTTTTCGATGCATCATTGATGATGGTGCATCCATTTTTGTTATGTCAACCTTGTTTGGAAGAACGCAGATCCCCAACCCTTCAACCTTCAACCACCACCCTTCATGCTTACGATGGTGGCGTTGCTCAACCATAAGGCATTCTCACGAATGTCCCCATTGAGTTAGCCAAAAAAAATGTGTTGATTAACATTGAGGTTGTCAACGCCCAACTCGATTACATTGAGTTGTTGATTCTACCGTCTTCTGACTCTTGATAATCCCCTATGATGGGAATATCGTGACTATCGACCAATTGATGTATTACGATCCTAAAGGACATACCACCCCGAAACACATCCTACCTACTATCAACACCACCATTAACGACGTATCCATCCCCTCCTTATCTATCGTTGGTCCAGGCCTATTTACCAATGCCCCTTTGACGAACACCTTTTTGTCCCTTCCACCTCCTCCCTCAACGACTGACATATCAGATTTGTGCACTATCACATATGATAACATTCCAACCTCCTCACAATCATAGCTAAAATCCCAACCGCAGACCTCGGGGAATTATTAGGGTTCATTCCCCATACACACAATCCCCTTCCTCTTTCCACCTTATGGAATTGTGAGTAATCCAGTCATGCTTACTCTCAACCTTCTACGATTAATTGTGGTTATTCCGGTGTGGTATCTTGATCTGCCCACCCTTCCCCTGACACCACATATCATNCCCCCCCCCCCCCCCCCACCTCCCACAAAGACAAGGGGAAAGGCACCAAAATCCCCACCAGAACCACATCCACCTCCTACTTGTGCATTATGCAATGTCCAAGGCCATGTGACACAAAATGTCTATATTTTCCAATCCTTCGCACCCATATGTGCACAATAGTCAAGATCGACGATGCTCTAGTTGTCAATGTACCAACCATACCTACAATTAAGAACAAACTGCTACGGACCAACCACTCGTGTGCAGTTTGTGGCCTCTCCTCAGTGACCTTCGCAAGCACTCATGTGAGTCTGAAATCATTGTCCTTGAGGAAATCCACCCTCCTGCCTCTTCCTCGGACACCAACAACACCATCTATATGATCTCCACTTTTAGTCATACTTCCTCCTCCTTATCTGTGGAATATCCCTCTGATCTATCCACGCGTTATTTTCACAATGATGAAGACATCCTTGAAGCTCTTTTGACTCCTTAGTATCCTTGGGATGATCTACATCATCACTCCTTTTTCATCCTTGATGAAACTTCCTCATTGTTGGACCAGTTATCTATCGAAGCGAAATACTTCATACATGGAAGTGTCGATTGGTTTAAGAACCCAATCTTGACACCTAGAACCTTTGAAGAATGTAACATGGCCAACATTTCACCAACAATTAAAGTTGATATATCAATGACACCTGGGATAGTCGAGGATATTACGCTCAGTGCTTCATGCTCCCCCGAGGAAGTCACTTCCTACAAAACAATTTTTCAAGAATTTCATGATATTTTTGCATGGTCCTATATCAAGATGCCAGGCTTGATATGCCCATGTTCGCCAAAATCAACGACCCATTCACCCACCAAAGGCCCCTTCCATCAAAGCTCAGATCGAAAAATTGCGCAAAACAGGATTTATACACCCCATTGTGTATACCACTTGGGTTTCCAATCCTGTTCCCATCAATAAAAAAGTAGGGTACGATTCGTGTCTATATTGACTTCCTTGAGTTGAATTTGACTTGTCCCAAAGACAACTTTCCCACTTCATTTATTGACCAAATCATTGACGCTTATGCCAGTCATGAAGTCTTTCCTTGATGGACATTTTTTTTGGTTATAACCAAATCCAGATCCGCAAAGAAGATCAGTACAAAACCACTTTTACTACCCTCTGGGGCACTTTTGTGTATCGTGTCATGTCATTTGGCCTAAAAAATGTTGGAGCCACTTTTTAGCAAGTCATGACCTTTTGGTTCCACGAACTCATTCACACTATCTTGGTATTTTTAGATGACCTCACGGCTCGATCTTAGAAGCGTTCTCAACATTTGGACGAATTACGACAAGTCTTCATGCGTTGCCCAAAATTTAACACCTAGTTGAAACCCCTCAAATGTGTGTTCTATGTCCAAACCAATCGCTTATTTGGATTCATTGTGTCTCACAATAGGATTACCATGGATCCTTTGAAGTTTCAAGCCATCCTGAATCTACTCCCCTCACGTACTAAGCACCAATTGTAGATACTTCAAGGAAAGGCCAATTTGCTTCGTCGATTTATTCTGTACTATGCAAAAAAAGGCCATGGATTCTTACTCTTTATCTATACCAACATTCCCTTTTTGTGGGATGAGCATACGCAAGCCGCTTTCAATGCATTGAAACAATCTCTAACTTCGGCTCCATTATTGTCTCCTCCTAACTTCACCAAGGAGTTTATCCTCTATGTGTCAACATCTAAAAATTCTATCACCGGAGTCTTAGTCTAAGAAGATGATGCTCGTCAAGAGCATGTGATCTATTATGTAAGTCAAAAAATTTACGAACCACCTTTATGTTACTCCCATGAAGAGAAGATGGCCCTTGTCGTCGTCTTTTTGGTACAGAAGCTACGCCACTACATTCTCATGATTCGAACTCAAGTTGTGGTCGATTCCAACCCCATGCACTATCTCTTGACTCATCACCTTATCGAAGGTCATGCTGCCAAGTGGATTATCGCTCTCCAAGAGTATGACTTGGAATTCGTCACACCCAAAAGCACTAAAGCTTTGGCGTTATCTTCCTTGATGGTCGATTTCCCATCATCGTCTACCTCGCCTCCTATCACAATCAACCTCCCTAATGAATTCTCATTTGTCAGCTCTACATAGGGCCCATGGTATGGGGGCATCCTCGTTTATTTGCGCACACAGAAATTCGGGCCCCATTTAAGCCATGAAGATCGTCGTCACATCCGAAACCAAGCTACTTGATATCTCCTTATCGATGATGTTTTATATCGTCGTGGTGTGGACACCATACTGCATCGATGCATCACCCATGATGAAGTCGAACAAGTCTTGAATGACTGTCACAGTGGATCGTACGTTGGGAACCTCTTCAGTTTGGCTACTGCTCAAAATATCCTCTACGTCGGTTATTTATGGCCCACCATCTTTGTTTATTGTGTTCATGCAATTAAACACCACCACAATTTCCAACTCTTTGCAAGGACACATCCCACGCCGCTAAATCCTATCATCATAGTCGATCCCTTTTGCAAATGGGAGATTTACTTCATGACTTGTAACCCTCCTTTGGTTGACGACCATAAATGCATCATTGTGGTCGTTGATTACTTCTCTAAGTGGGATGAAGCCATGCCAACCTTCAATTGTAAGGTTGATACTATGATTCTCTTATTTTTAACCATGTTATTGCTTGTTTCGTTGTCCCCCTCTAGCTAGTCTCAAACCATGGTTCTCATTTCGAGAACTTTGTTTGGATAAAGGTCTCTGCCATGGTGAAATTTGAACACCAATATTCCTCTACTTATTACACTAAGTGAAATGGCCAAGTTGAGGTTGTCAACAAGATCCTCAATACCATGCTCCAAAGAATGGTGGACAAACACAAGACCAACTGACATCACTTTCTCTTTTCCACCCTTTGGGCCTACCTAACATCGACTAAAACTGCCACCGTATTTACCCCATTTCATTTAGTCCATGGTGTGGAATCAGTTCTTCCCATTGAATTCCAAGTTCCATCACTCTTCCTTGTCGTCGATATTCTACCAAATAATTCATCATTGGAAAAAATTCTACTTATGATTGAAAAAACCAATGAGGATCATCATGTTTCTCTCCAAATGATTGAAGTGGCTAAGACCCGGTCGAAGTCCCATTATGACTCCCACATCCACCCATGCACCTTTAGCGAGGGGGACCTCATCCTCATCTATGACCAACCCCATGATAAGAATGGAAAATAGAAGCTTGAATCCATGTGGTATGACCCTTATGTCATCCATCGATGTCTCGGCAAGGGGGCATACCTCCTCGCCAAATTATTCGTTCGCCTCTTGAAGAATCCTCGCAATGGGTTTTACCTCAAGAGATTGTATGCCTAATTCATCCAACCTTAATACCCTTGTATCATAGTTTTTCTTTCTTTTTTGCATCATTTTTATCACGAGTCTCACAGTTCATTTCCTTAGTTGTTCCAAATGGATCCTACCTTTCCCTCCTATGTTGGTTTCACTGACGGTGCAAGTAGAGGGTCTCCTAATCTTGCCTCAGCTGCATGTGTTATTTATTCCCCGTCACATGAGTTGATCCATATCGACGGAATGTGTGTTGGTGTTGCTACCAACAACCAGGATGAGTATGATGGTGTTGTTGGTATCCTGATCGTTACCATTTACTGAGGTATCCATCGCCTTAATGTCTTCCTAGAATCCCAACTTCTTATTGCCCGGTTGAATAACTGCTACTAGGAACGCGATCCATGTCTCTTTAGAAAATTCCTGCGCACAAGACACTTGGTTAGACATTTAGAATCCATTTTATTTATGCATGTTTCCAGGGATCTCAATAGTATAGCAGACCAAATGGCTAATGGCGTTCTAGAGTGGCACATCATTAATCACATATAGGAAATAAACGGCATCATGCATCATCATACAGTCATGCATACATATGTCATATACATCACATAGGCGTAGTCCTCATCATAACAAGAGACTAATAAAACCCATAAAAATACAAAAATATGCATCGATGTGCATTCATGTCATATCATCATGTTCAATACAAAAAATAGAAGCTCCATAGGCTTTCTCGTCTACTCATTCATATCATACAAAAATCCCCATGCTCAAATGCATTGGGGGAAACATCACAAGTTATTAGTCTGAGTCATCCTCCTTTGACACTATGTCCTCCTCCTCATTTGAGCTCCCCTCCTCCATCGACACGGCCCCCTGTGGCATCGCTCTGACATACTCAACATCAACCACAATCCTCCTCATTAGAGAGATCCACTATAGAGGAGCTATGTAGCACGCAATGATCATATAGTCGTCTATGTATTGCAACTCCTCATTGGTGACCACCTCGAATAGTCGCTCCACATCGAGCCGCAATGAGTCCAATGTAGCACTCAGTCATCTCCTCTGCCTATGAGCGTGTGGATCTAACCCCTCCAGCCTACCCCTGTGTCGCTAGTACCCCACTGGAGGGTGCAGTCCCACGTTTGCACATGCACACAGTACGTCATCAGTATCTATCACATGTATGCTCTAGCTACCACAATTCTAGTAAGCTATATATGACTGAAACCACAAAGAGTTATGTATATGTACCATCAGGTTGCTAGACCTGTCCTGGAGGTCGAGGCATCTCCAGATATCCTGGATAGTTTTCTATGAGGATAGGAATCTGCTACCACTATGCAAAAATCTCTCGGGTGAAGAAACGACGCCCCAAGTTGCCTCCTTCCTTGATCATCATCTCACACCATCACCTCATGCGAGGCTCGCAAGGTCCCTTGTCACGCACCCCCAAATGCAATCACAGTTTCGTTAGTCACTCAAAGAAGAATGAGCACAAAAAGGACGGGAAGTAGAAAATACCCATCCACCAAGCTATATTGGTTCAACCCATGTTGAACTATTTTCAGATACATATGGGACCACTTGTAGTAGGTTCCCCTCAAGACATTCTCAATCATCAATAACTAGTTGCCTGAGATCTTGTGAGGACCTTTCAATATCAGTATGCACAACAACATCACTACCACTGCATGAGTCTCAAGACTCTCGATGTCACACAACAATATGTATGATGCATGCGCATATGTCGTGGCATAACAATGGCTGGAACACAAGTCATCTATCAACACCCCCCTCGAGAGTTTCAGAAATATACCACTGATAATGTCGAATAGTGGGAGGTCAGTCAGAAAGTACACATCCCGGAGGATGATCTCCAGCCACTAACTCTGTATGATGAAACACCCTGAGTCTCTATCCCAAAATCTCACTAGCGTGTTTAGTAGTAGCCTTGATGAATGCATCAAATGGATCTGGAAGAACTTCATCAGCCCACACCAGGATAGTGTATCTTGTACTGCCCCATCCTACTCCACCTAATCTTTGAGGTCCGCAATTTCTCGCTTTCGCCATCCAACTCGAGGAATCTTGCACATCCAAATAGTCCCTGTCAGACCCAATTAAACAAAATTTTCCATTATGTTCTAAGTCATGCCTGTCGAGCCTTTTTGTGCGACCCAAGTCGCACAAAAACTCTTTATTACTGCGACATGGGTCGCGCCTGTCTCCTGAACAAGTGCAACCCAGATCGCGCCTGTCTACCCAATAGGTGTGACCTTCATCGCGCCTTTTTCCTCAAAAAGTGCAATCCAACCCTGCAAACCCTTCGAGCTTGGGCGAGACCCCCAGAATGAGAAAAAGATAAAACTAAAGCAATGTAAATGACAGGCTAGGTGAGAGCAAGTTACCTGCAACTCACAAATCGGAAAATCGTCGCTCCAATTATAAGAAATCAACAACTTTTCTCTAGATCCCTCCACTCCAACTCAAAACTGCATAGTGAAAACGACATATGTCATGTGGACCCCCCTTGTTTATAGGCCTCCATTTGGTCAACCCTTTATTGTGTGCACCACATTGTCATCCAACATCCGTTTTTCACACTATTTGCATTATCGGGTTCGGTTTTTCATCCTCTATCCATCTATGGGACTCACATCTCATGCTCTCCCTATTATTTTCCATACCATTTATTGAAGTTGCCTCGATTTGTGTGCCACTAGGAAAATCAAAACCATGTATGTATTGACATGTTCACGAGCCATCGTCTCTATCCATACTACAAACTTGGCCTTATTTTATCGCCATTCATCGTCCCGCAAGGAGGCCCCACTAGTGTTCCACAGTTATTTTTATCCATATTAGCCATGTTCACAACATCATCCCTTTTGGCACATTGAACAATTCCTCCTTGTTTGATTGAATATTACCAAGTTTCTATTAAACTCTTCTCTGACTCCTTAACGAATGCAAAGATTGTCGAGCATGCTTGTTTCCTTTCACGCTTGTCAACGTATTTGAAAGGGTATCTATGTGGTATTGTTTATCCCCTTTTTTGGAATATGTAGACTAAATAAAGAAAATGACCACCCTAGCACCTTTCAACTAGGAATGGTTCCTCATGTATCCTTTTATGATCTTTTGAACATTGGGACCGTACTTTACGAAAAATATCACTTATGGGTTGTATTTAAGCTCTTTTCCAGCCCTCTCATAAAGAAAATATCTCCAAGCAAACTTGGTTTCATTCATGCTTGTAAAAGTATATGAATGATTATTCAATCAGTATAGGTTTAACTTTTTTTGTCATGGTTGGACTACCTATGGAAAAGAAGTCTCTCTTCCCCTTTCAGCTGGGAGAGCTCTTCTTTGTACACTTTTATCCTTTTTCGGACTTGGGAGACTACTACACAAAAAAGAGACCCCAATGGAGTCTTCTTCTTGTCTTCAAACTCTCTAATCATGAAAACACCATCAAGCATTTACTGTCTTGGGCTCGACAAAAATTCACGAGATAGTATCATACTGAGCATACTTCTATCCCTTCTCTATGCTCCTTAAACTATGAAGAAGGCCCAAACGATTCCTTTCGGTGCCTACATATATTGCATATAGTCTCCCATTATGAAAGCTTTCCCCCATTGGGTCACCTTTGTTCAGAGTAGTCTGTGATGAGTCTCCCTTGGATACACCGAATATCACTTGTCTAGTTACTTCCCCAAGTATCTCCCCATTACAGTTATCTCCCTTATTACACCATTATGATTCCCTCCCCATGAGTCAGTATCATTTGCTTCCAGGTTAGCCCTGTTGTTATACTTTGAACAAAGGAATTTTGAATTCCCTCGTACTCCCCTTCCCCTATTCCCCATTTAGTGTTTCAATCCCATCATTGTTCCATATCTCTGGTTGTCCCCCTCATGCTTCTATCAAGGAAACCTCATTGCCTTAGTAGTTACAAGTCTCCCTCTGTCAACGTCAACAGATCTATTCTAGAGGATAGACCAGAGGTCCCTGTATCTTGGTTTCATCCACCTCATTAATGAGTTCCTTGGACCACTTAAAAGGAGTCCTTAGTGCTTTTTGGGTTGGTTGTGTCTCACGTGCTCGACTTCAACTCCATCATCACACCGTTGAGATTCGTACAAGGTGTTTGTTCCTTCATTATTTGGTCGAAGACTTCGGTTATCACTCGACTCTAGCACATTGGTGAGTATATTTTGGGAAACCATACAGTTTCATATCCCTTATGATTTTCGGGTTGCGTTGGTGAAAGTGTTTGAAATCCCCTCAGTGTCATGCTTCCATGTATATACAATATTTTATGTTGTTTATTGTACCTCATAGATTTTAACTCCTAGTCATTGAGTCCATACAATTCTGTACACCTTCAGATTCAATAGAGCATTAGTTGTTGTGATATTGCATTCTATGAGAATGCCATTGTTCCTATGTACTAGTTCTTCAAACCAGTATTTGTATTCAACCTCCCATTGAGGCCAACATTATGTACTTCCTATTGTATATATTGATCGACTCCCATTATGTGAGCCTTGATCCCTATTTGTATATTGAGGTATATTGAGACATTGATACGAGCATGGTTATGCCTGCCTCATCCATATATATGTCTGAGATTATATGTACCTCGTCCATTTTTTAGAAGCAATACAAATCCAAAGCCACTGCAGTTCGAATGAGGAAACTTCGACTCTTCCATGGTTCACTCTAGTTTCTCCACCATTGTCACCATGTCTCCCTTAATCCTATGATGTCCATCGATCATACGGTGAGCTCCTTCTCTCACACATCATGGTGCAATCTGTTAACACCAAAAATTGCCCACATAGCTCTCTATGGTCCAAACCATAAGTATACATCATGGTCCCACCATTATTCCCTTCATTTTGACCTTCAAAATTAAATTCCACCAAAATTGGTCCAAAACATTATTACTCCTTCCACCAATAAAGACAATGAAGTTGAGGATTTATTGCAACATAACCCCACTCTCTCCAAAAAGGACCAAAAAACCCTAAAATGAGAAAGGGTAAAAAACCATGGAAAAATACCATGCACAATAAACTACCATGGGTCATTACAACAGGTAAGAAAATCTTGGACTGTCCTATAAATACATTGTGAAGGTTTCCCCATAAAAACTTTACATTCCATAAACTCTTGAACTTTTGACATTCCTTACATTTCCGTAACTTTTTGGCCATCATATCCTTTCGCCACACTATCCCACGTTACACGTCAAGTTTTGTCTATGTAACCCTTAATCCCTTTTCCGGTGACAACCCTTTGTTAGAGATAAAAGGAGACCAAGATCATGGGAGCCTACGGACCATTTAATCAAATGGATGCAGTGGCCCATTTTAAAGGTATTTTTTGTTATTTTATTGCATTAGTTAGATGAAAATATAAATTCATTTTTATTGCTTGTTGTAAGTCGAGGTTGAGAAATACCTTGCACCATGAACTCTACCCTTAGATCCAACTGATCTAGGGTATGTGTTTTTGCACATAGTAGGGGAGAAATCCCCACTACAGCAACATGCTAAACAATAAACATAACTTAACTACTGGTGAAGCTCTTCTCAAAAGCGTGGTGTTGAAAAGCTCTGCGAAAAAGCATGGCATCGAAAATAACGAAAATAATGGATAGAGATTTAGCTAAGGAAGAATTAAAAGCAAAGTTAGATGCACATGTAGTTTCCCTCTATAATTATATTTATGGATTGAGCACATTCTAGTAGCTAATGTTCTAAGTTTTCTCCCTTATAGAATTTTTTTGGACGACCTTACTATTACATTATCAAGACATATTAAAGTCATTGTGTAACTAAGCATATAACTTTGAAGAAAAAGTGGCTTACCTTGGAGGAAAGTGCAACATAAATTGGGAGATTCACCAGCATAATCTCCATGGAAAAAATCTATTCTCTCAATTTGGCATAATTCTCTGAGCAACGATTAATTGCATTGGACCAAGAAAATGAAGAATAATGCATTGGATCAAGCAAATGAGGACTAAGAACCCAATCATGTTCATTAATAGAGTTTGGAAATTTATATCAGTGCTATTTCCACCACCAAGTGCAGAGATGGGAAAACCAACGTTCAGATTCGCCAAAATCGCAAAAAGGAAGAATATACAAGCATTCCAACTGCTCCTTCTCCTTTAGTAATCTCTATAAGCATTGGACAACTACTCCTCCTCCTGTAGAAATCTCTATGGTGTCTCTCTATACATGTTTCCATATTTGGTGATAACAATGGCACCTTTGGTGTGCAACCCCATGTCTCCAGGAGTCCAATAGTCCTCTTTCAAGCCATAGTTGACAAACACCAATTTTGTTGAAATCTTCAACTTCTTAAGCAAATATTCAACACCTTGGAAAATTGCAGTCCATCCATTACTTGGGTAGCATTGTTTCAAATTTGGTCCATATGAGTCTGTTATCCCACATTAAGATCAAATTTAAAGCATTTTTTCATCAAACAAAAATTTATGTGCATCAGACCAGCTCCCATGTGTGCTCGACTCTTGTTTTCAGCCTAAAAATGATATAAAATGCATCCATACGAAAACCTGTAGTGGAAAAAGGAATTTGAATTTTTGTTCAAAGTCCTCACAGGCAGCAATCAAAGGCTATGATATCTTTGTTGGTCGAATTTGGAGGTTGTATTTAACAATTCATGATCCAGTCCTATAGACTGCCAAAGAATTGGATCCAAAAAAGGGAAAGTTGACCTGTAACTCCAACATTACATGATTACCATATAGTTGTGCAATCTTGTTTTATATATAAAATGCACTATACGAATCGTAAAGACCACAATTTATTTCTTTTCACATTCTCTTTGAAAACAATATATAGATAATTCACACAATTATATCAGCACTATTCAATTTATTTTACTTTATGTATATTTAGTTTTAATACTTTCGTTCCCATAAATTAATCATTCATATCTATTTTCATTATTTACCTAGTTCTTTTTCATATGTACGCTTCCCATAATTTAAATAATCCATTTTCATTATTTACTTAGTTTTTTTCCTACAGTTAACCGTAATTTAATTAATCCCATAGTTTAAATTGTCCCCTCTTTGTATCCTAGAATCAATATCAATTCTTTTTAAACAACTACTTGTTGGTTAACCTTCAACAATCTAAAAAAATCTCTATGACAATGTTTAATTAATCCCATAGTTTAAATTTTCCCCTCTTTGTATCCTATAATCAATATCAATTCTTTTTAAACTATTCAATAATCCATTTTCATTATTTACTTAGTTTTTTTCCTACGGTTAACCGTAATTTAATTAATCCCATAGTTTAAATTGTCCCCTCTTTGTATCCTAGAATCAATATCAATTCTTTTTAAACAACTACTCGTTGGTTAACCTTCAACAATCTAAAAAATCTCTATGACAATGTTTAATTAATCCCATAGTTTAAATTGTCCCCTCTTTGTATCCTAGAATGAATATCAATTCTTTTTAAACAACTACTCATTGGTTAACCTTCAACAATCTAAAAAAAACTCTAGAATCAATATCAATTCTTTTTAAACAACTACTCGTTGGTTAACCTTCAACAATCTAAAAAAACTCTATAACAATGTTTTGACCAAATGCATCCTATAAAGTTTTTTTTTAACAGTAATTTGATATTTTGAGTTGAATCAAAGTGACATATAGCATATGGTCTTAAACTGAAAATACTTTTTGAGGAAATATAATTCCTAATATTTCCTAATATCATAACTCATGATACTAATAAGCACTCATAAAGAAACTGTGCATACTTTCTAGTTCATCATAGGTTGTTTATAAAAATGAAACATGTATTGCAAAATATATGGAGAATAGTGAGAACTAATAAAACTGTAGAGTATAGATGTAGCAAGTTATAGCATCTTGAATCTCTTCCACATGTAGATAACCTTCAATCATCTCTAAATCCTCCTTAAATAAGTTGTCCGGCAAGGCATTCATCTCTCTATAAATATGTCTGATGGACTAGCTGAAATCTTGGTGTTTGTACACCAATGTTCTAGAAGAGATACTTGGATGACAGAGGTGCCATCCGCCCAACTAATAGTGACAGAAGAGTCACATAAAATCTGAATGTGTTGTATGTTTTGACTAATGGAAAACTTCAACAAACCCCACAAAGCAAGGAGCTCTTCCCTTTGATTAGTTCCTGAACTGCACCCCATCTTTAGGAGAAAACAATGACAATCTAGAAAATATAAAACCCATCCCTCCACCACCCGATCCATTTCTGGAAACACCATCAAAGAACCCCCCAGCACTTTGCCTTATCAATTGTTGGTAACTTCATGTATATGTTGAAATATATGATTTTTACATTGACCTAGTACTTCCTAAAAACTGCTCAGACATCTGGAGGCTACTAGCACATAAACCTGTGAAATATTTGAAAAAATCATAACATTACGTGTTTTCCATATTATCCACATTACAAATAGATGTAGTGATTTATAAGAAGGGAATTGATTTTTCCATTGTAAAAGTTTTTCTTCTAACATAGAATTGTTCCAATTAAATCCAATTTTGACCCATTCCAACTACTCATCCCAACCATTCTGATAGAAAGTGCAATAAAAAAAGAGATATAAGATTTCGCCCACCCCGTGCAAAGAAAATAGAGATCAGGCCCATGGAAACCCATTTTGCGCAAATTGTCCCAAGTTAGCACCCAATTTGATAAGCATAACTAGGTGAAACATTTAATATTCAAGGGTAAATTCTAGGACCAGATCTTGTGCCAGCATGAAGGAACAACAGTAATGGAGCAAGATAGTATAGCATCATACGCAGATTTTGTCATGATCATACCGTTTTGTTTATTCCAAGCCTTCACCAGATAGTCCTGGCTCTCCCCAGGGGAAATGTCTAAATGCTTAAGTCCATCAACAAACCCTATCCATTCCGAGGCTAAATCGCCATGTAAGCCAAATTGATTAGGAGATAACCAATGAGACTAATCTTGAGAAAAATAAACAATATTTTGTATATGAGTCATCCTAGATATGCCCATTGAAGCTAAATGTGACAATAAATCCCTGGATAACTAAAAAAATGGACCCACCACCCACGAACGGATCCTTACCTGGAACAGCCTTTTTTCCTAAACCAACCTTTCATGAAAGCCACTTTTCGAGCCATTGAAATGACTTAGAGAAACCTTGCCAAATATTGGAAGCTTGTGAAATATACTTGTTGCCCTTTCAAGCCCAATCTTCCACTGAGAGACGTCAAATATATTTATCCCGAAGAATAATGCCCCATAGCCCTGAATTAAACAATCCACACACATGATTTTTAATTTGAGTGCTAGGATAAACCATGCTAGATTTTTTTATGCCCCGCCCCCTAAGGATTTGGACGGGCACATTTTCTCCCATTGCACTAGATGGAACTTCCTCTTCTCACTATTCCCAAACAATAAGAAATTCACCATAAATTTTCTGATATTGTTTAAGATAGAAGAAGGAATCCAAGCTAAAGTCATCCAATATATGAAGATGTTTTCAAGGACAAATTTGATCAAAACAAGCCTCCCACCCAGGAATAACCCTGTGTAACACCATCATCCAACCTTCGTTTGCACTTCCCTTTGAAACCAAAACCAATCCTTAATATAATAACAATTTGGCTTTAATAAATAACCAAAATATTTTATCCCAGTCTCAATAGGATCCATCTGATACTAATAAAAACACATCTGATGTAGAAACTCATCCTGTAACTCAAAACACATCTGATGTAGAAACTCATCCTGTAACTCATAATAGAGGAAAGAATATATTTTTTGGCTCACCGTCATCGAAGCAAAACAAAAGAGATTGATAATTTCATTATACTTAGACCATTCCTCAAGAGTACCCACCCAAAATTGATCTTGATAAGGCTTATAACATGATGGATCCATTTTTTGTAACTCAAAACACATCTGATGTAGAAACTCATCCTATAACTCATAATAGAGGAAAGAATATTTTTTTTTGCTCACCACCATGCAAGCAAAACAAAAGAGATTTGATAATTTCATTATACTTAGACGATTCCTCAAGCGTACCCACCCAAAATTGATCTTGATAAGGATTATAACACGATAGATCCATTTTTCATAACATGAATGTTGTGATGTTTAAGAATTGGTAATCATTTTGTATTTCTGGTCAATAACTGCTGCTTTTTATAATCCTCCACCTGATCAATAAGACAACCTGGCAATCTGACGATATTGAATTATATTTCATCATAAAATAAAGTGCAAGCAGAGGTTCCACCGAGATTTGAACTCGGGTTACTGGACTCAGAGTCCAATGTGGTTTTACCACTAGACCATGGAACTACATGGTTGATTGCATTGGATTGCCAAAATTTGGCATGTTTTTTCCAAGAAAAAGAACTTATATTTGGTATTTCAAGTAGAAATCAAAACATATATTTGTTATTCATGCTTTATTGAGCCATTTCCAAATGGTATAATCAACCTTTACCATCCTACAAGTTTGTCTAAAAACTATTCAAAATGTGATTGTTCCTTAATAATTGAATACATTACATTTCATGATATAACATACCTCTATATTCAACAAAAATTCTTTAAATAAGTCATAATCAAATTCAGACAACATGTCATTCCACCTGAATTCCATTTTGGTAATGAATCATTTCCTTAAAGCTATAGCCTTCTTTTGCAGAGCTTAACACACCATGAATAATCTTTCTCTGAGGCGATTTGCAGTTTTCTCATCAATCAATTAATTTTGTGTAGTTACGTCATCAATTCACTTTGAATTCGTAGTGGCGTTATTTATGATTTTGCAGTGGGTTTATTATCCTTCATTCTCCACGAACATAGTAACTAATTACATCTATGTATTTTCAATAAATTTACAGGCTTAGATTTGGAAACTGAAGGCCTTAACGAGTATGCTGATGGGCTTAATGCCAGGAATATAATATTGGAAGTAGGGGGAGATGAAACTATCGTAGGTGCTAAGGGAGACCCAAATATGGAAAACGCTTATCCTTCCACTTATTTCCACTGTATATGTTCTAATATTAAGTTCCTGCTAAGGTACAGGGCGTATATTTGAATTGTCAATTGTGTCTCTTGACAGTGCATCAAACCATGAGCCACTCTTTAAAATTGGGTCGGACATTGAACATTGCATCCTCGGTAAGTAGTCTTATTCTCACTCACAAATAATGACAAGTGTTGTTACATTTTCAAGGAATTTCCATAATAGGATTTATTGTTATCATATACAATTGGATATCAATATTGTATAGAGAGGATTTAAATTCATTTTGAATTAAAAACAATAATTACAGTAATATGAAATTGAATTTATAATTTTGATGAAGATTTTCTTAGATTTCAATAATGACAAACCCTAAAAAGAACCGATTTAAACTTATAATGTTTGCTCTTATTCACTGAAATATCTGTAAGAATCTCAAAATATCCTTCAAATGAACCTCAGTAATTGCGGGTTTATTTATAGTCACAAAGCCTGGTCACGGAAAAAATTATAAAGAGTCATGGCTCAAAACTTCAACACCGCACATCGAGTCATGAATTTTAGTTTGGCCTAGGTTCCAAAGAGTTTCTACCTGTCAAAGCATCAAATATCCTATCAGATCAATAGAAGTGCAACGCATCTTACTATTATTCATAGTCAATTAACAAGAAGAGCGAATACATAGTTTAGTAGGCCCAAATGACATGGTTGATGAAGATCATATAATTTTTTATTAGCTATGACTAGGATTTTAAGTTATAATAACGATATAGATTGATAGGGTCGAAATCTTAATCACTTTATGAAACTAAATGGAGACCAATGGGTTAGGTATTTAATTTGGTACTTAAGGTGACTAGATCCTTAACACATCATTTATCTTGATTCATATCTCTATGTTATTAGCATTATTTCAAGCAAGATAAGTCTTTATTAATGATCGTTTCGTTTTTTCTGCGGTGTTTCATTTCCCCCGTTTTGGTGGTATGCTAGTTGTAAATCTGATCTTTGCATTTTCTCCCATGATGGAGGAGGAAGTGTTGATGTCCGGGTTTGCATGGATTTCATTAACACACAATTATGAAAAGTCATTTTTTTATTTGTAAAATTAACATTCCGACTATAGTCTATTCGCATAACTGCATTTGCAATCAGCTACTATTGTCTTCTTCAATGTAAATCTACTTGTAATTGATTGATTCAATTCAATCTCTTCTCCGTGTTTTCTATTATCCCCAATTCCTTTGTTTCCTTTATGCAATTCCTTCCATTCATGTTCATGTCATATTCATTCATAAATCTCATTTGATCAATTCCCAAAGTCCTTTTTTTTCATTTGTAGGGTACTAGCGAATCAACACTAAGATTTTTTGTCATAATTATTCTATTTTGTTCGAACTATGAACTTCTTGGATAGGTGGATTTTACAGAACATGAGTGTTTAAGCAACTTTAAAAAAAAAACACTACAAGTAGGTAGACCTTATTATTCTATCCCCCAAAATCAAGGGTTGCTTACAGGTCTGGCTAGGAATGGATCTCGACACCGGTGGGGCCCCAAACACCACCCAATGTTGTTAGACTACAACCCTCGTCTAGTGTTCATGCAACTTGCCATAGATAGTGCATTTACCATTCATTTTGTACTATAGATGATTGATTAATGCTAACCGACCATCTTTCTATCTCACTCCATTAGGCTCTTAGGTAGATACCACTAATGTTGTATTGGTTTTGCTATTCACATCACTATTATACAGTTGGATCAATGAGTTATAGGTTTAACACATGGGATTGAGTTGGAAGCACAAGATGATAAAATTATGGTGGCACCAATTGCAAGTCTATTGGATTGAATCTTCACCCTATCCACACTTATTCACTATTATTTAAGTTGTTCATGTCACTCTATTACATCTTGTAGAAGGTCCATAATGGACCAAAACGGGAAAGTGCTAGTCAAATGTGCACTTGATTAATGATTTCCATGTTGTTTAAAACTAGCAAATAAAGGTTAACTAAAGGAAAATTTTCCTTAAGATATAAATGTAGAATAATTCACCACTTACAAGTTTCTAACCTTAAATAAGTGGGAGAGCGTGTCTAAGGATCCAAAGTTATGAATTCTTTTGCATCATCTTTTCACCAAAATTACTTTTAGAGCTAGAACATTTTAGCCAAAAATAATCTTAAAAATTAGCTAGCATTCATATGTAACTAATAGATCATGTAGGGGGGACATCTTTAATGTAACACAGTATGTCTCAAAACCACGGTAGAGGACAAACAACCTTCAGCACATCCACTATTTCACCTCATCTACAACCCTAGGATGGATGAATCATAAGTAACAAATGTGCATCATGAACCAATGTCAATTGTTGTATATGTTGAACTCTATATACAACCCCATATGTTTGATTATGTTTTTTGTGATGTTGCAGACTTAATCATTACAAATTTCACATTCCGACAGCCATATCTCTAGGAGAGACATGCAAGTTATCATTCATGGCCATACAATTTTTCTATGAGGATTCAAGCAGGGTGGCTCCAAATTATTGAATTTGAAGCAAGACAATTAGAATGAGACTTTTTATCACAATAGAATTTTAGTCAACCATATATTATCCCTAAGTGGCACTAGGCACCTGTACCTTTGGTCCCAAAACTTAGCACAATAGGGACCATTTCTCTCCAAGTGGGTGACTAATAGAGGCACTCTCTCATTGTTGGTAATAACTTCATTAATTACTCTTTCGTCAACATTAATAACCATTGTGGATGTTTTCTTGATTATGTCAATAACATTCTTCATAATTGTAAGAAGAACTACATTGATTCTTGAGAAAAGCTCGATGTTTCGATCCTTACTCTAGGATCATCATCAAGAGCAATTCCTTGCTTGTCTATGACACTTTTCATAATAGCTCGTTTATGAAAAGTTCTTTTATCGATAGATAGATTATCTACACACACTTGTCAACAACCCACTTACAATGACAATCTTGTCAACACTTAAAATATCTTGTCTATAACACCCTTGTCAACAAAAAAATTGTCTATGGCCCTCATATTGACAACCCCTTTGTCAATAACCGCTCGTATCAACAAACACCTTGTCAACCATCTTTTCATCAATGGTTCCTTTGTTGACATATTCCTAATTGACGACCCTCACATCAATGTCATGATACTGTTGTGAACATTATTTCATTAAAACCACAATTTAACCAATTAAATATGAACACAAGAAGATACAAGTCAATGAGTGATGGTAACAAACCTCGATGAGTATTCTCTTTCTGCTTGCCTTGTACTATCAACAACCAAACAATCAATTAAATAACTGAAATGTAATTATATATATAAAGTATTATATGAGACAAAACATAGCGTCTTCTTCTTAATATGCTCTCTCATAGAGCAATGCACATGTGAATAGAAACATTTGAATAGAGATCATGTGTTCATACTCGAAATTGGCTACTTCATCATCAAGGAAAATTTTGGGGGAAAAAATTAGTCCATGGGCTATTTTTTGACCTTTTTTCCAATAAAAGATTCAACAATTGCTTTTTTTTTCAAAGATGAGTTGCTCAAGTTTCATGCGATAATTTTTTTTACTCTAAAAATCACCAAAATTATCCAAAAACTATATAAAGTCCTTAGAAATTTGAATTTTTTTTAATCCTCAAACATTTTATGGTTGCAAATTTAAGAACTAATAAGATTCTCCAAAACTTCTACACTTCGAGAAATTTGTGGATCCTTAAAATTTTCCATATTCATCGTGCTATTCCTTTATAAAGTATAATGAAATTTCACTCTTCAATAAAACTCTCAACACTAAATCCAAATACATCTTTACTTATATAAACACATATAACCCAAATGCAGAATATGATCCATAAACAAGTTACTTCCTAAGCCCCAAGGGTTAGCTCAATTGGTAAGACGTGCGCACACTCTCTCGGTACGGGGAGAGGTCACGGGTTCGAGCCTTGAGTCCTTCGGGGTTAGGTCATCTGTGAGGATGGCCGGCGGTTTACCACCTCTACCATCCACTAATGTGGGGAAGTATTGCTGGGTTTTCCGTGGAGATTTCCTCTGAGAAAAAAAAACAAAAAACAAAAAACAACAACAACAAGTTACTCCCTAATCTTGCTTCATATAAAATAAAATAAACAATATACATAATTTTTAATTTCCTTCTTTCTAAAATAACAATGTGATATGTATAATATATCTCAGAATTATAACATATATCATAAGACACATTAATCATGTTATGCAATTTGAATTGCTTTCCCACATGTCCTCTAGCTTGCTTCAAAAAACATAATGCTCGACCATTTGAATGAATAGAGAGAGAGACCATTCAAATAGCGATTTCGCTTTATAATATAAGGACTCGTTAAGCCATATATTGATTAAAGAATAATCCTTCATTTCAAATCAGTGCCATCCCATATTCAATAGATTAAACATTTATGGGGGTACACAACACCCTTACGTATCTTAACTAGTGCTTAAACTAATGTTGGAATTTATTGTGTATTGTGGAACTCTTCATGATTTGAAATTGATTCAAACTTAAGACAATGGTAGTAAGATTAAGTGTATTTTGGAAAACTTCACGATTTGAAATTGATTCAAACTTAAAACAGTGGTGGTAAGATTAATTGTTTAAGTGTGTTCTGGTAGTTAGACAAAATATTAATGATAGTATAAATGTAGATAAGATAAAATAGAGAAAAAAACAAGAATTAAGTAAAATGAAAAAAATAAAAATAAGAAAGGGGAATGGAAATTGTTCATGGACTTCCCATTATCCTCAACGCTCCTATAACTTCTTGTAATTTCATTTTCACAATGTTTTTGTCGGTTTGATGGTCAAGAGAGAAGGAAGCAAAGAGAGCCATGGGCTCCATTGTAACTAGAGATTGCTGAAATAGAGAAATGGGTAATCATTGAATGTTTGTTAGGTTCATTCGGATTTCCAAGGTAAATATATTGTTCATGTGTGATGAATATCATTGGTGTGGTGTTTATTTGTTAAGTTAGTTTGCAACTTTGCATATGGGTGTTAATGGAAGTTGCTATGAGTTTCTCAATGCATATTTGTTATTTTAAAGGAGGAAGACACACTCTTATTATATCTTGGTAGATTTACTCATTTATCCTATTCTCCTTTACTGATATGTCTAACAACAATTTTCTCTCTATCGTCCAATGCAAGATAAGATAAGAAATCAAGGTTTGCCATTACAAAGTTGTTGCATTTAGGGAGTTTCTAATTTGGTTTTTGGTCAAGTTATTAGAATGCTTAATCAACAAAATTGAGATCTCTCTTTCACCAATGACTAACCATGGTTTCATTGTGAGTGTATACAAAAAGATGGGTGAATTTTCCCTTGGCCTGGGCATATTTCCTTGTTGTTGGGTGAATTTTCCTTATTCCTAGGATCTATACAAGTCGTATAGACAATGTGAAGGTTGCACATTGTGGTTGATTCCCTGGGAATTTAGGAAATGGTGGTTGGCCATTGTTTGTTGGGAATATGTAAAACATTGAGCATTTGAGCAAATAACCACGTGTGTGAGTGAAAGAAATGCATTAATATTAAGTGGTTGTTCTCTCTTAGACTTAATATGATTCAGGGTGTTTGATACAATATCTATTGAAGTTTTCAATGCATAATGTTTTTAGTTGTTCGAGCAGGCTAGCTTCGTTGTTGAGCATTGGCCTTAGGCATCATAAGCCAATAACTCGAACAAGTTTCCAGAGACATTCATGATTACAATATCATCATTATGAAACTATGAACCTTGCCATTGAAATGAGTCCTTATTTGTAAGAGGAGTGGGACATTGGATAAACCATAAAATAGAGCAAGTGTTAGTACCTCTAATATTGGATAATATTGGTGACATTGAAATATAGGATGATTGTATTCAATTAGAGAGAGAGAGGGAGAGAGTTTCTTTAGTACTTCTACGATCTACAAAGACAACAACTGAGAGCAAACTTTGTAGCCAAGAAGCAAGGTTGAGCCCTATGTGCTTGCATGGTGATATGCTTGTTTGCATACATGGATTCTTCATAATTATTGTTGGTTAGCTAGTTGTTTCATGTGCAAGTCACACTAAGCAACAATGGGTAGTTGATGGGAATATTGTAGCCTTACATGCCTGCTAGAGTACACACATTAGAGAAGTTTGCATTTGGCATTGGAGTGTTAGAACATGCCTCGTCACCATTTAGAAAACTGAGATCTCTATACAAGAGTGAGAATATAGACTAGAAGTTCTTTTTCTAGCAAATAATCCATGTTGGTGAAGCGAGTGGGCTATAATTCTCTCGGATCACTTCATTGTTTAAGTGCTTCATAACTTTATAAAAGAAAAAGAAAAAATATGTTTTTCTAATGTCTGCTTGAGCTCTCCTTATCCAAGGTTTGACCAAATACAATAAAATTGGTGATTTGTGATGACACATATTATGCAATTACTACTATTGAGCATGGAGGAAATATCTAAAATCCTCAATTCACTTCTTTATGATATGAGTATATTGGTTAAATCTGCAGTGTAGTAACTTTCAGTATTTTTATATTGTTTCTAGGACAAACAATTTAAAGACCCATCTTTAGGAGAGACATAAATCACCAAATATTTCTTTTAATAGCTTTTGTAAAAGCATTAGACTCATGTAATTGATACAAAAAATTATGTTATCATGTGTCTTTTTATTATTATTATCCAAATAGTCATTTTTCATTATCATTAACAACAACTTCATGGATTGTGCTATCATTAACCTCAATAATCAGTATAGACATTTTCTTTGTTGATTTGACAACTTATTGTTGATAGTCCATTTGTTGAAAACACTCTTTCCAACAACTCAGTTGTTGATGATGCTATTATCGGTACTCTAATTGCTTATGACAATTTTGTCAACATCCTACTTGTCAATGCCATGCTTATCTGCAACATAGTTATCAATGGTCATCATATGGACAACTCCCTTGTCAATGGCCCTAATCTTGACAACTCATTTTTTTATGGCATGCTTGTTGAGGACCCTTCTTTTCAACAAACACCTCTTCGCCCATTATTTAATCGACGATTCCTTTTTTGATGGGTTCATCATCGATGGGTCTCTTGTGAACAACCTCACATCTATTACACCCTTATTGAGGTTATTTCAGCATAACAATTTCAATTTAGTAAGATGGTGCTCAATGCATGATAGTGCATGTAAATGCACGATGAAAACACACCTCGTTGACTGGGGGATTTCCACTTGCATCATCTCATTAATAATTGAATAATCACTTTAATAATAACTGAAATGTTATTCTATTATTCTATATGGACACTACATTATATTTTTTTTCAGAAGAAAAATAGTTGTTCCTTGATATTCATTAAGAATCAAAGGTAACTGATACAATCCTGTGATATAAGATATCACTCAAAGTCAGTAAAAAAGGAGGGGTGCTAAAAGTAATCAGCCATTACCAACCTCTGAATCTATATCCATCCTCTCTCCAAGAAGACCATCCTAGTATGTCCAAAGAGAGAACATAAAGAACCCAGACCTTTTATCCAAGGAAGCACTAGGGGGAGTGTCAAAAAAAGAAGATCTACCTGTTGATGTAATTGTAACTTCGGACTGTATTCACTTGTATTTATTATCTATTGTAACCCAATGTTTATTCTGGGATGTTATCATGTTATGTCATGCCCCGATGTTCCGATCGGGAGAATAAATAATGTAAACAAGTCATGTCAAGTCATTGTGGGTAACCCTCCTATTGTCTAAGGGTTAAAGTCCCCGCAGTTCCAAGGCACTAGGGTTATTAGACTCTCCTAGGAGAGGTTGGCCCTAGTAGGGTTTTAGTCATGTCGAGATTAGTGTAAATAGAGAGTTGGACTCTCTATTTAGTACACATCACAAACACACTCAAGTGTAGCACATAGTTGAGGAAGGAGAAGACACTGGGGCTAGACAAGAAGAAGGTTACTGCTGTCGGGAGAGCATCTTACTGTTTTGTGGTTTTACCTTTTATGTTGATTCTATCTCTGAGGAAGTTGCAGGTTTTTCTCCATTTATGGTTTCCCCGAGGAAAACACTGTGTTCATTGTCTCTTATGTTTGATTGTTGTACTTGTTGTTCTCTCAGTTAAAGATCCTAACATAATGCTAGCTAGAATGTTGAAAAACTAACATGGTATCAGAGCTAGCCCGAGAAGAAGACACTGTGCAGCTGCGGGAACTAGGGCTTCCTACTTTGTGGATCTCTCCCCGCATATTTTCAGCAAAAGTAAGGTGGAATAACTCTCCTCCTTAGGGCGCATCTTTCTGTCGAAGCATAATCCAATTCTGAGGTTTTTCAGTTTTGGACCCAACACTGCTGCTGAAAATTAGGGCTTTTCACAAAAGAAGGATTTTTCAGTGAGCCCAGGCCCGGATTGATCTCCTCCCCAAAATCGAAGTTAGGGATCAATTTCAAAGCATTTGGTTGGACAAAACTCTGGAAAAGCAAAACCCTAATTTTCTCCTGAACCAGTTCTGTAGGATTTCAGCTCAAAATTCAGATCTGACATCTTGACTTGGTAAGATCTAAAATCTTTTGTATTTCCATTTGAGGTTCTTAGTTAAGATGTCTCATCATACCAAGCTTGATGAAAAGCTTGAGGGAGCTGCTAACTTCCGAGCTTGGAAGTATAGGATCTCCCTGGTCCTGGAAGAGAATGAGTTAGACTCCTACATCCATGAGGAGGTTCCAATTCCAGAGGGAGATGAGGCTAAGGCCTTGCATAAGAAGAAGTTGGTTATGGCAAACATAATCATTGCTAATTCTATCAAGGACCATCTCATACCACAAGTATCCTCCCTAAAGACACCTAAAGCCATGTTTGATGCCCTAACCAAATTGTTTGAAGGGAAGAACATAAACTGGAAGATGACTCTGAGAAACCAACTGAAGAATGTGAAGATTTAGAATGCATAAACAATCCAGTCTTACTTCACAAGAGTTTCTCAGATAAAGGAACAACTAGAAGCAGTTGATGAAGAAGTGGAAAATGTAGAGATTGTGATGGCTACCTTGAATGGCCTCCCTAGGTCATGGGATTCTTTCATCCAAGGAATCTATGCTAGAAAGAATTTAGTTAAGTTTAGCAGACTATGGGAAGAGTGTTCTCAAGAAGAAGCCCGAGAATAAAATATGGGAAGTGAAGATCAAACTCTCACGGTACACTCCAAGTCAACCAAAAGAAGATCTCTTCACCATAGAGGTAAGCACTATCACAAAGATAACACTAGAAAAGATTTATCTAGAGTCATATGTTATACATGTGATGAAGCAGGACATTATGCAAAGAATTGTCCTAAGAAACCAAAGCTAACAAAGAGGAGCAACAAAAGAAGATATCATGCTCATGCTGCAGAGGGTGATGAACCATCCAAGAAAAGAACTAGATATGAAAGTGAAGATTCTTCAAGCGAGGATGAATATGTTTTGATTTCTGCTCTCATAGGAAACATTACTCATGGAAGTAATGATTGGCTCATAGATAGCGGGCTTCCAAACATATGATAGGATTCAAGGAATCCTTTGTAAGACTGTCAGAACATGAATCACCTCACAAGGTGAAGCTAGGAGATGACTACCAATATCCAATAAAAGGTAGTGGTGAATCTTCCTATAAGCTAGACTCTAGAAAGTCTCTGACAATGAAGGAAGTATTTTTTGTACCAGGACTCAAGAAGAACCTCCTCTCCATATCGGCATTAGATGCAAAAGGAATGCGGGTTGCATTCATAGATGGTCAAGTCATCATGTGGCCAAAAGGAAAGACTATTGATGATGCAATAGTGATTGGTGAACAAGAAGGAGGTTTGTACAAATTAAAGGGTAATCCAGAACAAGCCTTGGTCCATGACACAGTAGAGCCAAGTGAACTTTGGCATAGAAGGCTTGTACATGTGCATTACAGAGCATTACCTATTGCAAGCAAAGTTGTTGAAGGTCTTCCAGAAATCCAAGCAAAACATGATGGGGTCTGCAAAGGATGTGCGAAAGGAAAGAATACAAAGAAGACATTTCCAAGCAGCGAAAGCAAAGCAAAAGGAATCTTGGAAATCATCCACTCCGATGTATGCGGTCCTATGTCATCAAACTCACTAAGCGGGTATGCATATTATGTTTCTTTTATTGATGACTTTTCTAGGAAGACATGGGTTTACTTCATGAAGAACAAAGACGAAGTATTCAGCAAGTTCAAGGAATTCAAAGCCTTGATCGAGAATCACACTGAAAAGAAGATCAAGACTTTTTGATCAGACAATGGCGGAGAATTCACTTCAAATGAATTCAAAGAGGTATGCAAAGAATCAGGGTTTAAGAGGGAGTTGTCCACTCCTTATAATCCACAGCGGAATGGGATTGTAGAAAGGAAGAATAGAACTATCATGAAAGCTGTAAGAGCAATGCTTCATGATCAAGATCTTCCTATGCATCTTTGGGCGAAAGCTTCCCGAACAACGGTGTATGTACAGAACCATATTCCACATAGAGTACTCGAGAACAAGACTCCTGAAGAAGTCTTCTCTGGAAAGAAACCAGAAGTCAGCCATCTCAGAATATTCGGTTGTCCAGTGTACATACACATTCCAAAAGAAAAGAGGACTAAATTAGATCCTTCAGGAAAGAAGGGTATATTTGTGAGATACTCTGAAAGCTCGAAGGCTTACAGAATATAATTTCTAGGATTCAAGAAGATTGACATCAGCAGGGATGTGACATTTGATGAAGATACAACTTACAACAAATCCAGAAAGAAACCTGTTGAAGAATCCGAAGAAGCAGAAGCACCCAGAGTTCATGATACAACCATGAATGAAGAAGCTCAAGAAGAAGATCGAGAATTTGAAGAACAACAAATACCTGTAGATCCACCTCTGGAGAAGAATCCTCATAAGAGGAAACCTGCTTGGGTACGAGAACTTATCCAAGGTGCGGAAAGATATGGGGCTCCAGAAGAGAATCACAGAGAAAGAAAGAGGACCAGATCCTGCTCCGAGTATGTAGCATTACTATGTGATTTCATTGATAAAGAACCTTCCAGTTATGAAGAAGTGGCAGAACAAAAAGAATGGAAGGATGCTATGATCGAAGAATACCAATCAATCATGAAGAATGATGTTTGGGATGTAGTCCCAAGACCAGAAGGGAAGTCAGTTGTAACTTCCAAATGGATCTACAAGATCAAGCATGCTGCAGACGGTAGCATTGAAAAACATAAGGCAAGATTTGTGGCTCGAGGTTTCTCCCAGAAAGAAGGAATAGACTATGAAGAAACCTTTGCACCTGTAGCCAGATACACTTCCATCAGATCAATACTTGCTCTGGCTGCAGTAATGAAATGGAAGATACACCAGATGATTGTCAAGACTGCTTTCTTGAATGGTGTAGTGGAAGAGGAAGTGTATGTAGAACAACCACTTGGTTTTGAGACACATGACAGTAAGTCTCATGTGTGTAGATTGAAGAAAGCCCTGTACGGTTTGAAACAAGCACCCAGGACATGGTATGGCAGAATTGCAAGCTTTCTATCCAGTTTGGACTTTACCTAGAGTAAAGCAGATTCCAACCTTTACTACAAGGTTCAATATGGCAACCCAATGATGCTTCTATTATATGTAGATGATCTATTTGTGATAGGTATGGATGGGTTGATTGCTGATACGAAGAGAAAGCTTTCTGCCAAGTTCAAGATGAAGGACTTGGGAATGATGCATTATTTCCTAGGTATGGAGGTGTGGCAGACTACAGATGGAATCTTCCTTGGACAAGGGAAGTATGCAGTAGAGATCCTAAAGAGACTTGGGATGATGGACTACAAGACATTAACCACACTTATGGCATCAAACCTGAAGTTATTGAGTGATGCTTCATCAGAGACGGTTGATGCTACGATGTATCGTCAGATGATTGGGTCCTTGATGTACCTGACGAACACGAGACCAGACATTTGCTTTGCGATGAACACCTTGAGCCAATTCTTGACAGATCCGAGAAATGTTCACTTGATTGCTGCAAAGTATATTCTGAGGTACCTGAGGGGTACATTTGATTATGGGCTCAAGTATGATGCGAATCAGAAGATTAACCTGGAGGGTTATGTTGATTCAGATTGGGCAGGCAGTGCCATCGATAGGAAGAGCACTTTAGGGTGTTGCTTCAGTATGGGATCAGGTGTGATCTCCTGGTTTAGCAGGAAGCAATCCTGTGTGGCACTGAGTACACCTGAAGCAGAGTATGTCGCAGCTTGCTCAGCTAGTTGTGAGGCAGTATGGCTGTGGAAGAAACTGTCTAATTTATTTGATCTCTAGATGGATTCTACTTGTATACATTGTGACAACTAGAGTTGCGTGAAGTTGTCATAGAATCCAGTGTTCCATTACAAGTCAAAGCATATCGAGATCAAGTATCATCATATCGGGGATATGGTGCAGAGGGGAGCGGTGAAGCTCCAGTATGATGCGACGGAGGAACAAATAGCTGGTGTGTTGATGAAGCCATTGGCTAGAGTGAAGTTCGAGTACTTCAGGGATAAGCTTGGTGTTCTCCAGATAGAGGTTTCCTCCAAGGGAAAGTGATGAGTCCCATAGCCATTCTGACGAGCAAGTCAGATGTAAGGGCTGAGCCATTCTGTCATGGTGAGAGGATTTGGTTCCTTCCATGTCAGATATGAGTGTTGACTGCCATTCTAGGAATGGAGGTACCTGGTTAGTTTCCAGGAATGCTCAGTCTGAGACTGAAAGAGCCATTCTGACAAGTAGGTCAGATATAATGGCTGAGCCATTCTATCATGGATAAAGGATTAGGTTCCTCCCATGTCAGATGTGAGTGCTGGCCATTCTAACGAGTAGGTCAGATGTAAGGGCTACCGCCATTCTGACAAGTAGGTCAGATGTGAGTGTTGGCCATTCTGATGTAGGATGAGCTTTTACATAGATGTAAGGGCTACCACCTTTCTAACGAGTAGGTCAGATGTGAGTGCTGGCCATTCTGATGTGACTGTAAGATTAGGTCCTATATGATTAGATATAAGGGCTACCGCCTTTCTAACGAGTAGGTCAGACGTGAGTGTTGGCCATTCTGACGAGTAGGTCAGATGTAAGGGCTACTGCCTTTCTGACGAGCATGTTAGATGTGAGTGCTGACCATTCTGACAAGTAGGTCAGATGTAAGGGCTACCAAAGACCTACGAGGAGGTAGGCATACACCCAGCATGAAAGAAGGTTGTCTCTGTAGAATTTCCTATGACGAGAAGAATCTTGAGATAGCACATATGATGATGACCAAAGGAGATCCAGATCCAGCTATGATCCAGATCCAATCATGATGACTCTGAGAGATCCAGATCGAGTAATGATCCAGATCCAGCAGTGATGATCTAGATCAATTGATGATCCAAATCCAGTGATGATGTCCAGTGATGATGATCCAGATCGAGTGATGATCCAGATCTAATGATGATGTCTAGTGATGATGATCCAGATCCAGTGATGATGATCCAGATCGAGTGATGATCCAGATCCAGAAAAGAAGATGGCATGAAGACAAAGAAGACTTGAAGACGAGAATTACTTGGAGATGCAGATGACGAGAAGATCCAGAGAAGAAGACTAGTGATGAAAATTTTGTCGAGAGAATACCTTCCTAGTTAAGAGGGAGTGTTGATGTAATTGTAACTTCGGAATGTATTCAATTGTATTTATTATCTACTGTAACTCGATGTTTATTCCAGGATGTTATCATGTTATGTCATGCCCTGATGTTCCAATCGGGAGAATCAATAATGTAAACAAGTCATGTCAAGTCATTGTGGGTAACCCTCCTATTGTCTAAGGGTTAAAGTCCCCACAGTTCCGGGGCACTAGGCTTATTAGACTCTCCTAGGAGAGGTCGGCCCTAGTAGGGTTTTAGTCACATCGGGATTAGTATAAATAGAGAGCTAGACTCTCTATTTAGTACACATCACAAACACACTCAAGTGTAGCGCATAGTTGAGGAAGGAGAAGACACTGGGGCTAAACAAGAAGAAGGTTACTGCTGTCGGGAGAGCATCTTACTGTTTTGTGGTTTTACCTTTTGTGTTGATTCTATCTCTGAGGAAGTTGCGGGGTTTTCTCCATTTATGGTTTCCCCGAGGAAAACACTGTGTTCATTGTCTCTTGTGTTTGATTGTTGTACTTGTTGTTCTCTCAGTTAAAGATCCTAACATAATGCTAGCTAGAATGTTGAAAAACTAACACTACCACCGAGGAGACTAGAAGGTCATCCTCTAACATCCATGCATCAATAAATGGCTTAAATAATTCCATACTCAAAACAAATCCATAAGGTTAATGAGTATGCTACTCAAAATATAGAAAGCTCTAAAGGAGCTTAATCATTTCTCCCCCAATAATATCTCCTTCATAAAGTTTCATGAAGGAGAGGAGGATCAAATCCATGGGGAGTGCTTCCTTGGATAAACAGTCTGCATTCTTATTGTGTTCCCTGTAGACATGTCGAAATTCAAGAGAAAGAAAGGAGGATTTCAATACATGATTATGTTACACCAATTATCCAGATCATGAGCTGAAAGAGTTTCTACATCATTTTCCCAATTAATGATTATAGAAGAGTCTTCATACACATGTAGTGAAGGCAGACCAATAGCAGCCACAAAATACATAAATGCCCAAAGTGCGAGCGTTTCCGCCCTTGTATAGGTGTTTAACCCATGACCCATTTTGATAAGAAAAGAAAGGGACTGATTTATCGCAAGAGTAATGCCGTCTTCTCCAATCTTCATGGCTGCAACCCCATCGAAAAAACCAGATGGGTGCTTTATATCTGGAGGTGGACCAACAACCTTGGGCTTCCATTTTAGGCAAGCCACCAAAATATATATAACCTGTTCCAAGATCATGTTGCACAGAGGGACAATATCCAACGGTCTATCATCAAATATACAATTGTTGCAAGATAACCAGATGTTCCAAATAAAAATCATAAAGACCACAATTTATTCGTTTCCACATTCTCTTTGAAAACAATATATATATATAAACACTATTCAATTTATTTCATTTTATCTATTTATTTTTAATACTTTCGCTCCCCATAAATTAACCATTCATATATATTTTCATTATTTAGTACATTTTCATACATGCACTTCCCATAAATTAAATAATCCATTTTCATTATTGCGTCGAGAGGCACTTTCTACAGCTTAAACGGGTAAAATGTGTCCTGTCTGTAATGCTGACGTGGCACATGTCGACTCAATAAAAATAATAATAATAAAAAGTAAAAATAAAAAAACTTATAACATGTCCGCTTATAACTAAAACAATAAAAAATAAAAAATATTATACTCATAAATATACAACCATATTAGGGAAATACTCACAATACTACAAATATTAGGAGTAAAATTCAATTGACTTAGTAGTGAAAAGAAAAATTATAAAACCAATAACATTTAAAATTTAATTTAAAATTAGCTAAATTGTAAAACACATTTATGTAAGTATATATCAAATTTCAATTTAAAAATTCGTTGACTTGAAACCTAAGCACACATAATGTTAGGAATAAAATATGTGATAGAAAATATATTACATAATTATAGCTATTACAATGAATATTACAACCATATTTATAAGGTTCTTTAATTGCAAATAAAACTTGTAAGAAACCACGGGCCACTAAAACCATGTGCCTTAAACCACTTACATCCTTACTCATTCCCAAGTTAAGGTTAACCCTAACATGTAAATGTTCATTTTTAGATATAGAGAAAAACAAGTCATTACTCAAAAACATTTGGATAAATGTTTAAAATCTTCATTTGATGGGAAAATGTTTTTCAAATTCCAATAAATCTAGATTTTAAAATTTTATATGGATTATTTTACTCATTAATTACTCTTAATATTCATTATTAGTTTTAAAGAAAGACAAGTAAAGCAATTTTTGGAAAACTATTTGATTATATGATTATTAATGTTACCCAGCTCATTTTTCTACTGGTATTTACCCTATTTTGAAATTACTTAAGCAAGTTGGTCATTCCCCTCCCAAGTAGGAATACTTATTAGACATTTTTGTAAATTAAAAATGGTTTGCATCTCAAGAGAACTTGTTCCCTCTCGGCGCTTGGTAGAGCCATAGTTAAGATGGATCTATACTGGTTTACTTGGTTTTTTTCCGTCCATGCACTTCCTGTAATTTAATTAATCCCATAGTGTTTAAATTGTCTTAACTTTGTATCCGGAATCAATTTCAATTCTTTTTAAACCACTACTCATTGGTTAACCTAAAGTAATCTAAGAAAATCTCTATGACAAACTTTAGACCAAACTCACTTTATAAAGTTTTTTTCACAAAAAAAAACCAGTAACTTTATATTTTGAGGTGAATCAAAGTTACATATATCATACATTTATCTTAGGTTGTTTACAAAAATGAAATCGTAGAGCATAAATGTTGCAAGTTATAACATCCCAAACCTCTTCCACATGCAAATAACCTTCAATCATCTCCAAAGCCTCCTTTGATAAGTTGTCCGCCAAGGCATTCATCTCTCTATAAATATGTCTAATGGAATAGGTGATGAAATTCTTAAGCAAAATCTTGGTGTTTGTACACCAATGTTCCAACAGAGATACTTGAATGAAAAAGGTGTCATTTGCCGAGTCAATAGTCACACAAGAGTCACAAAATATCTACATGTGTTGTACATTTTGACTAATGGAAAACTTCAATCAACCCCACACAGCGAGGAGCTTTGCCCTTCGATTAGTTCATGAACCACACACCATCTTTAGGAGAAAACAATGATAATCTAAAAGACATAAAACCATCCTTTCACCACACGATCCATTTCTGGAAGCGCCATCAAAGAACCCCCAACAATTTGCTTTATCAATTGTCGGTTCATGTATATGTCGAAATCTATGATTTTTACATTAACCCAGTACTTCCTGAAAAACTACTCAAACATCTGGAGGCTACGAACACATAAACCTATGACGTATTTTAAAAAATAATAGCATTATGTGCTTTCCATATTATCCACATTACAAATAGAGGCAGGACTTTATAAGCAAGGAATTGGTTTTTCCATTGTAATCCAATTAAATTTGAGCCAATCCAACAACTCGGCCCAAGAATTCTAATAGAAAGTGAAATAAAACAAGAGATTTTGTAAACTTTTGTCTTCCCCCTTCAAAGAAAATAGAGATCAGGCCCATGGAAACCCCTTAAGTGCAAATTGTCCCAAGGTAACACCCGATCTGATAAGCATAACTAGGTGAAACATTTAATCTTCAAGGGTAAATTCGAGGACCAGATCTTGTGCCTCTAGGAAGGAACAACAATAATGGAGCAAAATCATATAGCATCATATGTAGATTTTGATGTGATCGTGCCTTTTTGTTTATCCCATTCCCAGACCAGATAGTCCTTGGTCTCCCCACGAGAAATGCCTAAATGCCTAAGGCCATCAACAAACCATGTCCATTTTGAGGCTAAATTGCCTTGTAAGCCTAATTGATTAGCAAATAGCCAAGGATACTGATATTGAGTAAAAGAAACAATATTATGTATATGATCCATCCTAGATATGCCCACTGAAGTTAAGTGTGAAAATAAATCCTTGGATAGCTCAAAAAGGGGCTCACCACCCATGAAGGGATCCTTACCCAGAATAATCTTTTTCCTTGAAGCAACCTTCCATGAAAGTCACTTTCTGAGCCAGTGAAATGACTTAGAGAAAAATTTCCAAATATTGGAAGCTTGTGAAATATACTTGTTGCTCTTTCGATCCCAATCTTCCATCGAGAGACGCACAATATATTTATCCCGGAGAATAGTGCCCCATAGCCCTAAATCAAACAATCTATGCCAAAAGGCCTTTTAATATGAGTGTGTGGTTGAGCCATGCTAAATATTTTATGCCCCACTCCCCTAAGGATTTGGATAGGCAAATTTTCTTCCATTGCACTATATCGAATTTCCTCTTCTCACTATTCCCATACCATAAGAAATTCACCATAAGTTTTATAATATTGTTTAAGATAGAAGAAGGAATTCAAGCTAAAGCCATCCTATATACCTGGATTGTTTTCAAGGACATATTTGCTCAATACAAGCCTCCCACTTAGGGATAACCATTTGTAACACCATCATCCAACCTTCTCTTCCATTTTCCTTTGGAGCCAGAGCCAACCCTTAATATAATAACACTTTGGATTTAATAAATAACTAATATATTTTATCCCAGTCTCAATGGGATCCATCTGATATAGAAAAAAGGTTTAAGATCTGATGTAGAAACTTATCATGTAACCCATAATAGAGGAAAGCATATATTTTTTGGCTCACCACCATCTCAGAAGCAAAACAAAAGAGATTGATAAATTCATTATGCTTAGACCATTCCTCAAGAGTACTAACCCCAAATATCAATACATTATCTACCAAAATTGGATGTGCGACCTCCACATGAGGAGAGACCTTTATCCCCTGCAAAGATTGTGTTGATTTAGCTTGAGCAATCATTCTACTTAAACCTTCAATCACCAATAAGAAAAGGAGTGTTGAAAGAGGGAACCCCTGTCGGAACCCTCTTGAGCTCCTAAAAATATAGGAAGGGGACCCATTAACCAACACTGCAAACCTGACTAAAGTAACACATGCCATTATCCATTTAGTAACTTGTTGGAGCAGGGTCCCGCAGCTACAGAAGAAGCTGCTAGTTTTGGCGGAAAGATATAAGTTTTGGCGGAAAGAGGACAAGGCAGAGCTACGACGTCGTAGCACGTTTCCAGCTGGAGAGCAGAGTCGGAAACCATGACTTTTGGGATAGAAAAGTCAAGAAGGCAACGGTACCTGAGCGGCCGAGAGAAGAAATCTCAACCACTGCATTGAAGGCAACGGTGGAAGACGGGAGGGCTCATCGACCCTCATAAAGAAGAAGGAGCAACGAGGCTCAAGCATTGAAGGCGAAGGACAGAAAGCAGAGAAGCGGTGCATAGTACCCATGGTCAGTGCCAGGAAGCATGGAAGACTGCAGAGAGCTGTGGTGTGACGGGAAGCGGCTACCTCAAGGACAGAGAGGACCGACTGTCACTATTTAGGGTTTGGGTTTACTGTTGGGACAGGCCCATAGTGTTGTAATGGCGAGACCTTCGGGCCGCCTATAAAAGCTTGCATTTTGTATTGTAAAAGGTTAGCTAATCAGTCAGTTAGCCAGTTGGTTGGTTCATAGGATGAGTCGTTAGTCGGCCAGTAGAGTATTTTTGAGTAGACTCAGGAGTCAGTTAGACAGACTGTGTTGTAACGATCCAGACACCTAGCTTGTCTATGAGTCATTTGAGTCTGTATGTAACTATCCACAGAGAGGAAAGAGAGGGAAGGATATATTGAAAGAAAGGCAATATAGAGATAGAAATAGGCCAAAGATCTAGAAGAGATCTTGCGCTGCATATGCAGTGCAACAGACTGTGCTAACTTCCCTCAAGATATATAATAGAAGCACAGTTTGGTGGACGTAACTCCCATCCTGGGGGCGAACCACGTTAAATCTGCGTGTTATGTGTTGTATGAATGTGATTGTATTTGCTTATTGTTGCTGGTTATCATGCATATAATGTTAGTTTCAGTAAGTAAATGTGTGTATTGCTCAACTCATGGTAATGCAAGATGATAGAGATAAGTTGAAGTATTTTAGTAAGTTGCTTAAAGACTCCTTTACGTCTGTTTCCAACGACCGTTTACTCACAGTATAACTTCCAGGAAGTAGAGTTTCGCACATTGACACAGTCAACGCTAAGAGTGCAAAGTCGTAGTGGTAGGATATCGCAGAGAGGCGATATCGCACCGGCAGAGGAGCTGCGGTGCGCGATACTGCGAGCTGAGGGCTTAGCGTTGAGGAGAGGCTGGGTGTCCCGCGGTGCGCAGAGATGCGATAAGGTTGGGGATATTGTGAGTAAGTGGAAGTCGTGCGACGCGGGAAGAAACCGTGCGACTTGCGCGTGGATAAGGATCGTAAGGCTAGAAGCGCTGCGAGTAGAAGGGGACGTGCGATGCGCAGAGTTAGCTGACCTTGTGAATCATAGGAGTAAGAGAAGAAAAGTAGGATGCGCAGAACCTAGTCCAAGACACTTGAGTCTTGGCCAACCCATTAGATTCACTTCGGGTGAGACTTTAGATCGCTTCGCGGTCTGTCGCCGAAAGGGCCAGTGAGTTAGGGGTGTTGTTGATTGAGTATAGTAAACCCGGGTCTGCCCATGCAATCAACATAACTTCAAGAGGAAATCCTATTTAGAGTACTAGTACCCAATCGACTCTGTCATAGGATTTTGCCAAATGTATCTTTAGTATTAAAGCAAGAATTTTCTTAACCTTGATGGTGTGTAGTCCTTCTTGAGCAATACCCACCACATTATGAATAACCCTATTATGTAGGAAACCAAATTGATCCTTTGATCAACATTTAGCAAGAATGAGTTTAATCCCATTCGCGAGGATCTTGGATATGATCTTATATATCATATTACATAAGGATATTTTCCAAAATAATTTTATGAATCCAGCTTGGATCTCTTTGGAATAAGGGAGATAAAAGTTGAATTCATAGCACCTAAAGTATAGCCCTTCTGATGAGATTCCTCCACAATTGAAAATAGATCCATACCAATAATATCGAAGAATTTGGAGAAAAATTCCATGGTCCACCCATCAGGACCAACGCTCTTATCTCAAGCCATCTTATTAATAACACCTTCAATATCTTCAAAGGAGACTCCCGACCAACCTGGGTGCCCTCATCTTTAGAAAATAATCTTGGAAAAAGATTGATTACCTTAAGTTGTGCCCCAATCTCAGATTTGTCAAAAGCTTTGATACTTGTCCAAAATAATTAACAGCTTCCTTTTCAAGATCAAATTCTGAGAAAATATTCTCTCGAGAACTATCATTAAGATCCCATATTGAATTTTGATTCCTACAATGAGAAGCAAAATTGTGAAAAAAAATGGTATTGCAATCCCCTTGGTTTAGCCAAATCACCCTACTTTTGAGTCACCATGCCTCCCTTTCTAATTTCAGCATACGATTCTTCTGGGCTTCCAATTGTAAGAGGAGAGCTTTTTCCCTAGCCGATAAAACCCTTAAAGAGTTACCAAAAAACAATTGTGTAATATGTTATTCAATGAGTTGAAGTTCCTAATTAAGAGAGCCTTTCTTTTCCTTTTCCCACTTCATTACCATGATTTTCATCTTTTTGAGTTTGGTCATCAAACCATGTATTAGTGTCATCTAGATTCATGGCATATGATTTCCAAAAATACTTGACAAGCTAGGTGAATGCCTCATTTTCCAACCAATTATGATTGAACTTGAAAGGAAACTGCTGCTTTTTTCCCTCCACATCCCATTGAAGATAGAACATGATATGATTCGAAACCCCATAGCATAGTGACCAAGAATGAAATATCATAAAGGTTTATGTTAACTCATCTGGAATAAAGATTCGATCCAGCGTTTTGGATGTTGCAGCTTCACTTGTTCTACCATTTGGCTAGGTACGAACCAGATTTATTAGCAAAACATCGATCAACTCAGAAGAACCAAAGAGGCTTTTGAAAACATTAGTGAGGGGATCCAACTGAGAAACATATCCCCAAACATTAGAAGCATCAAGTGTCAAATAAGTTACCACCCAAAATTAAATTTGGTAACTTTAATATATGCCTATCTACCACATAACTCCAAAATATATCGATGTCAGAATAGGGACCATAACAATTGAGGATGTGTATAATATCATCATATACTTTGATCTTACCTTCCAACAAAATACCTGCACAGGTAATATATAGTTTTAACTTCAGAACCAAGGGGTTCCAAACCACTAGTAGACCACTCAAATGACCCACCAAGTCAGATGCACATCATAACCAACCAGGTAAGAGACACATAAAAAATTAACATGCGAAAGAGGTCGGACACATTGTTTCCTGAATCAACACAATATCCTTCTTGATCACATCAAAAATACGCTTAAGGGAATTATGTTTGGTCATTCCCCCCACCCCATGAATATTGTAGGAGGTACAAATCATTGAGTAACATGGTCGGTGACATGTAAATCTCTTAGATGCAAAAAAGCATAGGAAGATTGAGGGTTTCTTGTAGTTGCCTTAAGTTTGGTAGACACCGACATATAGGAAGGAATCCCCACACTAACTCTTTCACAAGAAGAGTTTGTCCTAGAAGATCCTTCCTTCTTTTTCTTATGTTTCCTAATTGTGATATTCTGAAAATGTATCGAATTGATATGTGACACATAATAGTCTATCTGAAAATACCATAAGAGGTTTTTTAGGACAACGATTGACTAAGGAGTTTGAGAAATGGATAGAGGCAATAGATGGAGAAGCAGAAACGTCCACAAGAGGGGGAGTGAAGCAAAAACCCAAGTAAGTATAGGATAATGGATCCTAACTAGGATCCCCACATGTCACCCCAATACAAGGAGGAGAAATTATAACCGAATGGACGGTTCCAAATGCAATACCCCCTCCCAATGTTAGGGCTAACCTTGACTCAGGAATGAGTCAAAGATGGTTAAGGTCTTGCACATGGTTTCTCGCATCCCGTGGTATTTTTCCATGGTATTTGGCGGCCCATGGTATTGCATGTAAGGAAGTATTTATCAGGATTGATGAGTCTCCATTGTAAAGTGACTTGGAGGTGAGTGGCTAGCTCACTTGGCTCGACTTAACCAGTTTAAGTCAACATTGATAATAGATCTATTATGGTGTTTTTTTCTTAATTTTGGGTTTTCCACGTAAATATTGTGTGTCTATCTTAAATGGGTTGCTATGTGGATTGTGTTCTCTCATTATTAAGTATATGCATGCTCGTTTAAACCTTAAGAACTGGTGTCAGAGCCATCGTTTGACATATAGTTGTGCTCGTTGTGTTGTACTTGGTTTTTTGAATTGCTTATGGGGTGTATGTTTGATGGTACCCGATGCCCTAGTGATATTTTTGGGGTTCCTAATTAGAATGTAATTTCCTCGGGTGTTAGAAGCACAAGGTATCCCTCTTATGCATAGAGAAGGGATGTTGCATCAAGTGTGGAATGAACCAATGGTTAGGTAAAAGGGTGGCAGGTGTACTCATAGCCTAACTTGGTATACACGAAAGAGCTCGAGTCTTTGATTGCAGGAGGAATGTGAGATGTTTTAATCTCCATTGTGGGACCAAAATTGATGAACCATGTATTTGAAGAGAATTCCAAGAGAACTGGTGGTTACATCGACTGAATACCCACGTAATATGGTAGATGGATTCTTCTTTATATGGACGTCAATGACAAGGTTGGATGCAGGTACATAAAGAGCATGGCATTAAATGAGAAAGTAGACAAGAAAGAAAATGCGCATGGAAAAGCGAGAGGATGAAGCAACATATGGTTATGGTGTAGCCACCATGAAGATACATAAAAAAAATAATGGAGCAGTTTGCATGTAAAATGGCATATGGCTGCAAGACCCAGTAAGGCATGCATACCCCTGGTAACTCACTGATAAAGTCAAGAGATAAACCTAGGTGATAAGGGGGTGGGGGTGTATGTGAGATTCCTCAGTTAAAAAAATGAGGGGGGTTGGTGATTACTCCAAGCAAGATTAAAGGGGGAATTGTTAGGGTTAACCTTGACTCGAGAATGAGTCAAAGGTGGTTAAGGTCTAACACATGGTCTCTTGTAGCACATGGTATTTTTCCATGGTATTTGGTGTTCCATGGTGTTTATGGCCCATAATATTGGCCCATGGTATTTCATGTAAGGAAGTCTTTATAAGGCTTGAGGAGGCTCCATTGTAAAGCGACCTGGAGGTAAGTGGTGGCTAGCTCACTTGGCTCGGCTTGGTTGGTTTAGGTCAAGGGAGATAATAGATATATTATAGTGGTTTTTTCCGGTTTTGGGTTTTCCACGTAAACATTGTGTGTCTATGTTTAATGGTTGCTTGTGCTTATGATTTTCTCACATATTATTATTATGTATGCTTGTTTAAATCCTAAGAGCCCAAACCCAAGGATGACTCTTAAGTGGGATGTGGCCCCAGAATCCCACCTGAAGGAGGATGTGAAGGTAGTTCCTGATGATCAACAAGGACCCAGACATGATGTGGGGCTAGCGAGGAGGAGGAAAAAGGTGGTCCATCAACAATAACCCTACATGCGTCCCTACCGAGAAGAGAAAAAGATTCTCCCTCAAAGACTCAAGAACCCTCACCACAAATAACTTTTCCAAAGATAAATTGTCAAAAAAGGAAGGAAGTAGTCGAAGCTTACCCATTAGCGAGGAAACCGTCGAGTTGGATATAAACCCAAACCTAGAAGAGGTTGAAAGAGACATAGGAGAGCCCTTTTGTGGAGAAACTAGAGCCAAATATGGACTATGAATAGGACGTGGAGGTCCCTTCTGGAAAGTGCTCGATCAAGGAGAGTCTTCGATCAAGCACAAACTTTGTACTTTTCATGGAGAACCCTTATGATAAAAATCTCTTCCTTCTACCGACCTGGATAAACTAGGAAATTGTCTCTTCAGGTGTCCAGTCTCACGACACCAAAAACATCGAAAAGGAATGCCTTTGTAGTCCAATTTATAAGAGAAGGAGGAGCCTCCCCATTCGATAGACATCTCATTTGGAGGTCCCCAAGACACATTGAATTCAATAAGGATAACTACTATGCACTTATCAACCCCATATAACATGTCAAAATCCATATGAATGAGCCGACCAATCTTGTTGGCCAAGGATTTGAAGACTGTCTGTGACCCTAATTGCAATGGAAAACATGGAAGAAAACACCATAGATGATGAAGAACCATCAATTCCTTCATTGGATTAAATGCACTATGCCATCGACTTAATACTAGGGATCCACGAACAACCATCCAAGCCTTGGCTAGGACACGGTTTGAAGCCTCCAACGATAAGAAGTGAAAACAAAACCACCCATTAACCAACATGTTGAGTTTAGGGCAATGGCCAAAATGGCTTCCAGTTATTCCAGATCTAGTCTAAGAACACCATCCTATTCAGTGTAACATATTGCAAACGTCCAACAAGAGACCACGCTGACAACCCTTCCATCCTGTCCATAAAAACATCCCTACCAACTGTCATATGAAATTTGTCATTCAATACTTTGAAAGACTTCTGAGAACACCTTGACTATGCCCTCTTGACTAAGATTCGATTTTTTTGAAGACCTTTAACTGCAACCTCAGGTGGAGAAACCACTTTTACCACTGAGTCATTACCAGGATGAGTGTCGAGAACGACAAGAGATTCTATGGGGGCTTTCAGGTCATTTGAAGGAAAAGGAAAAAGACAGGGGTCAGATCCCCCATGTGTCGAAGTTCCCTTGACTGGCCAGGTCCAATCGCCCTGCCTACCGGGCACATGAGTACCACCCACTTTCTTGGTAGAGGCCAAGGGTCAGGGAAACATCGACCGTGGATCGACCTATTGCATTCAAATGGTGACATAAAGCAAAGTCTGACGGGAAAATACCAATTTCAGGGGAATCACCTTGGAAGGGTTCTAACCATGGATCAAATTTGAAGGGTAGGGTCCCATTTCACTTTGAATGGTTGTGAGAAATTTAACCCTTCAATGTTGACATGTAAAAATAAATCATTCTTTTCATTTGAAACTGTAAGTGTACAACAAAATTTTATTATTTATTAAAAATAGTGTATAGAAAAAAAATGGCAATAAGAAGAAATCCCGAGTGATTCAACATTTACATGGAATTAGTGAGGTAAAACATGTACTCTCCCAGTCCCTGGAGCATATAGTTTATTGAATTTAGATAAGGGACAATTCTATCGGGTCGGTGAAATACTCGGTTGTTAGGTCGTTGATAAAATAAGGCATTGGAATTTGGAAGGACCTTTGAATGGAGGATTGATTCAGCTTGATGGTGGCTCTATTGGTCAAGTGTGATTGGGCCTACCTAAAAGAAAAACCCCATAATGTAATACCTAATGCTTTCACGGAGAAACTTTATTATTAACCCTAAATTCAGCAGTTATTTTTAGAATTGAATCATGTCCTCCCCACATGCTCAAATCAAAATGATCAAACAAAGGCCCCAATTTTAGGTGGATTATGGATAGTCCCTCCAATGTATATCGAGTTTATACCCCAATTCGAAGTGATCAAACAAAATCCCCAATTTTAGGTAGATTATGGATAGTCCCTCCAATCTATATCAAGTTTATCAGCGCTATCGAAAAGGTTAAGTATTTATTAGTCCACTATAAGGAAGAACTTTAAATTTTCCAACAAATATCACTACAAGTTGGGTGTCTAGTTTCTACCAAAGTCAACAAGGAAGACGAATCATAAACACACGTTTGGGAGGTTTGCGGCAACAAGGATGTTGAAATCATGTTCTTTGCTAGATCATTGCACTCCCAGTCCCTCATTCATGAACGCCCGTCGAGGGATTCCCTTGTTTAGATATATTGGTAGACAATTTGTACTTATTGTTTCCATTATTATAAGGCTGACAAGAAAACGAAGGGGTCAGGGTCTACAACATTTACATTGTCGGTTGTTAAATATTTTATCCTTTTAACTATTGGATTTCATTAAGGAAATTGGAACAATTCAAACACTTATATTCAAATATTGTTCTTTCTTTCAACCTAATGTTTACAATTGACGGCAGATAAATAACATTGACAGATTTGGAACTCAAATACAAGGCTCTTTCTTCTTGTTCCTCCGCCCAAACGAAGTTGTGGTCCTAGACTATTAAAAGTATACATTACTTTGGTTCTGATTTCATTTAAATACAGGGTTTTTAAAGGTTACATCTATTGAGTATTCTAGACTTAGTCTGGCGGAAACGCAATTGCATAATACATTACAAATTTCAAACAACATTTTGGATGGAGAAATTTTAAACCCTTATATGTATAGAACCAGAAGGAACTCCAACAAGAAACACATTTAACTTTTATCCACATATAAAATGTTACACAAGTGTAAAATGCAACATGTAACTGTAAATTCACGACAACCAAATCGACAGCTTAGCTCTACATAATCTTCTGGAGGAAATAGAAATTAGGGAGACACTGAAGCATAGAATTTGAGAGTTGAGAGTCTAAGTCCCAACCTCCGACCGTCCTATACTTGTAAACCCAAAATAATGTTTTTTTTTCACAGACTTCACCAATCTCTTTAAGTTCGGGGAAGCTCAATCCAGCCTACCCAACGTTCTACCTTTGCCTCTCTTGCTCCTACCTGTGAAAAAGGTGAAACCTTCGAGTTGCCCACCACAGAAGACAACAAGGAATTAGAGTGTGCAACTGTTTCCTTCTACAGAAAGAAGATTGGAAGCAATGCCATCTCAATTCCACAATATCTTGGCGCCCCTGAGTTGGTTTACCTTGCTCGAGGTAGGCGAATGCATGTTTGGGTATTTCACATGATTACGAAAAAAATCATTTTATAATTGCGTCTACATAACATAGATATATCTGTGCAGGTGAGGGAAAACTGGGTATTGTTTTCCCGAGGTTTCCAGAGACTTTCAGAGATCATTCTTCGTTATGAGGGTGCTCAAAGGCGTAGATTAAAGAGCCCACGGGAGGAAGAAGAAGAAGAAGAAGAAGAAGAAGAAGACTCAAGTCAAAAGGTGAGGTGAGTGAGGAGGGGGTACGTAATAGCGATATTTGCAGGAGAAACCCACTGGTGTTATAATGATGGGAACGAGCCTCTCTAAATCATAGCCGTTGTAGACATAGGAAACCCTCATAAACAGCGCGGGCACAAGAGTTACCGTGTAAGCATCCCAACAAATTAAGTAATGATAATATTCAGTTAGGTATATGACATATTCTTTTGTTTCTTTTAGAGATGACTATATGCATATTGTACAACCATTCCCTCTGGCTGACCCACCATTCCAGTTGCCTTTGTCTCTACTGCCAAAGCCTCTTCCTCCAATGAGACAGGTAGACTAAGTGGCCTAGGTGGACCGTGGGAGAGNTCTGACCCCAGTAAATGAATGGAAATTGGAATAAATCCTAGAATCCTGGACTAACTAGTATAGGATATGATTCATGAGCACAAACAAAGGGTGGTGTGCTACTAGCTTGCTATCAAAGATCCGTCATCCCAGTCTTGTGGTGGTCATAATAGAAATGTCTAGCACTGGGTGAAACCCTGGTCTGGAAACTTACATACCCATTGGTCCAAGTTAGGTTCAAATCTTCAAATCTAGCAAAGATTGCTCAATGCATTGTAAATTGCAACTTGTAAGTTGTAACCCAAAAAACAACACCATTAGTTTTTCATTACGGAGCCTTGGCAGTGGAGGGTTATCAAATCAATTCACCATCCATAGATATGACTCATATGAGTATTTAATTTCACAACATATACTCAAATACTAAAGTGACTTGTAAGTTGTGAGATCACGTGACTCGGTGAACAATAAGATGACAGATGGAAAATCGAGTTGGAAGGTGGCATCATCTCAAACCAAGATTTAATGAAGTTGGTGAATCAGTAATGCATGCTAATGCCATTCAATGCTTTGAAAGTGAACATCGAATCGTGAGTCACAATCTCGACTCACCGACTTGAACTTGGAATAGGAAGCCTAGTGGCCCACTGTGGTCCGTGTCGATTGGCACTGAGATCCTTATCCATGATCCGACTATTCAAGGGCACTTGGGAAGACTCTAAGTCCCGACTCTCCCATAGTCCACTAAATCCCTGGATAGAGAAATTTTGTAGCTGCCCTTTTGTTGCAAATTTACCTAAGGAGTGTTAGAAATGACTAAATTCTTTTTGCATGGTAAAATTCCTTATGACCTTCTATGATGTTTAAAATGGTTTTGAAAGGATCTGAAGACTTCAAATTTGAAGCCTGTTCCTAACCATTTTGCTCTGGAATCCCACACGAATGAGACGAGGTCGGGAATATTATATTTTATTTAACTCCTCTGAACGAAGCCTCGTTCTCGCTGCTGCAGTTTATAATTCTCCACCAGATTAATAAACCCTCAGCTTCACAATTCCAGCAAAGGGCGAAGGTTCGAATCCAGCAACGCGGCAGACGAGTTTCGAACCGAACCTGGGATTCCCGTGATGTTGAAATCATACATTATCCCGCATCGAAATTCAGAGCAAGAAAATCCAAAAGGAACATCAAAGAAAGGTTCCACCGAGATTTGAACTCGGGTTACTGGATTCAGAGTCCAATGTCCTCACCACTAGACCATGGAACCACATGTAAAATTTGTCTTGACTGTTGTTAATTGATTTCTCTCATCGAAGTCTGGTTGACGCTGCTGCTTTTCATACACCATCCGATTCACAATTCCAGCCGAGTGCGAAGGTTCGAATCCAGCAACGCGGACGACACAACTTCCTTTCGAAAGGCGACCACGAGTTTCAAATCGGACCTGGGATTGCCGTGATCCCGCATCGAGCTTCAAAGCAAAGTAAAAACAAAAAGAAAATTCAAGCAAAGGTTGCACCGAGATTTGAACTCGGGTTACTGGATTCAGAGTCCAATGTCCTAACCGCTAGACCATGGAACCACATGCAGACAGCAAGCTTTAACCTTATTTTGTGATTAATGATTGCATACAATTCCTAAAAACAGAGTCCCGGCGAGGCCACGCCCACCGTATCTGTTTCTGTCACATTAACAATAACAATAACAGCAAACAAGAAGCAGGGAGGCGTGACAGTTAGGGTTTGAATTTGAAGAGTTGAGGGAATCGGTTCTAATTTAGTATTCTCGCAATCATATTTTGTGGTTTCCCTCCGTCTTCGTCTTTGTCTGTTGATTAAAAGCAACAGTCATTGATTTGCGTGAGTGATGTCTGTTGATTAAAAGCAACAGTCATTGATTTGCGTGAGTGATTTTGTAACAGTTGAGGGAGTGAGGAACGGAAATGGCGGGGACCTATTTGCCCGACGATATGCACCGATGGGACGACCGGCCGCGTCGGACGTGACCGGTCACGCTCGGCCAGTCGTTCGATCGGTGCATATCGTCCGCACGGAAATGTAGTTATTACTATCAAAGAATAATTCATTTACCTTCAAAGAATAATTCATTCTTATTGCTTTATCTTGCTACCTGCATCTTGTAATCTTGTTACATCAATGCGTTTGTAGTCCAACGATCAGGATAATTGCCTTCCAAGCAATAGACCCGGGTTCGACTCCCGGCAGACGCATTCTCTGCTTTGTTCTTTTCAGTTGTGTCCTCACTTTTGAAAATTGACCCGGGTTCGGGACTTTAACCTCTTCTTCATTACAATATGTTATTTGTGAGTTGTTTCTAATCATTGCCTTCTCCCATCACTATTATAAAAGTTGGCTCAATACACACATGGGATTGAGTTGGCAGGGCAAGATGATAACATTAGGGCGATGCCAATTATACAAACTGGATTGCCTCTTTTCACCCTATCCATGCTTCTTCACTAAATTATTGAAGTTGTTCATGCCACTCTATCACATCTTGTAGAAGGTCATTAACAGGCAAGATCAAGTGCTAGTTGAATGTGAACTCGGTTCATGATTTTTGTGTTGTTGAAAATTAGCAAATAAAGCTCATGTAGACGAAACTTTCGATTAAGATGTAAGTGTAAAATAGTTTGCCACTTAGTGGGAGAGGGTGTGTAAGGTCCAAAGTCTTGAATTATTTTGCATCATATTTTCACCAAAATTAATGTTAGGGCTAGAACATTTTAGCCAAAAATAATCTTAAAACTTGGCGAGCATCTATATAAATCTAGCCTTACTATTTGTCAATAGGAATCAATTTCAAAGAGTTTACATGTACAATCATAAATCAAGATTTCATAGTATTTTCAGTGTGCTAGGAAATAAGCTAATTAAATAAAATAAGATCATTTATTGATGTTGAACATCATATCATAATAGTAGCTCAATGGCAATTAAAAATCTATTGTTGGTCTAAAGTAAGAGTGTTGGGGCATGTCTTATAATGATGCAAAAAGAAGAAAGATAACAACATATAAGATCAAAGAGTTGGCTAGAGAGTAGTCATTAATGTCTAGTTAAAGAAAACTAAAAAAAATTGCAACTTGGTTAACTAAGATGTTTCTAGTAGGGCATACATCGTTAAACTAAAGTCTATGTTTGTTATTTTCTTGTCTAACTATAGTTGGTGGTTTGTTATGTATCAATATATTCATGTTATCCATATTCTCAACAAATGGTTTTTTCAAAATGTGTGATTGTAGTTGAATACACATTGGAGTAATTGCATGTGCTCTACATATAGGCAAAAGCACTAAATAGTAAAGATAGAAACATGGCTTGCCTTTAAAAAAAAATATTATTTGTAAGTTGTATGCATATTAATCTTTCCAAGCAACAAGAAAGGTACCACCATCCTTAGGCCAATCAAATCTAGTTCCAATATGACATGCCTTAGAATAACATTGTTCACCATTTTAATATTAGGGTGCTTGTCGTTTGGTACATGTTACTACAAGTTCTAGTCATGATCCATAGAATGGATTTATAAAACAAAATTAGCAATGTTTTCTAACATTTTTTTTTGTAAAGTTGCGAATTTTATTAAACAAAGAAGTAAAAAAATACATGTCCATGAGGAATTTTCGAGTGGCCGTAGATAGTGAAACCACCACCCTAACCAGTTAAAATTACAGACCCTTATGGGTTAATTATAAAAAAAAAATCCCACTGGAATAGGATACCAAGGAAACCAAAAAGTAGGTCTTTATCTCGTAGTTTTGCAGATTATCAAAGTATTTAACATAAGCCTAAAAAAAAAACAGTAACAGAAAGACTTAAAATGGCAATACGAACCCGAGGGAGGCCGAGCCATCAAAGGAAACTTGACCACAAATTACGGAGGGGGAACCTCCTCGAGGATTGGGCATCCCCATCCTCCATCATCAGAGTTGGTAACATGATTATTTACCAGAGGGGAAGAATACTTGCCGCTATGGCTCTCACTTTTGCATACACGCTAGAACATAGGTTCGATGGTAGTAGGGATGGGAAATGGAATGTTGGTAGCATCCGTCTGAACCAAAGAAAATCCTCTTTCCATAGACCTTCCACATGTAGCACTTCCACATCCCACCTCCTTATTGTTAGCACGTCTATGCCCACTTGTTAGGCACTTCCAGAAAAAGGTGGCGTCCAAGCCATTGAGTTGGTTGTCCAGGTCGGTCAAGTTGGATTTGGATGAGAGGAATGTGCTGCGAGCCGAGCTCTAGTTTCCCATCATGTCCTCCATGAGAGCGCCCATCATATTTTTTATGAGCCAACAGTGATTGATTTTTCCTCCCCCCTTTCGGTGGCGAGATGTTCATTAACCATACAACCCTCCCAGTAGTTGATTAATACCCTCACAAGCATGGAAATCCTGGCTTCATATACTTCATCAACCATCAAGCTTAGGCCACACTAGCTTTTCCCCGACCACTGCTGCCTCTTCTTGGTGTTTCTCTTTGCCTCGACATAACTTAAGCGAGAGTAGGATGACGCAGCTGAGGGGAGCAGTGCTGATGTAAAACCAAAAGCAGAATGAAGCATGTGTGTTGCAAGGAGAACCAATTAAGAGAAGTTGAGGAGGAATCCCAAAAGAAAATAATACCAATCACGACAAAGAGCCACCGAATATTCCCTCCCTCATCCATCTCTAGCCACCTAAACCAATTCTACTGTATCATCTCAATGCCCACACGATCCAAATCTGTCGCCATCAAAACCAGAGTTAATGTCGATGGAACAAGCTAGGCTCTCAATCAACTCTGGAAGGGAAGTCCTCACCTGCCTGCATTGAAGTGTTGGGGGGTGGGGAGGGTAGTTAAAGGCCTTGGCATCTGTGGTGCCACACGACCGACTCCCATATCAAGGCACTATGTGATGTCGATGGGACAAGATGATACCCACATCCGGGTAGCAATGTTTTCTGACATTACTATCACGTGTTTTAGCTATTGACATTCTACGAGAAGCCACACTCATCTAAATAAGCAAACAAAAGTGTATCCTTTGTATGCAAATACTACAAACCTTAAATATCTAATTTTAAATAATTACAATAAGAGATAAAAAACAATGCAACAAATTTGGAAATTTTCCCCTTGTTGTTGCTTTGACTAATAATGCAATATCCAATTTATTATTTTATTGGTCATAGTATTTTTTAGAAATTTTCCTTCAAATCCCTATGTTTCTAGTTAAAAGCTTGACCATTTATTCTTTATGTCCTTTTTTCTCAATTTAGATATGCATTTTTCAAAATAAACAATTCTAGCTCATTGGGAATTCCTTTCTCTTTGCACACATGCTTGTAATCTTAGCTATTTTTTCTAGATGCACCTTGTTATCTCATTGAAAATGGAATTAATGATATCTAGATTTTTCAAAAGCATTGATAAAAAACCATTAGTGCAATTATCATTTGACCTTGTAGTTTTTTTCCTTACAATTATACAGATGTGTATTGAATATCTTTTATCATATATGCACCCTTATCAAATACTGGTTAGTGTAGATCTAGAGAACACAACTTAGATCATTAAAGCATTGAGCCTAAATGCATCAAATTCTTTTGCACTAAGTCAATCAAATTTTGAATTAATTAACCATGTGTTATCTAAGTTCGATTTGTTTCATTTGCAAAAATTCCATTATGAACCAAGAAATTTCCCGTTTGATGCACTAGAAGGTTTGATCCATTTATGTTATACATTGTTTGAGATACAAGAAGCAATAATGAACTACTATTAGGTTCCATTACATTCTTAAGACCCTGTAGCTCTATTGTCAATAACAATAAAATTGAATCCTAGCTTCCTAGAGGAATTTCACAATGTCACATGCAAATGAGACATATTTACATAGAATGCCTCTTTCTACTACTTGTGAAAGACAACATGTTGAAATTGGATTGTGGGGTGATATTCTTTATGTTAAGTGGTTATCTATATGGCTATATGTCCCAAAGTTTATTTGGTCATATAACAAAATGACAATACCTCAATTTCAATCAAACAAAGTTTGGATATGTCTATAGTGTATTGTTCCATGATCAAAATCAATCTTGTGGCCTTGAGCCATTTTTGCCATATAAATCATTGGATACTAAACAATATTCAATTGAAAGAAGTTTTTTATGTGAATGTGATAAAAAAAATCCCCATTGAAAGTAACATGTCATCTATTAAACAAGCACTTTTAGAACAACAATTTTACATAGCATCACCTTTTGCTAGTGATTATCATGACTCTTTGGTTGACATTGTTTCTAAATTGGAATCAAGGTTTGATGTGCCTTCTTTGAGGAAACTTGTATCCAAACCTTTGTAATGTGTTTATTGCACATGACACTAAAGCAATTATATCCATCAATGGGTATCTTGTTCCTAGTTTCTTTAGCCAAAAGTAGTCAATTGTAAATTGCCAGGGATATTTAATCAATTTATCAAACTTGTACAAAGAAGGGAACATAGAAACCAACAAATTTTCAATCCAGTGATTGGGTGAACTATTTAACATCAGCATATATAGTTGGAGCATTGAATCACAAATGTTTCTTCTAATGTCCCACTCAACACACCTTTCTTAAAAAATAGTGTACCTCATGTGTCAAGCTTTTCTATCTTCTCATGCACACTTCCATGTATTGTTCAAATGTGAATTTATTATAACATATTTGTCCCATTGTATCTGTGCATTGAATGAATGTTGTTACTCATGTAAATATTAATCAATGTAAACCAAGACTTTCATTGAAACTAGTAAACAATACAATCAAAGTTTCAAGTAGTCTTGTAATAAGCGATCAACTAAATTGTGTGCAAAGCCGCAAAAGATACCAAGAGAGGAAAAGAATTGTTAGCACATGTAGAATAACAACAACTAGAAAAATTAGATCTTGTTTATAAAGGTTGCAAGGATGTTTTCAATGTCAAACAAAACAAAAACACACAAAATAAATGAAAGCAATTGCAATAAATTTAGAAACAATTGAAGGCACAATGACCTTTGTATGTGCTATTTTGAACAAATGTGCTTTTCAAAAAACATGTGTAGCATTGACAATGAGATCATATTCAACTTTGCTTCTTTAATTATTGTGATTGCGCATAAAAAACATCTTCACTAAATGAGAAAATATGCAAACAATGTTGTAAAGCTATTTGCAATGAAAAATTCCTACTTTTGCATAGCCATCACATATCTGTCACAACAAGTAATTAGAAATTGTAAACTTGTAGACAATTTTCGAAGATAGGATAGTATCACCAAGAATTCCCTTTGCACAAATACAATAACTTGTTTACAAAAATTCTTAACTTGGTTTAACCAGAACAATCATAAATGTTCTTGGAGACTTACACAAAGTCCAAATAACATTACCTAGATCTCTAGTTAATTCAGTGGTAGTGGAAATAATGTCAAAAAGGAAAATGGAATACAAAAATGCATATTTGTTAGGAAATGTACAAGCAAAAAAATGCCATGATTTATCTTAACGACTAGTCAAACACTCCACTTTACTGTAGTGAAGGCATTGTCATCAATGATCAATGGGAGTCAAATCTTAATAGAAACATTGAGAACTCTATTTGTACCCTATGCATTGAAGAAACACTTCAGCATTATGATGATGATGAAGATATGGAACCAATCTCTGAAACACATGTACATGGCTATGGAAAATCCCATATAATAAATGACCTAGAGAACAATATCATACAAATTATGCCATCATAATGTTTAAAACCACTTGGGATTTTCCAGGATAAGTTATCAAAAGAGATGAGCTTCCCTACATTGTTTTATGGATATAGTTGACCTGGAGACATTGTCCATTATCTCTCTTACCAACAAAGATCCCAATGGGAGATTCTACATGCTTCTAAACACTATGAAACACACATTACAAGCATTTTTTTCAAAGTAGTTTGCATTCTCATACATCAAGTTTCTAGTTGTGCTTGGATTTATTTACGCAAATAATAATTAAAAGGAAATCAAACAATTTTGAAAGATGTAAAGTACAAAAATAATCTTAACAAAGTATTGAAATCATCAATTGCATATCATTCTCTCAAAACATAAGTACTTCACCTGATTATTTTGAAAATGTGCAAACAAAATGTCTTTGTAATGATTCGACAACTCGCACCACCTACATTCTTTATCACATTTACAATTGCTAAACATATTTGGGAGCCATTACGCATTGCATTGCAACAAAGAAAAACAAAGAGTCAAGATATACCTAAAATAATGTTGTTGAAGATACTATAGAATCATTGATTTTAAAGCATCATGTTATTTGCAATTGATATTATAAATGTAGAATAGTAGCATTGGAAACTTTGCAATTGAAAAATAGTGAATTGTTTGGAGCAGTGGCAGACTACTTATTCATAACTTGATTACAAGATAAAGGCAATGAATGATAAGTAAGGGTTTCTTTGAATTCAATGTGCACATGTTTATGGGAAGCCTCCAATGATGATATTATATGATTTGTTGATAAATATATATCTTCTGATTCAACAATCATCTTAATGAAGAAATATTGAAGATTCAAACTCACCATCACACAAGAGCTTGTAAAAAATATCAAGGGTCCACATGTAGGTTCAATTTCCCATCTCCTTTAATTGATAAAAATGTCATATTGCATATATTAGAACATGATGACAATATTTACATACCCAAACCAAGAGAGTTGTTCTCCATTCTACATCAAAATAACTATCCAAGAAACTTGTCTTTCAAAAAATTCTTGTTTTGATTTAATTCCCATTTCATTACATTTGGACTTATGATGCAAAATTTAGACAAACAAAATGCAAAAACACACTTTCTAAATCGCCAAAAAAACCTTTGTAAAGTGCAAAATCGGGTTCACATCAAGTTAATCTATTTGGAAGTTTCTCTTCGACTTCTCTCGCCTTCCTTCCTTCGACTATTATTGATTCCCAGTCTTTTCACATGAATGAAATTTTAATTTCAAACTCATGTTCAGACCTTTGATACTCAACCAAAATCTAATTAAATCATATGACTCAATGGTCATTGAAATCATCTCATCATTTCCGTCACAATCTGCAGTTAATTACATTTAGTGGTTTGGTTCCTGGCTTATTCTTGTCCATTGGCCTAACAACTTCATTGGGAACCTCTTCCGCTGATCTTCAACCATTGGACCTCCCCATATACACCTCTGCAGTGTATCTTTAACACAAAAATTCTGATTGAACATCGAATTGATTCCCTGACGACCCACTCTCGATATGGGTATTTTGATACGATGTCAGCAAGGATCAAATTTGAAGGGTAGGGTCCCATTTCACTTTGAAGGGTTGTGAGAAATTGAACCCTTCAATGTTGACATGTAAAAATAAATCATTCTTTTCATTTGAAATTGTAAGTGCACAACAAAATTTTATTATTTATTAAAACCAGTGTATAGAAAAAAATGGCAATACGAAGAAATCCCGAGTGATTCAACATTTACATGGAATAAGTGAGGTAAACCATGTACTCTCCTGGTCCTTGGAGCATATAGTTTATTGAACTTAGATAAGAGACAATTCTATTGGTCCGGTGAAATACTCGGTTGTTAGGTTGTTGATAAAATAAGGCATTGGAATTTGGAAGGACCTTTGAATGGAGGATTGATTCAGCTTGATGGTGTCTCTATTGGTCAATTGTGATTGGGCCTACCTAAAAGAAAAATCCCAGACTGTAATACCTAATGCTTTCACGAAGAAACTTTTTTATTAACCCTAAATTCAATAGTTATTTTTAGAATTGAATCATGTCCTCCCCACATGCTCAAATCAAAATGATCAAACAAAGGCCCCAATTTTAGGTGGATTATGGATAGTCCGTCCAATGTATATCGAGTTTATACCCCAATTCGAAGTGATTAAACAAAATCCCCAATTTTAGGTAGATTATGGATAGTCCCTCCAATCTATATTGAGTTTATCAGCCCTATCGAAAAGGTTAAATATTTATTAGTCCACTATAAGGAAGAACTTTAAATTTTCCAACAAATATCACTACAAGTTGGGTGTCTAGTTTCTACCAAAGTCAACAAGGAAGATGAATTGTCACATGCCCCAATTTTGCAAAAACAACAATTTTATATTATTGAGGAACAATATGTTAAATTTTATGCTAAGTTGTAATTGATGACCCAGTGGGGTCAAGGATATTTAATGTAAATTATGAATATTTTATTTATAAATAAATAAATGAGGAGACAACAGCTTAGGAGAGCTGTTAAAAGAGTGTTTACTGGTCAAATTGGTGGAGGAGACTGGGTGGAGAGCAAACTGACATGTGGCAGCATCCTCAAACCACTTCCAAATGTTGCAGGTGGAAACCTCCCTACATTTGTGGTCATGATTCCCCAAGAAAGTGGAATCAGAGCAGGTGGCTAAATTAATGAAAACTAACCCAGAAGACCTAGGCATCTTTATAAAAATTCCCATTGAAGAGAGTTGAGGCTGCTCATTCTAGAGAAGTGATCATTCAGGGTGAATGAATTTACTTCAGAGAAATTCAATGGAAGGGAAATTGGAAAGTGTTTGAGGGGATAACTGCTAATTGATCTTGTTACAACTTTTAAGCTGAAGATCATACTGCTGAGAGCAGATTGTTATTACCGAGGTATTGAACTAGTGAGGTGACAAAGGGTTCTGCAGTTGCATACTCCACCCAGTTCTCAGCCAAGAAGACCAGGAATAGGCTCGGGGGTCCTGAGGAAGCATTGTTTGAGCGCTCTCCAAGAGATTGGTAGGGAGGAACAGCCTCCTAAAGCTGTTGTCGTCTTGTCCTCAACATGTTCTATGTTATTTTATTTTACTGTCTTAGTTAAATAAATTTTAGTTTATCTGCTACATGAATGTTATAAGTTCTGAGTTTGTGAAATGTTAGATTTAGTATTCTTATTGGATAGTTGATGTAAATGAAAATGATTTAGGAGAATAATGAAATAGAAAGGAATTAGATTTCTAAGCTGTGTTTTTCCACACATGGTTACAGGTAATACTCTAGCACAGTTAGATTGTTTAAGGTATATGAAATATTTTTTTGTAATGGAATAAGAATAGTAAATATGATTTGCATCTATAAGTAAATGAAAATAGAATTTATTTTAATGTTTACAATACAATGAAAAGTAGTGTTATAGTTTATTCTTATTTATTGTTTAATTTAGTCTATCTAGATGAAAATACAGGTGAAAGAAATAGTAATATACTTTAGTACCACCGTATTAGTATACTGTTAAGAAATATATGTTTACAGAAAATAATAGCTATTATTCAAGAAAATATGTATACAAGTTAATAACTAAACAATTCTGAAAAATATTAACTTAATCTTAAACTTTTACTTATTAAAAATGAGATTAGGGTTTCATTTATAAACCTTTTATTATGTAAAATAAACAAAGTTCAGAATTAACATCCGTTTCTCTACAGAGCTCTAAATAATTACAAACTACAGAGTAGTAAATAAAAATAATTGTATTATAAATAATAAACGAAATAACTAAGAATTTATATATATCTGTGCATTTTAAAACCTTAAAAAAAACAGACAGGTTATTACCTGTGAAAAACTAAGGGTCGAAACCCTTTCGACTAACTTATTCAAATACCAGTTAATCTACATCCAGTTACATTGCTAACTGAGATTTAAAATAACAGGAAAACTTTAAAGTGTGCATTAGACTGACTACAGTCTTATCCTTAAACTTTACAATGTTTTTATAAACTTTTTTAAATTAAATACTTCATTAACAGGGTAATGAACAACAATACACTTGTAATAGTGAAACAGAGGCAAACAAGAAACAATGCCCAATTAATAACTTATATAAGAATCCATTTACACAAGGGTTTCTTTTCCATTAAACCCTAACTATTATATTCTGGACTGATAGTATAAAATTTATAAATTTTACATTATGACTGTTCCACAGTCTTCATATTAACACTATTTAATTATAAATGTTATCATTAACAATAAATTACTTCACTGACAGTTAAAGAAGAAAAACCTATTTTACAGTATTATCATTTAAAAGATCGATTGGAATAAAGCAGAGTAATCGAAACATGAGTCATTTAATAACCATAAGTAGAGGAAAAACCTTTTTATCTTAAAAACCAGAGTATGATATTATCAAGCCGTAAGGCTGTAATCACTTTTAAAAACCGAAGAAACTACATACAAGTCATGGCTTAGGAGCCAGAGCTACCCAGCAACACGCAAGGGTTAAAAAAAAAAACTAAGTATTTAAAAATTGAAGGAACCGAAGCCATGATTCCCTTCAAACTGTAACTCCTTCCAATAACCATTGCAAGCAGGAAGATGCCACGATAAACCTTACCCGTTATGGCCACGAAGTTAACCAACGTTGGAGAGGTTTCCTTCATGCTTGAAGCCGTAACTGTAATCTACAAGAACAAGACCGAATGTGATAGTTAGAAGTGGTATTCATTGTATTACAACTGTATCTAGAATTTAATGAAGGAGATAAGAGCGGGGTATCACTATTACCTACAAATAAGAAGTCTGGAGCCGAGGATGAGACTGAACCAGTTTGAGTATCTGCACCAGGAAACAACGAAACCCTCGTGCCAATCTTGTGACAGAGACAACGAGGTTCTTATTTCTAGATTTTACCGACGATGGAGCAAGTATGAGCAGAGACAAGGGTAATGCTAGGTCCAGTTCACAAAACTACTGACAAAGTTAAGAAAACACTCTCACGGTGTTCCATTATCTTCCATAAAGTAACCAAGTTACAAACTACAAATCCTTTAACACTGGCATGATTGATGCAGCACTATACTACACACAATGGAGCTGTCAAACGATGAACCAACGAGCCTCTCATGGCCGTGAAGAAACCCAAACAGCGTAGAGCCAAACCCTCGAAGGATAATGAAGAGGATAGGGTTTCTATGTGAGTTTTTAAATCGACCAATACATGGTGGAGACTCATCCACGTGCCCATCGAAATTTTTAATCAGAAGTGGGTCGATCCATATAGTCAAGCCTGCACTGTCGGGTGAAAACTCATATTATTGCCAATCATTTATACCTTATAACTAATGATAATGTTTTGTATTAAAGGTATCTTATCATTTGTCGTGTAGGATAACATTGCAATCAACCTTTTGGTAAAATCATATATTCTATACAGCTAATAGTATGGTTTTGTATTAAATCAATTCTTATCATTTGCATTTGATAACATTAAGACCAATCATTTGTAAAAGTATATATGTTGTGATCAATAATGGAGTCTATACCATTGACCTTTAGTCGGTGGCACTTCTAAGTGCTCTTCATACAAACCTTGTTTTTGATATTTAAGCATTGTTTGGAGCTAGCTTTATGTAAGGACTAAACTAATGAAGTCATTATCTTTCGTTCAACATTATGCAAGTAAATGATAGGTAGTATTTCTACCCTAGTATAACTCTTACCAATGCATAAAGTCGACAGTGTTATGGTTTGAATTCTTCTTTGGAGTTAGTGTTCTTTGGTTTTTATACGGAACCAAACTCATAATTAAATCAAACCAATAATTAGATTATACCTTGGTAATTACAAGGTAGTAAGACTACCTAAGGTAAAAGAAAAAATTACTTTGTAATATTAGTAACGATATGGTAATGTAATATTACAATAACACATGTGACTTGGTGTAAAACTAGAAACTGAAATTTATAGCTTGATGACTAGTAGTGCAAGTAGACAATTATAACTGTATACAAAGGAACAGGTTGATATTCATCACTGCTAAAGAAGAGTTATAGGCAATCTATTTGTAAAATTTTCCTTGAGGATCATAGGATTATATTCATGCTTATAAACAGTACTTTGAGTATTAGACATATCAATAGTAGTAAAAACATACTACAGTAAAAGTGTTACTATATTAAATCATGAAACCTATGCTCATCGAAAGAATCTGTAAGTAACTTGGCATATAACATTAAAAACGAAAAACTTAAGTAGAATTCATGGTGGTAAAAGACACTAGTATGTTAAGGATATTGGTCTTTACGACTAACTTAAATACTGGCTTAGATCCAAAAATAGCAAAGAAAGATACTTTACCTCATCATAGCTTTGCTTTCTATTAATCAATTTATGCTCTAGCATTTTTATTATGCTAAAGAAGTACTTCTTGACTTAATGCAAAAATAAACTCCTACTTGTTCAAAAGATTACCTATTGAACCTGTAAGAACCAGAAATCCAGCTGAGTTAGCAATTGCTAAGTAAGCCCCAGTTTAGTACATAGCTTCTCACCTACTTGACAAAAGCATATCATCAGTACAACTAGAAGCAACTAAATGCAGGTCATATATATAACATATCAAAATTAAAGTGGTATTAGTTTTTATGTGTTTGAAATTAATCACTACATATTGTTAACTGTTTCATTTTTCTGCTAGCCGCTAACAGTTATTAAACTACGACTTTAGACATTTTATATTACATGAAAAATTTTAAATTTTTGTGCAATTTCGGGGTTATGACATGTGGTATCAGAGTACAAGGTTCAAACACTAGGCCTTGATGAAGCTCAACTTGCTTATATGAAACTGTGTACTTAAATCATTTTGTTGATGTTGTTTTCTTTTAATGATATCAACAGAGAAATTTGTTTCTAAGTTTAAACAATAGGTATGGAAAGACTGGAGGAATATGCGGAAGAGGAGTCTCCCTATACTAAACAAGATAATTTACAAAGACACCCTATACAGGAAGACATAACCACTAATTCCTTAGAACTTTTACAAACTATAAAAGAATTAAAATCTGAAATGGAATCTGTTAAAAAGGAGAATGAGAGGATTCTGAGAGCTTAGGAAGAGCTGAATCAGATTCTAATAGAAAGATTTCATACTGAGGGAAGGGGTAAAAGAGCTGAATCAGAAGATATAAGTTACCAACATAAGTATAAAAAGACTAAACAGACTAAAAATGAAAGCAGCTCATCTTCCAAAGTGTTTGGTGATCGACATAATTCTCATTCTACTAGTGACCGTAATGAGGATAACCACCACACTAGAAAAAGAAAATATAAACATTATGAAGAAATTTCTAGAGAGTTTAAAAACATCAAACCGCCAACATTCAACGGAGAAACTGAAAAGGGGGAGGAAGCAGAATCCTAGTTATCTGGGATGAAGAAGTACTTTTAGATTTATAACTATTCTAACCAATTAAAGGCTAGAATGGCTATCTATAATATTTCGGGGAAAGCTGATATATGGTGGCAAGATTTAAAGAGAGTGAAAGGAATAAGAGAGAAAAACATAAATTGGAGTACCTTCAAGAAGTACTTTAAAAAGAAATTTTTATCTGAACAGTACTATGAAGAAAGGGCTAAAGAATTCTATGAGTTGAAACTGGGTACAATGACTATGAAAGATTTGAACAGTAAGTTTGTAAGTCTGCTTAGGTATGTGCCATACCTTGTGGATGAAAAACCGAAGGTACAATGGTTCCTCCGCTATTTACCTTATCACACAAAGGATAGAATTGAGTATGACAATCCAAAAAACTATGGAAGAAGCTATGAGGAAAGCCAATTTCTGTTATGAACAGAATCAGAAAAATGAGAGTATGGCCAATTGGAAGGCCAAAAAGAATAATAATTATGATCAAAAGAATAAAGAGTTTGTACCCAATCAGAATTCTAAAAATAATAAGGCCAGAAATTTTCCTAATAAGAATTTCCAAGGGAAAAAGAATAATTCATCGAACAATCAGAACAATCAAAAGAGTAAGGAGTCTGCTAATAATCACGGTAATTACACAAAGAACTTTGAACGAAAAGAACCCGTAAAGTGCTGGGAGTGTAATGGCCCACATTATGCCTTAGTCTGTCCTAATAAAAAAAATACTGTCAGTAATATTCATACAATACAGGAGGAGATGACTATTGGAGATTTAGCAAGGACTATGCCCAGGATCAATGCAGCCTTGGAGAATCAACAAGCATACTATCAAACTTCCATGGTGGAAGTAGAAGGTAAGATAAATGAAACACCCATAGCTATTTTAATTGATACAGGAGCTAATTTAAGTTATATTTCACCTAAATTGGTAGAAAAATGTAAGCTGCCTGTTGAAAAATTTGTAAGTTCTTGGTTGGTTCAGTTAACTACTGGTGCAAAAAGGAAGGTAACTAGTTTTGTAAAGAATTGTCCAGTAATGATGGATCAATTTGAAACTTTTGTAAAGCTTAATGTACTACCTCTGGGTTCATACGATATACTAATCGATATGGATTGGTTAGAGTAGCATAGGGTGATCTTAAACTGCTATGATAAAACCTTTACTTGTATAAATAATGATGGAAAATCAATAAGTGTAAAGGGAATCCCTAGAAAAACAATTGTAAGGCAGATTTCTGCTCTGCAGCTTAAGAGGGCTGTTAGGAAAGGTTGTAAGGCTTATGTAGTAACGGTAACCAATGAAGAAAATTTAAATAACATCGATAAATTAAAATTGGAGGATATACCCATTTTAAAAGAGTACGCAGATGTATTTCTGGAAGAAATTCTGGGACTGCCTCTGAAAAGGGAACTAGATTTTACCATTGAGCTGGTACCTGGTGCAATACCCAGCTCAAAGGCCCCTTATCGGATGAACATACTTGAGCTTAATGAACTTAAGTCACAATTAAAATAACTTATTGACAAGAAATATATTCGACCCAGTGTGTCTCCCTGGGGGGCACCTGTCATTTTTGTTAAGAAAAAGGACGGGACTCCACGACTTTGCATAGATTATCGTCAGTTAAATAAGATGACTATTAAAAATAGATACCCGTTACCTCGCATAGATTATCTGTTTGATCAACTACGTGGAGCCATGGTGTTTTCAAAAATTGATTTAAGGTCTGAATATCACCAAGTTAGAATTAAAGATGAAAACATCTTTAAAACAACTATTAGGACTCGATATGGCCATTACGAGTTTGTCGTCATGCCATTCAGGCTTACTAATGCTCCAGTTGTTTTTATGTGTCTAATGAATAATGTAATGCATAAATATCTGGATAAGTTTGTGGTTGTGTTTATCGACGACATATTGATCTATTCGAAATTTGAAGAAGAACATAAGGAACATTTAAAAATTGTCTTGCAAGAGTTACGAGATCATCAACTCTTTGCAAAGTTTAGTAAATGCGACTTCTTTAAGGATAAAATCCAGTACTTAGGTCATGTGGTGACTAAGGAAGGAATTTCGGTGGATCCCGAAAAGATAAAGGCGATTGAAGATTGGCCAGTTCCTAAAGACCATGGGGGCGTCACCTAGGGATCAATATGATATCACGTCCATTCATATTGGGGGGGGTTAAAATTAAAAAATTAGAATTCAATATATTGGTGGTATATTAGGGGTGCAAAGGGTTTTTTTTAACTATATAAATATCCAATATGTTGGGGGATATTTTATTCTACAATCCTGATCGTGCCCTTCACCAGTGCTCCAAGCCTGCGTGCACCCTGCGTTCTGTGCCCTTCACCAGTGCTCCAAGCCTACGTGCACCCTGTGTATGCTACATAGGGTTTTCCTGTGGCTTTCTCCATCATTTTTCTAGGTTTTCTCCATCCTGTTTTCTAGATAACAAGGGCATTTTTTCAAATCATAGCAATGTTGGTCCTTGGGTTTTCTGTGGGTTTTCTCCATCGTGTTTTCTGGCTGGATAACAAGGGCATTTTTTCAAATCCTAGTAGTGTTGGTCCTTGGGTTTTCTCCATCGTGTTTTTCGAAAAACGAGGGCATTTTTTGTGGTGCGTAGCAGTGTTGGTCCTTGTGTTTTCACCATCGTGTTTTTGGGAAAATGAGGGCATTTTTTTGGGTGCGTAGCAGTGTTGGTCCTTGGGTTTTCACCATCATGTTTTCTAGATCACGAGGGCGTTTTTTCACCGTTTTCTGGTCATGGGTTTGTGGTGGGTTTCTCTGGTGCATAACCGTGTTGGAGGAGGCACGTTGGAGAGCCACTACATAGCATTCTTGGAGGTAAGCTATACTGTGTTTAATCCTCTAATGAAAAATGCCTTCAGGTGAATGGAAAGTTGAAGATCCAACTAAAGAGTCACAAGATTGAAAGCTTGTGACTCTTAGAGATATCAGCTGTGCTTTTCTAGTGGTTGGTATTATATTTTTTCTCTACATGAACGGTATGTGCTTTTCTAGTGGTTGGTATTATATTTTTTCCGTGCATGAACGGTAGAAGCTCTGGATTTCCTTGGTTATACTTATGTTTTATTTGTTAGAAAAAGTGACTTCAGACTAGTGGGTTTAGAGGCTGGCATTGTTCAATCAGTTGTCCCGAGTTATATTTTGGTAAAGTTTGTTGGGTGTGCAGTGACACGATGTAGCCTTTAATGTTAAAAGTGAATTGCATCAAGTAATAGCATTGGAGGCCTTGCACTGGTTTGTTATGGAGCCCTATTTAGTTTCACTTAATTGCATGGCAGAATGGATTGGACTTCGAGAATGTTCTTTTGCAAAACTGAAAGTGTTGGTTGCCCCCTTCAAATGTTCCTGGAAGCAAGGTCCCTGTTATAACAATGATCGCAGTATGCACATTGTCCTCTTTTTTTAGGATGGTAGTCCTAGATTACTTTTTCTCATAATGGATTTTCCTGAGAGGCCTTCTATGCTTTTGAGAGGGGATGAGTCTTCATGTTCAGTCCTTGAGAGTTGTGTGCCATCTTCTGTTGGATTTGAGTAGCAAAGGAGCAATCTCTCAAGGTAAAGGTCTAGAGAATGATTGGTTATCTTTTGTTATGGTGTTCTTCTGAAAGAGCTAGGATACACCATGTTCATTTCTTCCAGAGTTGTATAGACAGAAAAACCCTGACTTTTGAATCATTAAAGTTGTAGAGATGTTGCCAGTATCTATTGTTTGTCTGATACTTTTCAACGTTTACTATTTTCTCAGGTAAACTGTATTTCATATGGCAATATTATACTATAAGATAGCCTGGCATACATCCCCTTTATGGAAGATACTTTATATCTACCTTCTTCTTGCAAGATAACTTTATATAGAGTGATTTCCGCTACTGGCTACTTGGGACAAAGAAAGAATAGGCTCACATCTTAACCATAGCTATCCCAAATTATATAGAATGAAGGTTGTTCCGCAGGGTCTAAGAAGGTAGTGGAATAAAAGGGCTCTTAGTATCAAAGGTAACCTACCCATCTACCCCGGATTAAGGAACCATCGAAGGGTAGCTTTTTTCTATTGAAATAAAAAAGGAAAGGCGAACAACCCTCCTTGCACCATGCTTTGTACCCACAAAAGCACCTGCTTTGCACCATTATTGAAAGGCGGCTGTATTTTCTTAATTCAAACTTCCTTTAACCATACTTACTACTTCCTAGCTCCGTAGCTTGCATTCTCAATTCTAACACCCTATCTATGGTAAAGGCATCAATCAGTGAAAGAGACACGGATCTATTATATCCCACCCACAACTAGGGATCCACAACTTAGAAGCTTAGGCAAGGAGCTTTTCTGAGGCAGAAATGCACTACTATTGTTTGTCTAATACTTTTCAACGTTTACTATTTTCTCACTTGGTCAGCAACTTAGTCCATCGCATAATTTTTTATTGTTCAAACTTCATTGATTCCAATCAGTTTACATACAGACATCAGATTTAACACTGGGTACACTGTACCTTGAGACAGAATGGGGCTTCATAACATCCACCACAGTTTTCCATTCACAAGATAGGGTCCACCTTCTATGTAAATCTCCTGAGTTCCAACGCAGAAACATGCCACAAGAAATATCAGGTGGCAAAGCGTGTTTAGAGATTCACCATTGTTCTGATCTGAACATGTTTATAATGCAATCATAGTTGGCATGCTTCATGTCAATCTCTAATTAACATATTGAAGTCTCATAGAGTTACTGTCGATGTCTAGTGTTTGTCTGATACTTGGGCAATGTACACTGTTTTCTCATATGGTTAGAAACTTAGAGTCTATGACATCATTTTTAATTGTCCTTACTCCATTGATTCAGATCAGTTTTCACAGACATCAGTTCCAACCATGGGCACACTGCACCTTGAAACATAATAGGGTTTTTATAAAAACCTACCATTGTTTTCCATTCATAAGAATATGTCCACCTTCTATCTAAAGCTCCTTGGTCTTCATACAGAGCCATGCCTCAAGAAATATCATCTGGCAGAGCTTGGTTTAAAGATTCATAATTTTTCTAACCTGTATCATGTATGCACAGTTATAAATTTAAAATGCAAGCAGAGTTGGCATTCTTGATGTCTATCTCCACTTAAGATAAGCTTCCATGCTAAGTTACCAAGGTATGGATACTGGGGAATGGGTGCAGGTTTGGGTATGACACTTTCGAAATAGGAGACGGGGATATGTCAAGGGTACATATATCAAATTTTATATATGCAATAATATATGGAAAAAATGAGTACTGAAATTTATGTAAATCAACAATGATTCAAATTCATTTTTAAATTCAAATGATTCCAATGTCCATCATTGATCAATTTACATTCATAGTTGAACATTGAACATTGACATTCCTTCCCTTTCCAGAAAGGGTGTGGAAATGACAAGCAGAAGAATATGGAACTTGAAACTTGATGAAACTGAAATATGGGGACTCAGGGAGAGAAGAATGCTTCACGGTAAACTGTTGGCCTGGACACTAATTCCTATAATTAAAACAACTAAGAATGCCCTACTTCCTCTCTTTTTCTCAGTTGGTCTCTTCCGAGCTCACATAACCAAACTGGAAATGCAAAATTGAGCATGAAACAAGGGTTTAAGGGGTCAGGGCTTGATGGTTATAGGGTTTCCTGCTGGGCCCACCCTAAACACAACCTTATTGGGGGTTTTTAATGACTAAAGGAATTTTCACGCTAAAAGGAGTGTTGATGTAAGGGTATGTCTCTGAATTATGTCAAGGGTATGGTAGAGTAAGTGAAGGTGTTGAGGGGTCCGTTTTTGGTATGTAGGTATGGCTATGGGTACTGGTATGAAGAATCCTACCCCTAGTACACATACCCATTCTACTTAGCTTCCATGGTGGTGTCTTATAATGGGTTGCAAAGTTTTTGATGGGTAGCAATGCATTATGAACCATGATTATAGGTCAGAAAACAGATTTATTATGTAGCAAATGCTTTGTTGGTATGCTTTTTATTTTTTTTCCAGGGAATACCTTGCAGGATCCCCTCTTCCCTTGAATATCCAGCCCAATAGCGACTAGTTTTTTATTTTTTTTCCAGGGAATACCTTGCAGGATCCCCCTCTTCCCTTGAATATCCAACCCAATAGCAACTAGTAACCCTGAGGGGCTCAACTGGATTTGAACTAGTAACCCTACCTGTCAGCAACTTGCTTTTGACAAACCATTCAACCACTTGAGCTATGCATGTTATGTTAATGGACATCGAAGGATACGCGGTGTGTGTGGCCTATGCAGATGGTTTCCTGATGTGAGAGTAATCCAAAAATTTTTATCTACCCTTGGTAACTTAGTTAGAAATACTGGTTACTATACTATGCCTGTTTGCAAATTTTAGGAAAAAAGCATCTGCAAATTGTTTTAGTAATTAGTATAAAGTATTATCTAATTACTAGTAGTAACTGGGGAAGTTACCCTCTTTTCATTGAAGTTTCATATCTATCATCTATAGTTATCAGATTTCATATATCATGACCTATATATTGTTATAAACATAAATGAAATGCTTACCTCTAACATCATAAAATATTTCTAATGTTTCTTGAATTCTTTGTCAAATTGGTTTTGAGCCTTGACATGCTTCTCTAGTGATATTTGGTAAAGGAGGATGCAAATTCAAGCATGATTTTGACAATTTCATTTTGAACTCATCAGAATGTGGGAATTGAAGAATCAAATCCACAGTGCCCACTGCTCTCTGCCAGAAATGTGGAGAGTACTCCTTCAAAATCAGTGAAAAAATCTAATTAAACCAACAAAGAGTTAAGTGAAGCTTGGGCTTCTGAATTCTCAGGAGAGAGTAAGGCAGATAGGTAGTGGGAGACATTGAAAGATGGAAGTAGTTAGCCAACCAAAATATCTTCCAAGAGAAAGTAGGGAAGTAAGGATCAGTCTAATAATGGTTTAGCCTGCAGAAGGAAAATTCTGGGTGAATAAAATATGGATGGTACTCAGACACAAGATGAAGAAAATATTCTTAACTCTCATGCTAAGGTTGTGAAAAGGGATCTGCTTAAAGGTCTTGGTTCCCTTACTAAATCTGAGAAGACAATTACAATATCTATTCCTTATCTTGAATTTACATTAGTAATGAGCATTGAGGAGCAATGAGCATGCAAATGAGTCGAGGTGCATAACCTCTGGTCAATATAAGTAAGATTTGATTGTGACATCTAAGCAATATAACTGAGACTTGACTAGTAATTATTTTTTGTTGTATTAACAGCTTTGGCAAATTGCCTGTGCCAAAGTTGCAGAGACTGACTACTGACTGCATGAATTTATTTTGGGATTATATATCTAGATTTATGTTTCTGTCATTTATATTTAAAGTTCACTTCCATGGGATCAGGTAATTATACTTGTAGTAATGTTTATTTACTTCTCTATGGTAACAGGCTTATCGTTTGAGTTATGCCTGAGTACATCCCCATGCCTACCTTGTTTTCACTCTAACAATGTGCATTTAATCCATTCATCTCTCTATCCATGTCTATGCCTTTGTTGTTTCCATGATAGTGGTAGGAATTGAAAATATATGTTTTTTTATAGGTTATGAAGCTAACATGATTTATTTAAACATTACTTGTATTAATTATTCTCACTACTTATTTTTGGTAACCATAAACTCTCTTATATGTACTAAACGCAAATTTAATTTGTTTTTCTTTACAATTACAATTATAGATCATGGGTACAACATAATCCAACAAAAAGATTTTATTCCCTACTTTTGAAACAAGATTAACAAGGACAATGGTTGTCCATGTCTCCTATTTAATAATATCCTTATATTTTTTTTTTAAAGATTAAGCAACTACTTCACAAATTGATGTTTGTTAAGGAGAGGTTATTAGAAATATTGTTACATAGGAAAAATGCCCATGATGTAAGAATTGATGTTCCATGTGACTTAAATCCAGTTGCAATTTTGAATATGAAGAGAGCATATAATACGAAATAGTATTATCAATCATGTTTCTTTTAATAGGTATGAGCATTACTTTTTAATATTATTTTAATAATTTTTTGAATTATATTTATTGATTATAATAAGTATATTTGATAAATGGTTTTTTAATACTATAGTGTTTTTGTTAATGCAAAGTTACTATAAATACTTCTCTTAATAATAGTTGGGCTTTAGCTATTAACAAACATGAATAGTTTATTATACATATATCTCATAAAATCTCTAGCTTGATTGCATTTGAAAGCCATCTTTTTTACTATACACTTAATTTTTTTCTAGAATGAGGGAATCACTCTTCCAACTCAATGAAAGCCATGGTGTCACTGATGTAAATTGGTTAGAAGAAAGGATGCTAAATTTGAGTAATGACATTATATTTGAAATAAGCATGTTAAATTAGATTAAGGATGTTAACATTTTAAATTTTGAATAAGGATGCAAAATTTTCAAAATTGGATTCAACATAATATTTAAGTGATTAGCTTACATTATATAAGAAATCATAAAACAACATAAAATGACATTGCATTAAAGTGATAAAAAAAACAACATAACACTTAGATGATACTCCTCTTCTAACATACATGTATTTTAAATAATTAAAATACCTTTCTTGTAATTAATTTTTATTGTTAAGTTCCTTAATAGTTCATTATATTCTATCACACACTCATACAATCATACAAGGTGATGAGGCGGCACATAATGTCATGATGTGGAGACCAAAATTAAATGGGAGCATGTATGAGGGAGTAGGTTAATAGAGACCTTTGCACCCTAACATTCTATATATAACTGAAATGCCCTAACATAAAATGTCATATCATAAAAAATATAATGCTTAGAGTTGAATGCCATAGATATGACTTTGGTCAAATCTAATGGTTAGAGCTCAATAGCATAGATATGACAATGGTTGACATAATTTGAGTTATAAGGAAAATGATATTGATATAGAGAATCTCCTTAATATGGTTTCTTGTGATATATGACATTCAATTTTAGGCCAAGAGACTCATGGGAACAAATTTAGCTAAAACAATTGAATCATATTTTTTATTTGAATTCTTTCACTTGTAAAATTTTGGGTTCTAATGATATTTTTAATTTGAATTCTCACTTATAAAATTTTGGGTTCTTATGATATTTTTTATTTGAATTCTCACTTGTAAAATTTTGGATTCTTTCTAAACAAAAATAAATAAATAAGTTATACCTACTCCACTTCATAGAGAGAGTTTTTTCCCCTCTTTCTTAAATTGTTATGGAAAACAACTTAATAATCAACCACAATTAACCACAATAATTTAAAAGTGTTGCCAAAATATTTCAGAGAGAAGAAAATTCAATAATTAACCCAAAAAATCATTGAGAGGAAATGCAATTTAATAATCAACCACAATAAATTAAAAGATATTAACAAATTTAATAAAATGAAAAAAAATCAATTATGTAATATTTATAAATATAAATTAAAAAATGTTAACCATTTCAACAAAAAGAAACATTAAAAGATGTAAACAAAATCACTAAATAATTTATATGGAAAGCAACTCAACAATTAACTACAATAAAATCAAAAGATGTTAACAAGTGCAGTGAACTAAGACGATGAAAAAAATGTTGAATTGCTAGATTGCAATTTTGACTCCATAAATGGATTCATCCACCTCGATTACCTTTGGGCCCCTTGATTACATAAATTTAGATACAAATCAAATTTAATGAAAAATGTTAACAAAATCATTAATGAACCACAGTCAATCAACCACAGCCACAATAACGAAATTCAAATTTCAAATGGGCGAGTAGGCCTGAAAGTTGCATTAACACTCGTTGCATATGGGGCATGTCCTTCCACCAAACTGTAACGAATGGTTTACGTTCCAAAGGATTACTGTAGCAATGCCCGCCATCAATCTTTCAGCGAATCCTCATAATCAGAGGAGATCTGACAGAGTTTTCGAAAGCTGGGATCTGACATTTGGAACTGATTCTGAAATGAAACCATTTTAATGGAACCATGGTAGTTTTCCATAACAACTAGTTTTTATAGGATTGGATTGCGAGGATCCAACATCTATGCTTATTCTTTTTCATCTACGCTTATTCTTCTCAACTGTAAAGAGCTGAAACTACGGATCACTGCAAATTTCTGTATTCAACTTTTATTTTCAATCAATGCAAATGATAATACTTTCAATTGAATAACTGAGTCGTTCTTTTCGTTCTTTTTCATCTACGGCTTATTCTTCTCAACTGTAAAGAGCTGAAAAACTATGGATCACTGCAAATTTCTGTATTCAACTTCTATTATCAATCAATGCAAATGATAATACTTTCAATTAAATAATGAATATTCTTTTTTGCTAATGAATTGCAAATAGAAAGTTTTTTTTCAAAATGTGGTCACCATTTGTTAGAGGGCCACTGAAATCCAACACCTGATATTCAAACTGAATCAAGGTATGGCCAGCTCATCATTCACACATTTATTATAAAGGGTTCTCCACATGAGCATCATGTCACTTACAAGAGTAGAACCTGGGTGGGAGGGTAACATTCATTCCTCCAACCACCCAAGCTACATCCATTTGACTGCAAATAGAAAGTATAACAAAACTAACTACAATCCATTGTCTGCATTTCCCACATGGTCCTGATTTTCCATTTTAAGATGAACAGTTCAATGCCACGGCGAAGATTCTTGCAGCAGTTGTTTTCCCTGTACCTCTGGGCCCATAGAATATATATATAGAGGCAATTTTCTGTTTCAGGATTGCATTCATCAAAGATTTTGTCACAATGTTATGTCCAACAACTTCCTTGAAGGATCTGGGACTATACTTTTGGCTCAAACTCAGATAATTTCCTTTGCAGTCTCTTACACTAAAACCATCCATGATTTCGTCTTGCCTTTTACTTGCATTCCCATGATAATAATCTTTGTAACATGTCAATGCATGAGGTGCCAACCCTTTTTGTCTCATGTTTCCAAAATACCCGGTCCAAACTACTCAAGATCTGCTATAGAAGCGGGCGTTGATAGCAACTCCACCTCCCAGAACGCTGCAAAACTATTTTGCAGTGTTTTCGTTTAAGTTTATGACTGTGGATCGTTTAAGTTGTAGTTGGAGGAGGAACAAGTGGCTGCCCCTTGGCCGCAAAGCTGTCTACCAAGTATTCAGTTTTGGTAGTGGCGAGGAGAGGATCTCCCTATGGAAATCCCGACATCTAGAACGCTGATGTTTCAGAGCATGGAGTGAGTAAAATACATAGATGTAATTAGTTACTATGTTCGTGGAGAATGAAGGATAATAAACCCACTGCAAAATCATAAACAACATAAACAACGCCACTACAAATTCAGAGTGAATTGATGTAACTACACAAAATTGATCCTCAGAGAAAGCATATTCATGGTGCATATTCATGGTGTGCTAAGATCTGCAAAAACTAAATATGACTTTTTAATTCATCACATTTGAGATTTTTTTCCCTGGGGAAAAATTGCCACAAAGAATGCTTCGTTATAAATAAAACATTTTGTAAATTTGTATATTTTTTGATATTATAATTGGGCAAGACTCTTGTGGGCTTTCAGCTAAGAAGTTGTTTCAATTGGGGTTTCTTATCTACCATCATCCAGGACTTGCACCAGGTCATTTTCCTTTGCTTCAATCGGCGTAGGTTTAGATAACTATGAGATATCACTGGGCTAAGAATTTAGCCAACCAATATTGGGCCCCGTCCAGACTTAGCCCGCTCCGCATGCTTGTGGGTCGTAGCGTTGGGCAGGTTTATAATGGTAGTCTCTTCTAACTCGAACCCTGGTCTCTTTAATAAAAGACATTGGGGTTTATTTTCTCGATAAAAAAAACCTATGAGATATCACAGGATAAAAAAAACTATGAGATATCACAGGAGAACATAAATTGGGCTTTCTTTGGGGGTGAATTGAAAGTTTTCTTTTTAATAACGGTTAAGACTTGTATGAAAAAAATGGTGGCCAAACTTTACAGTAGAGTGTTACAAGGAATGAAAATATCAAGAGATGAGGAGAGATCCCCAGCTCTGAAAGGTCGGGTGTCTTCCAAATCCTGAGCTTTCTATTTCCAAAATGCAAATGAAATGAAAACCCGAAATTTCTATTTTTCCCAGTAGATAAATGCAAATGAACTGAAAGCACGAGATAGTATAGAAACGATACATGTCTAAACTACGGTCTCCTGGCGATTTGATGTCATCATTGGCTGTTCTTACATAACTGACTGACTGTCTTACGAGTTGAAGAGTCGTTAGGCTTATTTCTCAATGCTCCTACATATGACATGCAAAGATCAGAGGGTGAGATTACAGCTGTTTGGACCTCTGCTTCCTGAAGTGCTGGAGGTGCTGCTTTCCCCTTCTCCAAGATAACATTTGGTTCTGAGTTGTTGCTCTGTTTACGTCACCCACCTGCAGAGCTTGGTTTGTTTATAAATGTATTTTTATAAGTGAAAAAGACTGAATCAAACTAAGTTATGATGGGGATACTGGGGTTACAAAGCAACCTTCTTCTTTTCAAGCAGAACGGGAAAACCACGCTTCATTCTGAACATAGAAACCACAGTTTCTGCAACATATTTCATCCGAATAAATTCCATATCTGACAGACCCGTGTGCAGCCTCGGAAGACTGCAAATTTGAAGAGACTATGCAGGATAAAATGCCCATCCTTGTTCAGCCATCTTTTTGGTTTGAATTCGAGTCATTCTTTTTAGTTTGAATTCGAGTCATTCGGTACCCTAGATGGTGTCCCTACCACCCATGGCATATGGGTGGTAATTCACTCGAGTGCCTTTACGCACGATAGTCTCGTCAGGCAGAATGTCTTTGTGAAGAGCGTGCTTGGAGTCCAAGAGGACCGGCTGATAAAGTCTCATTGATTCACAGATTCATGCATGTCGGTAATGCATGCTTTCGTTCGGGTTTAGGTTTGATGGCCATAGACGAGCAATTTCTTTGTGTGTTGCTTCCAATATGCCTACACAATGTTTAGATGTACCATAAGCTAGATATTTATATATGGATATTTTAATACGAACTAAACATACACACTTTAACACAACGAATTTCTATTTCTATTTACCTGTGATTCATCTTGCCAGAATATTTCTGCTGCGCTCCCCGACACTTGTAGAAGCCTTAAACTCTTCATTAGAATCCACTAAGGTAGAGAAGAGTAGGGATGTTTGTTCAAGCAAATCTATATGAGATTCAGAGACTTCATCGTCATTATACTGCATTCCAAGAGAGAAGTTTCAGTATCAACAAGTTTCAACCTCCTCATTTGAATACGGCCAAATGCATTGTCTTCATGATAATCAACAAACGCCATTCTATTTCCCACATGGAAATTATGTATCCAATCATGAGTACTTACAGAAGATTGTTGCAATAAATCATCAATAATGATGATTTCTATCCAACGCCAAATTCGATGGGTGAAGAGCTCTGTGTATAAGGTCCATTAGACACTCGGTTTGTACATCTGAAACCCCAAACTCTGTGAGCCAAAAAGACATTGCATTGGAAAACACATGGGTGATTTGAAGGTTGGTTGGGATTTAAAAATTCAACCGGCAAGGCCACCACCATCGTTTTGAAAAAAGTTTTATCTGGCAATGAGCTCTACTAATGGAGCTAACCGAAGTTGCAAAACTTGAAAAAAAAAGAAAAACTTATGCGAATCTGAAGGTTGAAGAAAGGTTTATGGGAGTTTAATGAGCGGTCATATTTATATTAGTTATTTTGCAAAGAAATGTAACAATAAGAAAATGACTTTGTGTTCAGTGGATTGTAATTTTCAGTTTCATATATCAAAGCTTACGACTCAGACGACCTCCACATTCCATCGTGATGGTTTTGGTATCCGCAAGGAGCGAAGGGAACCATGCCTTTGCCTTTACGTGTAGTGAAGAGAAAAGGTAAACATAAATTCAATTGAATTGTTACATCTATCAAAACTTGTGCCCCCTGAGCTACAATATGTGCGTGGAAGGGGGTTGGCTTCTACATCCATACATCATGAAAATTAAGCAACAAGCTACTAATGGACATCTTGACTATATACTATCGATATTCAATGATATTAAAAAATTGAAACAAAATATTTTCTTCACGTGTCAACCTTATTTGGCCATTCAATGATATTCAATACATGAGATTATAAGAGGACCCACGGGAATGGTCGACAGGAAAAATGGTGTCGCTTGTGCAAATTATGACGTGTGGAAATTTTGATGTCTCGCATAGTTCAAGTTTCAATTCCAAAGGTATAGTCTTTCCACGTCTAGGTCAGGTCTCAGTTTCAAAGGTACAGTTCCTCCACGTCCACGGGTTTCGAGGTTCTCTAAAGCTACCTAGCACTTGGAAAACTCCTATAATCATGCCCCTTGGATGTTTGGATTTTTTTGCTTTGTAAGATTCCATTGGTGTTCAAAGGATCGAGGCAAAAGCATTGACTTATTCACCAAATGTTTTCAAATTTAAAAACTTTATGTACAAAATCCTTTTGGAGGAAACTTATTTTCACTTATGTGATGATTTAGAAGTTTGATGCAACTTATTTTCATTTTTTTCCTTAAACTTACTTTCATTACATAAACTTATATTATCTACACACAACTTTCTCTCATTTTTTAAACATATCAAAGTTCTCTTCAATGTTTCATTTCCCCAAATTTGACAGTATGCTAGTATTATTTTTAAATTAGAAATCTTTAAGATTTTTAAGTCAAATTTAGAATCCCACATGCAAAATAACTAAAAAAACCCTAATTTGAATACTAGTTTGAACATATAAATATAGATCGATAGGGTGGAATGAACGTCATCTTTGTGTAGAAGTCGAGCTTCATATTTAATAACCAAAATTTAGTATTTAAATATGCATTTTCTTATTCAAAGTCAATATTTAATATTTAAAGAGAGAGTTTTAATTTTTTTTTAAGAGTAGATGTTGAAAGCCAAGTAGTTGAAAGTCAAGCTTTTTTCACTCTAAGCAAGAATTATATTATGTTGTTTAAGAGGAAATAAATATTTATTTTAATTGTAATCAAATTATTTCTAAAAGCATTATATACATTTTATGATGCAAATAAAAAGAATATAAAACTCCCTGAATATTTAATTTTTGGAGCTTCTACTTTGAAAGGCAAAGTGGTAGATGGATATGATATGGTCTCATTAAGAAAGTGTGCCTCTCAAACATTTTGCATACCTTGGCCCAAAAAAATTGCCATTGACTCGCTATATAAACATGTCTTTGAGGTCGTTGAACAATATTCTCTTGCTAATTCTTCTTGGGAGACCATTATCATTGATATTCTCTTGCTAATTCTTCTTGGGAGACCATTATCATTGATATGTCAATGCCTTATGTCGAAGGAAAAATAGAAGATGGTACGTTTTCCTTGCAATGGATATCTCATATGCTACACGTTGACATACAAATATGGTTTACTCAAACGCAAAGTTTTGTAGAAAGATTTCATTGTATCTACAAGCCATTGAAAGTACTTTTCCTAATGGAAGATAAATCTTGTTGGCCGCACATGCACTATGAGCCACCACTACAACAACAAACTTTTGACTCTATTTCTATTACCTCTTCTGCAGGTAGATTCAAACAATTTTCCTAGAGCATTGTTATCTTCTGCATATGCCCCTTTATTTACCCAAAAAACAACCTTGTTATCTTTAAAAAAACATGAGAATTAGTGGAATGGAAAAACAAAACATGGAAAAAAACAAAACAAAGAAAAAAAATCATTCAACCAATATTGTACCACAATTAAAGAAACACCTAGGAATGGTGGTCTGCAATCATGTTTCATGAAAACAAGCATATCAAGACATTCAATGCATAATGACCATCTCAATTAGTACCTAGATGCACCATTTGATATGAAACCAACAATCGATAGTTCCTTTGATCATCAGTCAACTACCACACAGTTACAATTGAACAATTTTCCTAGACCATTTCCATTTTCTACTCTTGCACCTCTATCTAGGAAAAAAACTTCCTTGCTTTGTTTAAAAGAAATGATAAGAATAAGCGGGAAAAGAAAACAACACCTAGAAAAGCAAAAGAAAAAAGAAAAAAAATAGAAAAAAGCATTGGACCAATACTTTACAACAATTAAAGCCACACTTGTCCTTGTCCATGCATGTACCGTTTGTGAACAAACTTTATTTTAGAAGACATGGGAAACATTGACAATGACATTCTCATTGCATTTAATTTGTTGACCAACTTTTCTATAGAAAATAAAGTTTGTGTACCCCTAACCATATTAGAAGGAACAAAAAAAACTCTTTGATTTCGGATTTAACTTGCCTTGAGAAGATAATTGTTTCCTTGCGCATTGCTTTTGATCAAATTTATCAACTTGGCTACAAAAGATCACAACTTGGCTTGACAGGTACAATTACCAATATCCTTGCTGATGTTGCACATGTTCAACATGCCTTTCCAAGAGACTCCAATAACTCCATGGGGCTAGTGCAAGCTAATGCTGGTCACTTATGATGCGTTCGTTGCAATGAACTTCTGGAAAAACAGAAATCTGAACGTCAAAAAGCAATATTAGAGGTACCTAAACAACTTTTTGGAATATGGTGTAAGAATATGAAACGTGGATAATCAGATTACCTTCCGGAATATATAACTTTTATTTATGGAAACTAAGCATAAATCCCAAAAAACTAGGTTCTTCTAAGGTTGGTATGTTATATTTTCCCCAAAAAATAATGAATATGTTTGCGTTGGTCCACTCGTTTGGTATGCAAATGGTGGAATTTTGTGAAAAAAATTATATAGAGTTGTAGATAATAGGTGTGTCTAGTGCAGCATTATTTTTCCATATTTATTTATGTTATATTTTTTATTTTTCAAATTAAGGAAGTCAGTGATGCCCTAAAATGACAAGGTTGAGCGTTGGTCCACCACATCTTGGTCTTAACATAGTCAATGAACTATATTTTTTTTTAGGATGTAGGTCTTTGTGTCTTCTTGTGCGGGTTCTTTTCCGTTTTTTAAATAGGTGAGGCAATCAAAAGTTATAGCCAAAGCAAATAGCCTACATTTTGTGTTAGATTGATGTTAGTCCATTTAAAATTAAATAAAAAATAGAAAAAGATAATATATTTAAATAAAAATTACATATTCAGAATCTACTGACAGAGTTACGCAAGTGTGTGAATTTTCATTAACAGTGGACAAACATGGCATATGGAAAATCATGCATGAAATAGGAGAAGTGGTACAAAACAAGTTTTTATGTCATAAGACAGTCCAAACCACTTGGTTGGGAAACCCGAACCTAAAACCAAAGTAGCCAAGTCATCCACCACGTTGGTTGGAAAAAAGGTGCTGACAAAATTCTAAATTTAAATCACGCGCGCGCATAGTTTAAAACATAACGCACACGCACTAGAAGCGTGATCGCACTCTATGGGTGCGCACGCACTAAAAGCGCATTCGCGGTACTTTGTGTGCGCGCGTTAGGGATGCGTGTGCGCATTGTTAAGTAAACACTTTGTTTTGATTTTATTTTCAAGCATTTGCAATGGAATGATGATGATGAACAATGATGATGAGGAGGAGGAGGATTATGACAATGATGATCAAATGAGGATGATGACTATGATGATGAGGAGGAGGAGGATGACAGTGATGATGATGAGTATGATGACTATGATGAGGAGGAGGATTATGACAATGATGATCAAATGAGGATGATGACTATGATGATGATGAGGAGGATGATGACAGTGATGATGATGAGGATGATGACTATGATGAGGAGGAGGAGGATGCTGACAATGATGATGATGATGATGATGATGATGATGATGATGATGAACAATGATGGTGATGATGATGATGATGATGATGATGAGGATGAGGAACACGATGACTATGAGTATGATGCCGATGATTATGATGATGATGATGATGATGAGGATGATGATCACAATGACTATTACTATGATGACAGTGATTATGATGATGATGATGATGACTATGAAGATTACTATGAGGATGAACAATGATGGTGATGGTGATGAATATGATGACGAGGATGCTGACGATGATGAGGAACAATGATGATGATGATTGTGATGATGATGATAAGGATGATTTCAATGATGGTGATGAGGATGATGACTATGATGAGGATGATGATGATGATGACAATGATGGTGATGATCATGATGATGACGACGACGATGAGGAACAATTTTGATGATGATGATAGGTATAGTTGAAACTTTGCTTTGATTTTATTTTCAAGCATTTGCAATAGAATGATGATGAGGAGGAGGAGGAGGATGACAATGATGATGACTATGATGATGATGAGGAGGAGGATGGTGATGATGATGATGATGATGACGACGACGATGACGATGATGATGATGATAAGGATGATGAGGATGATGATGACGACGATGATGAACAATGTTGGTGATGATGATGATGAGGATGATGGCAATGATGATGATGAGGATGATAACTATGATGATGAAGAGGATGAGGATGATGACGATGATGATGATGACAATGACAATGACAATGATGATGAACAATGATGGTGATGATGATGAGGATGATGATGAGGATGAGGATGATGATGATGACGACAATGATGAGGAACAATGATGATGATGATGATGATGATAGGTTTAGTTGAAACTTTGCTTTGATTTTATTTTCTAGCATTTGCAATGGAATCATGACGATGAACAATGATGATGATGAGGAGGAGAATGATGACTATGATGATGATGAACAATGACAGTGATGATGATCACGATGATGAGGACGAGGATGATAAGGATGATGATGACGAGGAGGAAGATGATGATGATGATGATGATGATGACGATGATGATGACGATGATGATGATTACGATGGTGAGGATGATGATGTTGATGACGACGATGATGATGAGGAGGAGGATAATAATGACTATGATGATGAACAATGATGGTGATGATGATGATGATGATGATGAGGATGATGATCACGATGACTATTACTATGATGACAGTGATTATGATGATGATGATGATTGCGACGATGAGGATGCTGATGACGAAGATGATGATGAGGATGAGGATGATGATTGTGATGATGAGGATGCTGATGATGAAGATGATGATGAGGATGAGGATGATGATGACTATGAAGATGACTATGACGATGAACAATGATGACGATGAGGATGATGACGATACTGACGATGATGAGGAACAATGATGATGATGATAAGGATGATTTCAATGATGATGATGAGGATGATGATCGTGATGACTATTACTATGATGACAGTGATTATGATGATGATTGTGATGATGAGGATGACGATGTTGATGACGAAGATGATGATGATGATGAGGGTGATGATGACTATGAAGATGACTATGACGATGAAAAATGATGGTGATGATGATGAATATGATGATGAGGATGATGACGATGCTTCAGATGATGAGGATGAGGATGATGATGACTATGAATATTACTATGACAATGAACAATGATGGTGATGATGATGAAGATGATGATGAGAATGATGATGATGATGATGAACAATGACGGTGATGATGATGACGACGATGTGGATGATGATGAACAATGATGGTGATGACGAACAATGATGATGATGATGATGATGATGATGATGACGATGATGAACAATGTTGGTGATGATGATGATGAACAATGTTGGTGATGATGATGATGAGGATGAGAATGAGGAGGATGATGATGATGATGATGATGATGATGATGATGATGATGACGACAATGATGATGAACAATGATGGTGATGGTGATGATGATGATGATGAGGATGAGGATGATGATGATGATGATAGGTTTAGACTATATTGTAGTGGTGATGATGATGATAGGTTTTAGACTATATTGTAAAAATACTCGAAATATTCATGAATATGAAGTCATTGTTGAAGAACGTTAGTCATTAAATGAAATAAACGTTAGTGAGTAAATGATCTAAATGTTAAGCAGGGGCGCACGCGCACGTTTGATTTTGTGTGCGCGTCAATGCGCGTGCGCGTGCATGCACCTGTTAGTAGGTAAAAAAAATAGAGATCTGGATTCCTGGGATTGCTACCAATTTTCATGGGTTTTCTTTTGTTGTTCGCATGTTTTGTGCTCCTGAACTGTGCAATTTAGCTCACAATCCATCACCACTCTTTGATCTATTGGATAGAAGCTCACTCTTGGAATCTAACAAATATATTCAGTGGTCTCGGAAGTTAGTGGAAAGATTCACACTACAAGTTTCATTACAAGAAGAGACCATTTTGAATAGGTATGGTGAATTGTAAATAATTGTTTTAATTCACAAGCTTTTAGATCATTTCATTGATTTATGTTTTATGATATGCCTACAACAATATCTCTCTCATAGACAACATTTAATTTCACAAGAATAAATCCCAACTTCACATCTAAACAAGTCTCATATTCACCATACAAGATGAAGTATGCAATGTTAACTAATTTACATTTGCACATGAATATATTTTGATTTCACACAATTATGGCATAGATGAAGTTATCTCTTGAGACTCTTCAATTTAAAAAAAAAACTTTGAAGGAATCATGGGAGAGGGTCCATATTGAATAGTTCACCAAGCTGTCCATATTCTCTATACAAGATGAAGTATGCAATGTAGACAAATAATCATTTGCACATGAATATATTTTGATTTCCCGTAAGGATGGCATAGATGAGGTTCTCTATTAGGACTCTTCAATTTGTATAAAAACCTTGGAAGCAATCATGGGAGAGGGTCCATATTGAACAGTTCAGCAACTTGTCCATGCTCTCCTCTTCATGCTAGATTTATCATAACATGCCTTTGAGCTTGACAGGGATGCCTCTACCTCAATGATTTCTCCTTTTTTTGAGGGATTTGCAACCTCCTCATTTCACTCGTCTTCTTTTGACTTCCAATACTTTTTGAACACAAAGGAAGTCAGAATCCTATAGCTGTAATACCTGCAAACTTGACTATCTTTACTTGACTCAAATAGAGTATAGAAATGAAAATTTGGTTCGAACATAAACAGAAACCTTTAATTAACGTTTATGTATCAATGCCAATAATTAGCATACTAACATATCGGTAATTTAGTTATTTATGTTGGAACGCGTCATGTATATTGTATAATGGAACTTATACCTTATTTGTTGCTTCTTATGCAGGGGTAGACCTCATAGTTTTGATAAAGAAACTTTTGGATATGGGCAACTCACGTAACAGAGAAAGAAAAACTAGAAGGAATATTCCCGTTGAAAAGGAAAATGAGGTAAGAGAAAAGGCCAGGTTGGAAATGGAGAGAGTGAGACATGGTTCAGACATTTCCACTGATACTATGACCGATCCTAATAGAGTTGATGACATAACAACCTCTACTTCAGAACCGTGGGTGAAGCGATTGCTTCCAATGGACCCAACTCAAGTTCCAACATCAACATAGTATCCAACCAACAATCCATCAATGAGCCATGTTGAAAGAAGTGGAGTATGAAGTGTTGGACCTAGGAGCAATGATTAATTTGCAATCTCTTCTAGAAGACCACAACCATGTCGAGCACACTCCCAATATGGACCGACATGTGAATGAAGCACCACAACAAAGAACCCCCAGGCTCTGTAGCTCATGTCCACCTTCCCTACCTTGACCGTCTATTGCAAGAAAAAGGACTCCTAGACGTATCCCTGTGGATGAAATTTTTTTGTCAGGCCTTGAAGGTAAGTTTCCCAAATGCACTATTGATTGGAAATGTAACAAATTAATGAAGGAATATTTTGAATCCAAAGGCAATGAAGGTAAATGTCAATTATTACTATGTTTGTTAAAGTCAAATTGTTTAGTTGTTGTTAGAAAAATTCTGGGCATAAAGATGGTTAGAATTTCAGAGGCTAACAATCATGTTGTTAGAAATCTCCAATTTTCTTTTAATGCGACTGGGAAGACGTCCCATACTAAAGATCTTTGTGCGGCTTGTAGTGTGTTATCAGAATCAGTTGTATGCAAGTCCACACGGCAACGTCGCCTCCTTTCACACACTTCTCAGATACTTAAATTAAATAGAAAAACTGTTCAGAAGTACTCTGTTATAAGAGAAAATCTACAGACTCCAGGTGGAAAAGATTGTTGGGATTTTTTCGGCAAGTTGCCTCATCGAGATATGAAGCTAATTGATGTTGTTGAGGAATTAGTACAAACTTTCTGGCATGATCATACCAGACCTTCATCTAATCAAAGAGATGTGCTAAAGCTGAGAAAAGGATCTACCGAACGTGAACCCCACGTCAAACACTTCATTGACACAATGGAGACTGAACTCTATGAGAGATTCAAGAATGAGCACACACAATTGAACCTGGGCCAAAGGTCCTTTGAGAAATAGAAACCATGGTAGGTTCATATATGCATTGATCGAAACACATGTTGTTGTAGATACCATGTAGAATATGAATATTTTTATGACACCCATAAACATATATTTTTTGATTTGCATACTAACCTTGAGCAGGGCTGTAATGAATCCATAATACCACTGAATGCATTGAGATATTTTATCATCAGCATCATGTGTCCAAGGCATGAAGGACAAAAATACTATGGAAAATCATGTCTATATGGGAATTGTTCCAGGTGCAGTGGGTTTGCTCTTTTGAACCATTGCATTCATGGAAGTGATGAGCATCAATTTGGAAATATGAGTGTGGAGATGCAGAGCTTCAAGTACGTAACCTATCAATCAAATAGTGAGAAGGAAAGTAAAAGGATTGCATTGGTGAAGTCACAGGTGCAAATGATTATTGCATGTTTTCCCTCTTACATGTTCAGTTTCTACATATACTTCTTTAAAGGTCACCTTCTAATACGACCCTTGTTTTCATGGAAACAGGTATGGGTATGTGATTTTTTTATGGAGTTCTACAAGAAAACCGAGCAATATGTTCAACATGTGCATGTAGCACGATGGTAGGATGAGCAGTACAGAAAATGCAAGGACAACTTTCCCATTGGGACCATATTGTCAATTATGGATTTTACATAAAACTACACCCTTCAACCACAAAATGAAATTCAGATTCAATACTACCATTCCGACCAAGTCAGCATCATGGTACATATTACGTATAGGCATGGCCCTGAGAGTAGCATTCACAACAGGATAATACAGAAGGAGACAAAATTTTACATAAGTGATGACATATGCCATTATCTGCATTATGTGCAACACTGTTTTCCAATTTTCTATGATCAGCTAAAGGAGGGAGAGATATAGATGGATCAGCATTGGATATGGTCAGATGGTTGCATGGGCCAATTCAAAAATTCCCAAGTCTTCCAATGGACGAGTATGTTACATAAGACTTATAATGTGGCGCATATATGGAACTACTTTAAGACTGAGCACGGAAAAGGTGAGCATGACGGGGCTGGTGCATGCATCAAGACCACACTACGAAGGGAGGAGATGAGGTTTACCAGAAACCCCCATATCAAATATGTGGAATCCATAGTTCAATGGTGCTCTGCAACAATGTCAGACTGAACTAAAGTGGTAGGAAGGCTAGTCAGGAATTTTTGGCATGTGGTTGACATAGATCGATCACGTTCCTATAGTTGCAGCATAGTACAAGGAACACGTGGATTTCATTCAGTTCAAAGCTCAAACAACCCCCTAATTGAAATATGGACGCGAAAACTTGCTTTCTTTTCAGCCCTTGTAGCAGTGGTGAATGGGATGAATGTGAATGCATGGATTAGGTTTATGATTGGGATCGTGTGTCGCTTGCAGTAGACCCGGATCCCAACATATCAACCAGTACAAACTTAAGTGTGTGGGTCCGGGCTTTGCAGGACAAAAAGTGTGTGGGTAACATAAAAGCCAACTTCAACATTGCTAAGTCCGGGCTCCGTAGGACAAAATGAGCCAACTTCAAGCACTCACTTAAACATAAAAGGAACCAAAAGAAGGGGGTTCAGGGGTCTCCCTAAGAAACGGGGGGTTGGGTGTGTCCCCCAATAATGAGCCCTTGTTACTTGGACTTCACCTACTCGAACTACACGAACCGCACTGGGTATGCCTTCTTTTCTTACCTACGTTACCGTACTTTAAGGACCAGGGCCGACTGGTAAGACCTAAAAGGACCACCTGATAAGACCCCTTCCATTAAGTAAGGATGTTAAGAAACCATAAAGGGGAAAATGGCATACCGGGATAAGATAAGCTTATTACAGGTTGAGAAGACTATATGCCCATCCAAGTGTAGTTTCAAAGTCAAGTAGGTAGGAGCCGACCTCCATAGTCATCCCAGGTCCAATTAGAAGCAGTAACATCATATAGTAATAGGTATATATGCATAGGCACGCACTAGACCACCCATACCTATTTACTCTAGGTTGTTGTTGTTGTTCCGAGGTTAGAGCCAAGGTAGAGCTAGTATAACTAGTTGGACTAGTTTTATGGACTTCAACGTATGCATGCCAACATTGTATATGAACATTGGTAGAGTAGTAGGCCCGGTTAAGATTCAAGAAGTGTTAACTAGGGCTCGTCCAAGTGTAAACGTAAAGTGGATATCAGATGTGAACTAATGGGAATCTAGTAGGAGCGAGCCCTAGGTCCAAGTAGATATGGCACCATCATATATAAAGCAAACTTAGACTAGGTTAACACGTCTCGATGCCAACATCGTATATGTAACAAAAACTAGGTAAAGCTGCTATGTATGAGATCTGCTAGTTAAGTTATCCCAGGCAACTAGGTCTTGTCCTAATCTAATAGAGTTCTTAGTGCAGTTCGTTAGATCTGGTCTAAGAGTTGTGCAGGTATGGAGCTGCGCTATGAGGTAGGTTTGTTGGTGTTGTTAGGGTTCCTACAGAGGTTTTTTATCCTATTGTTTAGTTTTTCATGGCAAGTAAGTATCTTTGCTGACATCGTATATAAAAGAGCTAGTACTAGATCTGGTTCATGGGGCCATGGCGGGGCCTAGTTTATTCCCGGGTATGCTATATTGTCTAGATGCTATGAAGTCTGTAGGTAATGACCATGTGCAATTTTTCAGATTAGATATAGATCCATGTGTAGTCGGTGAAACAACCCACTTATAGGAGGGTCAGTCAACGATTTCGACATACTACAACCATATCTCAAATCTTGTACAACCAGGACACATATATGCAATTGTTGTCCCGAAAGACAATGAATGGGGCACAGATTATTGGTTGGCACGATGCATTCGAGGTAATCAAATCCTGAATGGATCATTGATTGATGATGAAGTAAATGAATTTCCTATTGGCTCGATGGTGGTTGAGGGTGAATATCTTACACTAGATGGAAAATCAAGAAGAACTAGTGGGCATGTATTCATGGATGACAGACCAGGTTTTGTGGTCTATCACTTCACAAACTTGATTGTTGGCATGAACATCCATCTACAGACAATGTCAACGAAGAACTCAACCAAGGTATGTTACTTCTTACCTCATTCAGAGCACGAGAGATTGATGGAGGAAATTAGCAACAAAGAGGATCCAACTGGATATATTGAATGAGATTGGGTAATTGCGCTTACACTCCACTTGGATGCCAATTCCAGGAGTGATTGAAATTGACAGCTACTATTAAAATCCAAGACGATCACGATAACTTACTCAGCTTTCTATGTGAACTCTGCCAAAGCCTTTCCCTTTCCATCTATATCCATGTCATGTCTGAATATATAGCATGTATAAATACTTATTACCAAGTATGATTTGTTTTATGCACCATCTTGGTAATAAGTATTTATACATGCTACATATTCATACATGACATCGATATAGATGGAAAGGGAAAGGCTTTTGCAAAGTTCACATAGAAAGTGGAGTAAGTTATCATGATCGTCTTGTCTTTTAATAATAGCTATCAATTTCAACCACTCATGGAATTGGCATCCATATTTTGACATGTTAGCTTGCACAAGCACACAATTAGGACTCACGGGAGGGGTGATTAATGTGCCTACTTGCACACACAGAATTCAATCTGCATTGCCTAAGAACATTAAATAAACAGATACAGTTGCAGTGGAAATTAAGAGACGTTTGAAGTTAAAAAATGCTTATGCAATTGGAAGAATTCGAATTCATATTGTCATGAAAGCACTAAAACAATTGTGCCAAACAATGCTATATAACTAGAAGATGTCAAAATAGACAACAATTGGGAAATTATTCATTGAAAAGAAAGAAGCATATGATAGTGAAATAGACATCAAGGATGATTGTACTAATATCGACGATCCACAAGGATCAATTACAAAGACATTGGTACATGGATCCATTGATGCACACACTATTTATGACCTTGCATATATGCAAATCAATGTTGCACACCTGCTGAAGGATACATGCCACTAGGAACGTTCAAGGACAAGTATTCTGAAGAGATGAGCTTCCCTTCATTGTTTTATGGAAGAAAACATGCATATGCTATAATAAAGAACTTCATGTATCAAAATATTTTCCAGTCGGAGGTATTTCACAATAGACATGACTTTGCTTTCCATACAACCAAATTGTTGTACAAAGCAATTCGTGTTATCCTAAATCAAGTGTTCAATTGTATATGGGTTAGGATAAGGCAAGGTTAGCTAAAAGGTAGAAAACTAGTAGCAAAGGACGTTAGATCAAAGCCAAATCTAGATCACACCCTCAAATTAGAAATTGGGTACATGGACCTAAAATAAATTCGCACATCTCCATATTGTCACCATCAAATGTGCAATAGACTATATGCAATGATCATACAATTAGGACCACCAAAATTCTTCGTCGCCTTTAGTAGTGCAGAGCATATTTGGGAACCACTTGCCAATGCACTTAAACATATGAAAACAAAAAACAAAAGAATGAGACCAAATGAGATAGGAAAAGACGAAGTTAGCTCGTTAATTAGGAATGACCCTGTCACTTTTGTAAGATACTATAGAAACATATCAATGCACTACGACAATTAATTTCCCTTGATCACAAGTACTATGGAGAAATCAAAGACTATTTCTATGTAATAGAGTTCCAAAACAAAGGTAGCAAACATGACCATGGTTTGATTTGGATTAAATCAACACTAATATATGGTACAAACACAAATGGCGATGTAGAATGTTTTTTCCATAAGTATATGTCAACAAACACATCAAGTCTTTCAAGTGACATTAGAAAAATGCAACAACACCGACACACAAAGAGTTGTAAGAAACATAGAAATACCAATTGTAGATACAGTTTTCCCATTTTTCCAATGAAAACAACCCAGATACTTGAACTACTTGTCTTTTATAATAATAATACAAAAGCTAATGCAAAACTCATATTTGTTGCAATAAGCGATAATACCTATGAAGAAAAATATACATTTGATAAAATCATAAATGAGTTGCATTTGACAAATGATGAGTACATACACGCTATTCAATGTATCCTTAATCGAAGTACAATTATGCTTGAAAGAAATCCATTTGACACTTGGACAAATAGATTTGTTCACCATATCCCTGAAATATGGCTTGCAAATACTGATTCTCAACTTGTACTAAACGCATATGCTACAACGTCATATTGCAGTCTATACATGACAAAAAAAGACAATACACTTACGAAGACATTTAGAAAAATAAGAGAGGACCGTAAGAAGACAAATTCTGATGTCATGGATACTATTGTTGCTCTGAGGAAATCACTAGTAAATATGCAACAAACGTCAGCACAACTAGCGGTGCATATTGTATTATCGCTACCATTGAGCAGAAGTTCACATAGATGCATATTCATTAATACTTCCCCGCAAGAACAATGTGCATTTGTCCTTAAAAAGTAAAAATAATTGCAACGAGAACTAGATGAGTCAGAATACATAATGTGCCCATCGACAATTGATCATTATATCTCATGTCCTATTGAAATCGATGTAATATGTCTAGCAAAATTTGTAGCTTGCTACACAAAAACATGACAAAATTCAAAGGCAACAACAAACCATATGTCATTAGATATGTAAAGTACAATAGACACAATGACATTGTGAACTTCTATAGAGATAAATTGATGTTGTATACTCCATATCGAGGGAACGAAAATACAATAAAAGAGTAATACTTGTCATGGGAAAAAGCTTACATTGCACTTAAACAAACAATAAAACAAAATGAACAAAAAATCACATTCGATACACCGACAAAATGGGGTGACATTGATGATGTAATTCATGCACTTGAGACACCATAACAACAATTGTTTAACATAGATAACCTAACACGTGCATCTACATACAACACAGATATAGAAACAATCACAAATGAAGAATATGAAAACTATGACTTTGAAAATGACTTTCAACATTTCTAACGCACAAAAAACATGGAGATGCCACTCTCTAGGCCATATGAAATTGTAAAACAACCACATATACTAGAGAACATAGAGTTTTATGCCCTTATCTCTGAGTTCAGAATTTTCCCAAGAACTATATATGATCATGGGGAATCCAACTACACATTGCTAATCAACGATCCAAGCACGGTAGAGAAGATAGAACTTGTTTGCAAAGATTATAGCTTTGTGCTCACTACCACCATAAAGAAACTGCTTATAAGCAAAAATACTTATGCAATTAACATAATTAGTGCTCTTTTCAGATCTACAAAATAGATCGGCACACAATATGCATTAGACATAAAGGATGGGAATGAAGAAGACGACCAAGCAATGATAAGTAGCCCACAAAATAATTTGACCATACAAATTGAAAATTTACCCATTAAACTAGTGTGTGACTCAATTGCAGCGTTATCTCTTTCCATCATTCTCCTCATGGTACACTAAAGTTCATAAACAATTGTCAAAGAAAAGAACACCAATGTTCTTGTTTAGGAATGTTGTCAAGGGAAGAGAAGAATTTGGAAAGAGGCTACAAACAAGTAAATCAATGTTCATTACATACCTGAACACACAACAAGCAATTACAGACCTTGGAAAATTGATAAATATGACAACAAGGGTAAATTATATTCAATCAGAATTAATTTTCTATGCAATATTCAATTTATTGAATTGAATTCCATGTTACCTTCTCCATTGCATCCAGGTTGAAGGAATGTTGACAATAAAGAATTTCGACTCAGATCCATTCATGCCAACATGCAACATTTGCGATATGGCAATACAAACATTTGAAGCAATAGATAATGACAAAATTCATTGTTCAAATTGTGAGGAGCTAACATCATATAGATACTTTTCAGATTACACTACACAATACATACAACTACAAATCTTCAGAAACAATGCACTTTACAAGGAAATTTGTTAACAACTCTTTGTCCTCCACCAGTGGATGTCACATACAAAAATTACTTGGAGAACACATATGTAACAAACTTAAATAATAACAACAGACAATATATATATATATATATATTAAATATCAATATTAATTATTAATATTAATACATATTGATATTCATAATTAATAATTAATAAATAGTTATTAGTAAACTATTCTAAAATGATGCATCCTTTCATGGATGGTATCCAAAGTGCCTTTCCAATTTATATATATATGACACTCACTTTGTAATATTTCATCATTTCATCTATCAATTTATTCATATTTTATTATCTACGGATATGTGGGTTATTTTAGAAATTACTTAATTGAGAATATCCAACTATGGATGTTACAGTTGTATCAGAGCTATACGGACCTTGGACAACATTATTTACACCTTGTGTAGATTTGGGTTTCCCCAAAAAATAGGACTTTGTCCTTAAAAAATAAAAATAAAATAAAAAAAAGGGTAAAAGTAACTCCCCAAAAAACGAGAGTTAAAAAAAATTGAAAAAAACTAAAAACAAAAAAAACCTAAAAGAACGAGGAAAAAAAAAAGGTTAAAAAAGAAAAGATAAAAGTAAAAAAAAAAGAGAGGGTAAAAGTGAAACCACACCTGGTTTCTTAAAGTGGGTTTGGGTTTGAATATAAAAAGTGCATAATAATAACTACACAGAAGCAAGTGAGAATATCCAACTATGAATGTTTTAGTTGTATCAAAGGGAAAGAAAAAAAAAGTTAAAAAGAAAAGATAAAAGTAAAAAAAAAGAAGAGGGTAAAAGTGAAACCACACCTGGTTTCTTCAAGCGGGTTTGGGTTTGAATATAAAAAGTGCATAATAATAACTACAAAGAAGCAAGTGGGATTTGAACCTAGGTGGGGAAGGTAACACTTATTCCTCCCACCCACCCAATCTACTTGCATTTTACAAAAGTATTGGAAAAAATTAAAAGTCAAGGACTACAATTTGGAAGGTTATATATTATTTTATATAACTTAAGTTTAAAAATTATTATTATTATTATTTTATTAAAAAAATAATTATTTTTGGAAAAAAAAAGGGTTATTTGACCTACCAAGAAATAGTCGAAGAAAGTTTTTTCCAAAAGAGACATATTGAGAATTATTACAGCTTTTGTATCTACCTTTTTAGAAGAAATGAAGACAAAAGTGAAGTAGAAACATAGTCACAAACAATGGCTACTACATATTCAGAAATGAAGGCAGAGCTACAAACAACAATGGACGAGTTAGAAAAATACAAGGTGATCAATAAAAGTCTACAAGCTGAGGTTGAGACGAAAAAAGTGGTTGAAAGAGTGGAAAGACGATGAGAATCACCTTTTATGGAATCAAAATCGACAGCTAGAACGAACCATAAGAGATAACAAGAAAATGTTATCTGATCAGGATAAAGAAATATCATGTTTAAAAATGCATAATTAAAACCTAGAAGACCATGTCAAAAAGTCAAAAAATGACAACAAATCACCATATGGATGCGATAATGAATTAGAAGAAGAAATAAAGCATCTAAACAAACTCATCATGGAGAAAGATGTTGAATTGGCGCAATTTCAGATGAGGTTAGAAAATCAAGAAGCAGAGTTACGTCAACATAAACAGCAAAAAGAAAAATTCCAGCAGCAGTATGACGACAGTAAGAAGACACATAAGTTAGAACTGACAAAATTCAACGAGGTTTTATCAAGCCATTCCGAAGAAATTTTTAGATTAGGTAAGCGTAACAAGACAGTAGTCACAAAAATTAAGAAGTTGAAAAGTAGTCGTAAGACCGAACAATCTACGGAAGACATTGAGGGAAAACTTCTAGACAAACAGGAAGAAAATCATTGTATCAGAAGGCATAACGAAAATATTAAGGAACAACTTAAGAAGTCTGAAGATGACAGAAAATCACATGTAGAAGTGATTAAGAAGTTTTAAAATGATAACATGCAGTTAGAAAACAAGTTAGAAAAGATACAGAAAGAAACCGTAAAACCTCAAGAGATGAAAACACAAATTTCTACTCAGATCAATGCTAAAAAAATGACACTCGTAAAAGACAATGACATTGTGAAAATTCCATATCGACACCCCAACCATAAAAACAGATATTCTAAAAAGTGGGAAATGTCGAAAGATAGCGGTACCAATGTGATCAAATCTCCTAACGATAGATCAATATGGAATGCCAACAGTCCACAAG